>JAHEWH010000007.1:1800000-2123028 GCA_020726485.1 Halenospora varia
TGCAATTTCATATCAATGTGTAACAGCATGAAGAACCTGGAGCATCGAGTCCGGGCTTTTATATCGATATAGTATCGGAAATATGAATGACAGTGAGAGAAGTTGGCAGTGACAGAAATCAAGTAAGTTCCAGCCTCAAATAACCCACTCCTTCCTTCAACGCCCTTGCACTTACAAAATCAACACTACATATTCTCAAACACCGCCACTTTCAATGGTCAGATGTTCTACTCAGAGAGCAACACCGCGGACAATTGTTGCCTTTCGTGCGACTTTTTTCATTCGGCGAATGGAGGACCAATGCACACTTTAATACATGCATCGAGCCAAGTCGAGACAGAAAATAAGAATAACCTCGGAATAGATATCCTGATATAAATACTCAGGGATTGGCATTCGAGAGTGTTGAGAATCCCGGTGTTAGTAGAAAGCAGAGGAAATCATGAGTGCTAATTGTTGAAGGATTTGTACTTAAATTTGGAGATTGGCGAATAATAGCTGGAAGTGGGGATGTAAATTATTATTCCTTCGTGATCAGAATGTAAATATGGAGGGTTAAAACCTAGAAATGGAAAAAATATATGAAAGGGTCATAATCTATCAATTGAGGTATAAAAGGAAGTAATGGGAATAATATTTTCTTGGTTCCAGAAAGGAAAATGACCATCGTGCAAATTATGTGCATGGTGAGATAGCTTCCATGTTCTAAATGTTTGACTGGGATCACCTTTGCCATACGATCAATTACTTTCTGTTGTGGAATTGGTACTTGATGGAATGCAGATTATGAGCTTAGAGGGGATGTATAGATGTAAAGTGTAAATCAAGACTAACAGTAGCCTCATCCTCACTAATGGCAGCCTTTCCTGACAACAAAGCAATAACTGTTGAAATTAATTTCTCCTTTCAAACCCCCTCTTGATTAGATCTAAATATGACAATTAGATACCATCAATATTAAACCCTTTCGAGCCGCGCCTTCAAATCCTCGAACCGTACATCGCTCCCCTGAAGCTCTTCAATCGTTCATGGACGATTCAGGTAATTATATGTCTTGCTCATATATCCAATCTATGAAAGCGGGAATGAAAGTTTATTGTTTGGTATTGGTGTATTAAAAGATATGCAATTACAGAATTTGAAGGATGTAAGAATAGGGAAAGTGCTTGTCAAGTTTTGAGCAACACTAAGAAACCTATTAGAATCCTGAGAGGATATATATATAGAGCCCCGCAATAAGATAATGAGGTCAAGGAAATATCTCGATGATTCCAGCAACACCCATGCTTGGCGAGTACCAGTATCTACCGTTTTAGAGTGTTTAAAAAAGTCCGCTGCTTGGTATGCTTCTTCAAGTGCTATAGTGTCAAGAATCTTAGGTCTTAGCCTTTGACTGGTCTTAACTGGTGCTATTGATGTCCTACTGAAGAAAAATAACAGCGGCAAAAGAAGCGACAGCAATAAAATCAAGAACAGCAAACAATTTTCCAGAATCTAAAGTCACAGCCCATACCTCACCATTTCAAGAGGCTGTAAATCTAACACAAACAACCGGTCCTTGATATCTCATCAAACAACTCCCTCTCCAACTTTTCGAAGCCGTTCCTCCGGAGCATTTGAGCCTCAAATCTCTCTGTTCTTATGCCTCTGACAAGTTGCGGGAATAACATGCGCTCTAAGCATTTTTTCTTACGCAAGGTCGATGCAAGGCAGGAAGAGGTCTTGACACGATGGCAGTGAGAAACGTCCAACATCTAGGAATTTGAGGCCTCAAGGAAGAGAAAACACTTGATGGAAGTTGAGAGTTACAACTCCTCTCGATATAAAAGAAACGCTACGAGGGTACATCGTCAGGGCACAACCATTTCCGAAATGGCGGGTGGATATAATGCTCCGAGCATCAAGAAGGTACTTGGTTCAGGGACCATGCCCTCCATGAAAGAGTGACATCCCACCCAATTACAGGACTAAAATGAATGATCCACAGAAGCTCGATTATTTTGGAGTGAATTTCCAAGGATGCGAAATAAGGGAAAAGGTTGAAAATGAGGTGGTTCTGACAGCAATATTCCATCCAACAGCGGAAATTCTAGCCTTCCAATCGACATCTCCGTGCTTTCTACAACATTCCACAACGACATAAACAATTTCAAGGTACGAGAATTGAAAGAACTGAAGCATGATTTTCTAGACGCATGAGCAAAAGGGACACTCATGACTAGCTGTGACTTGTCCATCATTGTTGTCTGCATTTACTTTAGGGCTTTGCAAGTGCTAAGTAATATTCATATCTTGAGATTAGAGATTGGGAGAAACGAAGAAAGAAAACCTACTTCATGGAGGATTTATTGAGGGAGACATACTTGGAACAAGTGTTGCGCCTTCAATATGAGTATAGTTAGGTATTGCGCAAGATTGTGCAACACATGAAAACAATCCAGTTCTCCACTCTTATAAAGCTTGTAGAACTAACCATGGAGATCAAGTTGTGACTGGTAGTATAAGATATTTTTTTTTAAAAATTTCATTACAAATCTCTACATTTCAAATCTCAAAGTGCCTCTCGATCCCACCATGAAAACCACCCAGAGAAATGCTAGCGGTAACCAAAGCATAAACCTCCGCGTAAAACAGGATCAAACGAAACAAAAATCGCATCAGTTCCGCACAGTGGCGTAAGCTTAATACTAGAATGAGATTAAGATATGATGTTTGAGAGGGGGCTTACTGTGTTCAAGTACTCTGTATGCAATGTAACATATCATCTGACATTGATAGGTGCATGCTTCCCTTCCCACATGTGCATTGATTGAGAGCACGACATGAATTTGAAATTTGCAGAATCGAGATCTTGAATGTTGAACAATCTGGTCAATGGTTTTGGGGCTCGGACTTCCAATTGCAGGCGTCGAAAGAGGAGAGTTACTACCTGGGGGACCTCCCTCAATGCTCAACAACCGCAACCCAACTCCCTCATGCTCGGTCTGGCATCTTTACTGCCTGATTCTAGAACCAACATGTAGAGCCAACATCTCAGCATTCAATCCCAGTCATCTTCCCATTTCCACACCTCGATTCTCCCCGTTTGCTTTCTCCCGCCATCTCTATTTGCCCACGAACCAGTAATCTCCGCCATTTTGAGACAATTTCCCCCTCAAAACCCCTTCCGCATCCTTCCGCAACGGACCGCTCCTCGCGAAAGGCAAAAAAATCGCCTATGAATCTGCCTCTGGACCCTAAACTCTGGAGAGTCAGTCCACTACAGCAAGTATGTATGTTGTGCGGTCGCTGACGGGGCCGGTGGCACGCTTCAGCAG
Organism: Halenospora varia; assembly: GCA_020726485.1. Classification (NCBI taxonomy): domain Eukaryota; kingdom Fungi; phylum Ascomycota; class Leotiomycetes; order Helotiales; family Solenopeziaceae; genus Halenospora; species Halenospora varia. The sequence continues at coordinate 1,803,318 of JAHEWH010000007.1, forward strand.
ACCCGGAATCTACCCCTCCAATCACGACCCCTCAATCGCCTGCACCTCTCATCCTCCCCTCTCCTCCCATTCGCCGAATCTCAAGAATCGCATAATCGGCCTCCAATTTCAGGCTAGTGTGATGGATATTGCAGATGTATTGCAGTGAGCTCAGCGTACTCGGTGTCGCACGCAGCGAATCACGATGGCGGAAAAGTGCCAAAAGAGGCTCTGTGCCAGCACAACGCTGTATCGTGATTGCTGCGCAGCAGCAGAGGACAAGGAAGTCTTTCTCGCGCCCGCTCAGAGTGATAAAGACACTAAGCGCTCATCTTTGCCCCAAGGATTGACTCTCAAACGGCCATACTCAGAAAAATCAGTCCTCGCCTTGCTCCAGTGGATAATGGGGCTGTTTTCACACCGAAACCCATCACCCTCACAGCCTTGACAGCCTCGCCGAAGTGTGATCGCCACCCCATATAAGGAATGCCACGCGCTCAATGAGAGAGGTTATGACTTCACAGGCCCAGGGCCGGTCGGCGATTGGGTCCGGCTGGCCAACGAATTCCAACAATTTGAATGGGCCGAGGAGGATGAGAAGGAGAAGGGATTCCAAGGTCGTTTACCACAGCAATAATTCGCGATGTTCGCCACCAAGGATGGTAATTCCAACTTCGAAGGGTGGAGGTACGATTGGGATGGGCGGGTACGAATTCGAGAATCTGCCTTTGAGACAGCCAAATGGACCGGATTCGATGCGACCACGAATGGATGGGGAAAGTTCATTCGGTCTTGGAAATATGAATATTTTTAATGTGGAGAAACAAAATCCTAATGGTAATTTCGATTATGGCCCTGTGATCCATCAAGAGAATCAAAGCATTGCTGTTCCCTCGTGGCAATCGGCGACAGTCTCCTATACGTTAGCCTCAACTTCACCAAACTCGCCCCATTATATCGACGAGAAGGGTGCTACATCATCGCAGACTGGATTTTATATACATATCTCGAATGATATTGGCTCATCGTGGACCCAGATGCCCGCGCAAGAAAACTATCTCGAAGGGATGAACGATCCATCGGCATATGAAATTCCATATGGAAGTTTCGGAAGTTTAGACAGCAATCCGGGATCGACCCCAACGAGTGCGACAACCAGCCCCGATGGTTTTGTCTTTCCTCTCACAACATCTTTCGAACTACCCCAAGCTGCAACTCAGCTTTGTGACCAGGACCTTTCTGGTAGGTTGCGCTTTTTCTGCCGAATAGTGATTGTTCGAATTTCTTTCTTGAAGCTCTTTCCAGTCGGAGTACTAAGAGATAAATTTCAGATGAATATTTCCAAATTGGACCTCAATTCCGCCAGCTACCTCAACCTCAAAATGATCCCAGCTCTCCTCTGTACCCTGGGGGTTTACTGTTTGAACCGGACAACCTTCAAGATCCATATTATGGCATGTCTAGTGAATACACGACGACTAGTACTCAGTGGACCCCAAGTAGCTTTGGTACCCCGCCTCAGCCTAACTATGCTCCCCAAAATGAGACCCTACTCTCAAATACACCATGGACACCCGAACAGCTTCAAGTTAGCAAGTTCCAGTCAAACACGAATTCTGGGGCCATAGCATTCGAGCCACCTCGTGGCACCCCATACGATATATTCAAGACGAGGGAAGAGCTCGTCGAAGACCAGAAATTCATAAACGGATTTGTAGCAGTTTCGCCACCCACACCTATCGCTGAAAGTGATGAAGAATGGGTAAATGCAGATCCAAGAAACTACACGCCATCACACAGCAGCGCCTCTCCATGTTCACAGAAATCGGCACTCTCTCGGACATCTTCGCCTCATGTTGATCATCGTCATGTGTTCAGCTCATTCCCTGGCATAACGAAGACAAAGATTTCACGAGGTCGTCAGCGTGGATTGACTCAGCTTGAGAAGAGACAAGCTAGAGAAGTTCGGGATGCTAAGGCTTGCTGGGCATGCCATATTTCCAAGACGAAGGTAACCTCCTCTTGCAAAGTGGTTAAGTACCAAATCTGATATTTGTAGTGTTCGCCGTGCTCTCCTGGTAGTCCTTGTGAACAATGTGCCCGTCTCGTAGGAAAAAGGCGGTTTTGCAAATTCACCTGCTTCAACGACCCACTCGAATCGTTGCATACCTTCCTGGTACCAGGTACGGATGACTTTCTCTCTTAGTAAGTGACGAAACTAACATCTCATAGACTATCTCATGGGCCACTTCAATCGACAAGAGATCGAAGCGTTCGTGACAAGGAATGCCGAAACCTGGGGAACACACAGCTTTTCCGTCCGGATGAACTGGGGGTATCGACGCCTCGTGACAGCGGACGTAGTGGCTTTGACATTGCGAAGTGATGCAACTGATATGGGTGAAATCGAACACACCATTTCTAACGGTGCCGGGGTACGACCAACATTTGTAAGGAAGAATAGTCCGCCTCTTGGAATTCCCCTTGCTGCTATGGATGACATGCAGGATAAATATTCCCGTTACGTCCAAGATATCGTCCAAAGCGACTTACCGCAATACGTTCCCGTGGCCTACTTCAAGGAAGATTCCCCCTTGGTGACTCGTCTTCTGAGTGTCGTGTGCTCCTATTACATATCTGGTCTTGAAGCGGATGCTGAGGTACAGAGGATTCTTGTTTTTCGTTGTGAAGAGAGTAGCTGCTAATATCATTTAGTCCGAAGTTCTCCGCCGAGCCATCGAGATGCATGTGACGTCTGTGGTCCTCGAAAAGACCCTGTACTTAGATCAGGACTCGATTAGAAAGGCACAAGAGCATCTTTACCACCAGTATCCCGAAAAAACTACATCAAGATGTGCCCAGCGACAAATCAAATTAGCCTTCTTCGAAAGCCAAGAAAAGCGCATCAACAAGGTCTTGAAAGACTGGGGAAACATGATGTGGACGATCAATAACGCGGCTAGTAGCGACAACAAATGGGCAGTCAGCTTCTGTGTCTTCCTGACTGTGACACTGGTCATCGACAAAATCTTCGCCTCTGCTTACTATTGTTGCGAGGGAAGGATCCAAAACCAAGGAGAGGATGCGAAGACAGAAAGAGCCCAGGTCCAGGAGCTTGTCGCCTTGACCGAAGAGAAGCTGTTCGACAGATGTAAAGAAATCTTCCATTGGAAGTTCAAGACTAGAAAGGGTGGTAAAGAGGCTTGCAATCCAATCCGAGATGGCATGGATGCCTTCCGAGGTCGTGCTACAGGTAATGGAATTGCGAGTCTGACGTATGGATTGCAAGCCGTCGTTCGGGATTTTAGTAAGCTAGAGTTCCGTTCTCGTAAAGGTTGAGGCTAACAAATGACAGCGAGAGAAATTCGATCGCATCGGTCTCTGCATAACAACCAGATGCCGCCTTACACTGATGTTGGTCGTTTAGCGTGCATATTCCTAGACGATTTTCTGGAGCACTGATAGCGAGGTCCGAAGTGAGTTCGGGTAGAGGAAGGTGGCCGCGGCCAATGTGTTGTTGGGCTCCGGAACCCAAATACGAGTTATGAATTGATGAGTTCGGACTGGAAACTAAGACGCAGCGAAAAGAAGCTGCAGGTATAGGTGTCAAGGCGCAGCAAGATGATACTCCTGATGGGTCATATCGCACCCTATTGGATCTGCTGCGTATCTGAGAGTATTAGTAGAGTCCAATGTATGTAGATAAAAGAAGAACAAACAAAACTCTGTACCACCAACTCAGCTGAGGAGTGCACGACACATGTATGTTTTTGCCTAAACCATATCTCGCCTCCAGCCCCTGACAAGCATCTGGGGGATCCACGTTGATGTGACAGTACCTGATCAATATGGAACGTCATGCTGTGGCATTTCGGACGATGCAGAGCGTTTTGGATTCCCATAGCTCCCGGCAACCCATCCGGCGGGCTATCTGCATGACACTTGTGATGCGCTCCATCGTGGAATCTGCAGGTACCTGTATCTTCCGAAAGGGACTCGGACAAATTGCATCAGCGGCGTGCAAGCCTCGCCACATCTCCCGCAGGGTAACTGGATGCGAAACTCCAACAACTTGCGGCCTCGACAGCCACTGACCTTGAACTGCGGTTGACAGCGCTTAAAATAGTGGAGTGTAGTGAGTCAAGTGCCGGATTGTCTGTGTGTACGCGGCTTTTATGATGAAGATCTGTTCCCAGGTCAAACGGGCGTCGCCGGACAGGAGGAACGAGGCGAACGCTGAGAGCACATGGCGGATACACCCTCGACATACCACCTGAAGAGGGCGTTCATGGCGTTCCAGGGCAGCAGGTGCGGAAGGGCCTTGTCGAAGAATTCGAAGAGAAATCCGTCAATCACAGCCTTAAGTTGTGGTGGAGACCCGTGATAGGGCTTCAAGTGGAGGAAAAGCAACGATCACAGTGTCGCGGAATCCGGGCTGTAGCAGAGATGTGTGTGTGCGCTGGCTTCAAGTCATCCCAAGTCGTCAACAAGTGTACCCAATGGAAGGTGCAATCCACTCCTGAAATGCGTTCATGCCTCGCCTGCGGCTTGCGACTTGCGGCTTTCCAGCCAATTCTCAGGGACTGCGTGAGGAGCCTGTGGGGGGTTGTTTACAGTCTGCGTCGCTATGCGAGTCCTGCAAATTGCCTGGGACATGTGCAGGACTGAGGACTGAGTACCGGGGAGCAGATCCCTATTTCTGTCAGCAGTTCCAACAACACATCCCAGCCCAACCGCATCCCGCCTTTCGGCAATCGAGTGGTGTTCAGCAGTCCCCTAGGGTGGCGTCGCTCGCCCTGTGATATTCGCCGACCGCAAGTGGAAATATTCTAGAAGGAAGTGGTTTGCCCCTGGAAACGCTGCCGACGTGCCCATTCGACCGCCGCGACGACCTCTTGCACACACACATTTAGCAACCCGGCCCTGCAGACAGCGTCAACGCCCGTATGAAACACAAAGACGGCACGCCTACCTGTCGCCACTCACCAAATGCTTCGACGGCGCTGGATCTTGTGCGAGGGATGATCCAAGGCGCAGGCTTGGAGCACATCTCAGCGACGTGAGCGTTGAGGCCTATCGACGCCTGAGATGATGGAGCTGGCAACCCGTGGAGCAGGCAACACAAAGTGACTAAACCAGGGCGCCCCCTCCAACTCTCTGGGTACCCCCCCTGACGTCCGTCGAGCCCATCTGGCGTTTCTTGGGCCGTGGCCATTTGGTGAAGAAGAGCACGGCGAGGCATAATTTGGGGCTGTTCGACCTACAACGGCGCTAAAGCGCTAAAGATGGATGTCATGTCTGGCAAGCCTTCGCCATCATTCCAGGAAACACCTCTCTCGCGACAGGTCGGGCCTTGGTATAGCCACGCTTGATCGTGCCCGGCTTGTTTTGTGTTGCTCACCGGGGGAACGAGCTGCGAGTTGTACAAATGGAGCCCTGTTCGCCAGGTTCAAGTATCTGCTTTCATATTCCGTCACTATACTATATCATCTCAGGTCCTTATAAACGTTCATCTCTTCTTCATTGAACTCACAACGACTTTAACACACTCACATCTACTCACACACATCACAAACGTTACAAGACTTACTCACATTCTTGCAATCTTCAACGCCTTCACCAACTTCGCCAACTCCTCCAACTTCACAATTATGTCTGCTTCAAAAATAAATATCACATCTTCAATGAAAGTTTCCTCTCTTGCATCCTCGAACGGCCGAGTCCGATACACAAGTAAGTTTCACCCTCTTTGCACTTGACATGATATTTTCTCTTCCTTCCAATTTTGAATCCATATACTGACTCCTATCTCAGCAATGTCTACACGGAATGACAAAAACGAGGATCGTGACAACAGTGAGTTCCAACAAACCCCTGGCGTCTATCTCGAGCATGGGTGCTGACTTGAAACAACAGCCCAAGGTCGTTAAAAGAGCCACGACCACCTTAATGGTTCGATCATGACTCGAAAGGGTAAGTGACTCAGAGAGTTTGCTTCTTTTTCCGTTGCCTGGTTGAGGCGGAGTCAGACACTGGTTGTTAAGGCTGCAGAGCTTCCCAACTCTTATCGTTGGGATGCTGTGTGACCTGCTTATCAACACGTGTCGGCTCATCACATGACAGCCTAATCCAACCCCTTTTCACTTGATCCTCAGCCACAACTTACTAACGGATGCCATTTATAGATTCGCAAGCCTCTCAATCTCACACTCGCATTACGAGTATCAGATTCTTGAAGGCAGAACCCTGGAAATGGATAAATTCGAAGTCGACACGGCCTCATCAGGAATATCAGCAGCCATCGCTCAGCCTGCGTTTGCACTGTCATTGTCATCGCTCGAGATCACGAACTCGAGTTGGAAGGTGACTCTTGTCGCTAGCATTTGCATCCATCGAACCACCCTGCGTTGTCACTGCGTCGTCAGTGTCTCTGCCTTTACAGCATCCTTCTGCGGGTGCTCTGGATACCTCAGGGAACCGGGATGCTACGATGTTGCATTTTATTTGCTGGATGCAATTTCAGGAAATTTCAGGAGACGTCTTTCAGAAGGAAAGACAGGAGAAATTAATGTATACTAATTAGACTTTTTCTTTACTTGAGACGGGTGACGCAAGTCAGGGTTTTCGGATTCAGAGCCTGGCATTTCTTTCCGGGTTTCTGGTTGGCTTGTACTCGTATTATTGGCTTTTTGTTTTCAGCTGGACTTTGTTTGTAGCAAGTTAGATCTGAGGATTTACAGGCTGCGCGTTCGTTTGTGTTTCACGTTTTGCTGCGGAATATTTTGCAATTCGCTTCTAGGTCAATCACATTGTGGTAGATTTTATGCATTGCGCTTCCGTTCGCTTGTTGGTTATGTTTCTTGTACACCTGTTTGAATTCATGTAATATTTTGTGCCAACAAAGATCGATACGAGATTGGTTGCGGTGTTTAATTTTAGACTTATTGTATTAAACTCATGGAAATTGTTGTTCACAAGCCTCTATTCTCACTTTCATTGCTCTATTCTCACTGGCGTCGACCTTGATTCAGCTACTGCTTGACAGGCAGAGCGTGAAGGCACAAACATCTATCTCGTAATTGGCCCTACCTATCGCTAACCGCTATTGATATCAACAACTGGCAGTTACCAAGTTTCTATTACCGAGTTTCTGCATTGTCTATCCGATATATCAAAAACGCCTATTTCGCAATATATGCCTAAACCAACCCGTATCCCGAGATAGCTCTCCGCATCGTCATAACTTTGATTTCTATCCTCCAACAAGAATCCAACACTCTTAATTGCAATTATTCCTATTTTCCCAGCACATCCAACCGCTGCTCTCAAGTCGTGTATATGATGAGTCATCACGAGGCAGAGTTGTCTCCCAACATTCCACGCCCCCAATCCTCTTCGTCTAATTGACATCCAACACCTCTATTTCTCACCGTTTAATCTTCAATCCTTTCACACTTTCACGTCAATTAGACTTTCTTCAACCCCTTCAGTGCCACATGCTTAGTAGCCGTATCATACCGTATTGGGTGCGTTGTTTGGACAAATTTGATGTCATAGGGGTTCGAAACGTGTCTGCATCTGAGTCATGTGTTTATTGACTTGAGGTATCTAGGTATGTTGTGCATGTTGGTCATTGCCTTCAATTGATGTCAAGTTATACGACATGGTTTGAAACCTGGTGACGTCGTGGCTACCTAGCACAGCAGCTCGAGTCTCTGCCTGATACCGCCCTACCCGTCGTGCCTGTCGACACTCTGATTCTTCAACGAGTGATGATGTTGTCGGTATGGTATCACAGAGTCACGATTGTCTACCTGATATCAGTCTTCTACCAACAAAGTCGGCCCTTCTTTCTACATGTGATAATGTATCTAAGCGCCTTCTCTTCTTCATCGTCTAGACTCTACACCGTCCACATCGTCTACATTTGTTCCGCATACTCGGTATGCACTTTGTCAATCGAATCTCTTCTACTTCGACCACGTGCACATGCTTCTTTCGACTCATTTCGAATCTTCCATTTTCTGCCTCGACGAAATTAATCCTTCTTTCCCATGCCACCCCTAAGCACCTTATCACAACCCCCGCCCTCTCCAACCGCCCCCTGCTACTTTACTCCCCCACCCAGCCCTCTCTTAGACCTTCCCTCCCTTCTACCGATCGGTCAATTCCGAATCTGGATAGCGTTGACACCAACACGATATGCATCTTAACACCACCATCTAGACTTCCCCACGATCTCACCCGCTGTCACTATCAGCTCTTCGGAGCTACCCCTGCCTCCAAGCCCTCTTCTACGTCTATCGTATCAATTACAATTGCATTTCCCCCTGCCAATCCAAACCCTACACTGTCAAACCTCCTTCAATGCCACCACCTATCTCTCCCTCCCCGTGCATCGACCTCAGCTTCCCTTAAGCACCACCCTATACGCCCCCACAAAGATCACCGCGCCACATCTCACCTCCCCCTGAGTGATCACCAGCCACTACCTCGCTAAATCGTAAACTCAGGGTATTTAAAATACGACTAGCGAATAGTTCAGTTACACAACCGCAAGCATGAGATGAGGTGAGACCCAACACAGCTCCAGGAACACTACCAGGAACAAAACCACCTCCAGCACAAGAACTGCGGGATATTAGGGTGCTTGACGATGGGATTGAACGGGTAAGGCTGAGCTGGGGTGCGCCACGATGCGGGCTTGCACCAACTTGTAAAGATTGAATATCCCCGGACGTCTAAATGGTAGGGTTGGCTCCGGAGTTGGAATTGGAGAAGCGGCCTCGATTAAGCCACCACCAAAGTAATTTATATCTTCATTTTATCGACCCCACAAACCGCAATAATTTCTGGATGCAATACCGGTTGGGAAAGGGAGAATGCAGGCCTCGGCCCATGAGGAGAGCATGCGAGAAGTGCAACGCATGACGTGGAATGTTGGTGGAGTTGGGTAGAGATGCATACAGACGTGTTTCGTCTTTCAATATATTCCGATTTGGAAGAGGGCATGCATGTAGATGTGTTTCAGGAATCAATGTATTGCATTTGAGAGAACCGAGTCGTTCTAATTATTCGTCATAGTCAAACTGAAAGTGGGAGTATGCATGCATATGTGTTTCAACTTTCAATATTGCAATTTGAATGCCCCGAGTTTTGACGATAATTCTCCGTTTGTCTCCTTCTCGAATGACAATCACAAATCTATCAAATCATCAAGGAGTAGTACCAAGTGCCAAATCTATCACCGTCTCAAATTCCAAAATCTAATTCCTTTCACCACATTCTATCTCCTCCCTTCGCACCACCCCAAAGGATCATAGTGCCAGGAATTTAAAATCATTAACCCACCATCAACAATTCTTCTCCCCAATCTCATTCTCAAAACTCAATTCACATTCAAGCACCTTCTCCTCCTCACCAACCATCCCAAAACCCCACCATATACCTTTCCCCTTTCAAGTTGCTCCTTCCATGATATAGATATAAACCTCTACACTATTAACCCCTCCGTAATTCTCCCTCGCAAATTCCCGATTCCCTCCCTTCGTGGCTGCGGATAATTCTCCTCAGTAGCGTAATCTTCGCGGTGGAAAACCAAGAGGGTGAGGAGTGCATGCACTCCTTTATCCCTCCCAAAATTAAATTATTCTTGCAGGGTAGAATGGGTGACAGAGACTCCGCTTCCGCAGATTTCGACGAAAAGAATAGAGATGAATGCTGGATTGATCATTTTATTTAGCGGGCATGTGTGAGGACGTGCAGGACGTAGTTCAGAATGATAGAAGAGGGAAAATCCATTTCTACTTGAATAAGAAGGATGCGACAGTGGGAGATATATTGTGCTTATCCAGTCACTAGTATTTAAGGTTAACGCAGGAATATCTTGCTCTTTTGCTACTTGGCATTGAACGTGAGCCCGAGCTTGTGTAGAGATCGAGAAATAAAGTGTGCAATGTTGGGAAGAATGTGTGGGCTTGAGGAAAAGTCGGGAAGGAAGACAAGTGTGCTTTTGATCTGATGGATGGAAGTCTTGTATGGGCTATTGCTGAAATCATTGAATTGGAGGGGAGAAGTTCTTATAGTAGTGCTGTACGGTCGAGAAAGGGGGTATGCGATGATATAGTATGGTGGATAGCGATTTGATAGTTTGGATCTGTGATGTTGGTCATGGGATACATGGTGTATCTTAGCTGCAGAGCCAGAGGATTCGGTGAGTGATTGTGTGCTTGTATTAATATAAATTGTACATGGCGAATCTGAAATTAAAAAGTTGGCAATATGTGTGTCTGGTGATAATCTGTCGCTGGGATTTTAGCATCGTGGTTAGTATCAAATCAATGTGCTCTTTCAAGAATACATGCTAGTTGGGAAGGATGCAAATAAGCCATATGAGGGTGCCAAATAGCTAGAACCGATCTGGAGCATTCATTCTGGCAACCCTGTGAGAGCCTAAAGAGAATGGGGTAGATCTTTTCAAGCGTGAGAAAAGAATCCGTTGCGGTTTGTCTAGTACGGATACACAGAGTTCCTACGTCACAGCCAAGATGAACTCAGACCTCCCCGACCTGGCAGCACTTCAGTAGTTCACCAATTGGACAAGATTTGGCGATGAATTTAGCTCTCATTCCTTTGAGATATGCACAAAGTACCATGTATCATGCAACGCTAAAGCCCTCTGACCTCTTGAAGTCGTAGTCATCCCAACCGCAAAGAAACCCAAGCAAAGCCCACCCATCCCGAACGCTTAAATAGTTGTCTCGTATGCGATCGGTACGACGGTCTCTGGTACGTTGTCCTTCATCGAAATGGTTCGCGCCTCCCGTGGCATAGCTGGTTGTCTCTTCAAGTGGACGTGTGTTCCTTCAGCCTTCGACTTCTTCTTCAACTCGGCGTTTTGCTTTACTCGGCGGACGAACTCCTCTCTTGATCGCGATAGGGAAACGTGCTCGACTCGGAGGTTGACGCGCTTCTCGATGTACCGGTGCTTGACCTTCTTGTAGATGATGACACCGACTGCCGACTTTGTGACGTTGTAGACAACTCCAGTCTTTCCGTGGTAAACCTTGTGTGGCATACTGTTCTTCTAATCAGATTCCTTCTTGTATTTTCGATTCCCCGATTGTTACTGACCCCTTTTGGACGGCACCGTTTGCCTTGATGTCAACGATATCTCCGACTCTATCAACACGTTAGGAACCGCCCCAAGCTCAATTTCAACGCAATCAACTCACTTGTATTGGCGCAAGTAGGTAGACAGCTTGATCATACCCTTTTGCCTAAAATTCCTAGAAAAGGCATACTGTAAACCAGTCAGCAGAGCCCTCAATGAATAAATTATCGTGAAGCTATCGCGATCGAGGGGTCTGCGCTCCAGCAGCCACCACGACGCCAAAGCAACCAATTCTTTCACATACCCGAGTACCGGCGCGGAGACCTGCTGGGTGACCCATCTTGACGGTATTTTATGGTGTCGTGGGGTGTCGAGAGTTGTCGTGATGTTGTGAGATCTGCTCTCTACCTTTTCCACCTTTCTCGATGTTCTCGCGTATTTTTTCGTCGAACTGAGCCACAGGGCAAGAACCTACTCGCAAGCCAAGACCTAAGGGCGCTAAGTCACGTGATCTAACCGACTGGTGGAACTTCCACCTAGGAATATCTACACCACCAAAAAGTTCTTGATTTCTACGAGAATTCAACGCCCAACGAAGAGTCGACAATCGCCATAAATCCGCAACCATGGCGCCTCGTTCTTATTCCAAGACTTATAAAGTCCCTCGTAGACGTAAGTTTCGCTGTCCAATTCTCAATAGCTTCCCGTTGTCGAGAGATTTCAATCTCAAAATTGCGACTTGCGCAAAATTCGCGATGAACACCATGCTGACTTCTAATAGCTTTCGAGTCTGCCCGTTTGTAAGTTGACCACTGTGCCAGAGCTTGTCTCTGTTCATGTCACTGATTCTGTCCCTAGGGACTCCGAGTTGAAGCTCGTTGGAGAGTACGGTCTCCGCAACAAGCGTGAAGTCTGGCGTGTCCAGCTTACCCTCTCCAAGATCCGTCGTGCTGCCCGGTATGGATACACAATGCGAATGCGAACATAAGGATACGGAGGCTGATATTTCTAGTCAATTGCTCACCCTCGACGAGAAGGACCCCAAGCGACTCTTCGAAGGTAATGCGCTCATTCGTCGTCTCGTCCGTGTCGGTGTCCTCGATGAGTCCCGCATGAAGCTCGATTACGTGTTGGCCTTGAAGATTGAGGATTTCTTGGAGCGTCGTCTGCAAACTTGCGTCTACAAGCTCGGTCTCGCCAAGTCTATCCACCACGCTCGTGTACTCATCCGCCAGAGACACATCCGTGTTGGAAAGCAAATCGTCAACGTCCCATCTTTCGTTGTTCGTCTCGATTCCCAAAAGCACATTGACTTCGCCCTAAGCTCGCCATTCGGAGGTGGACGTCCTGGTCGTGTCCGGAGAAAGAAGGCCAAGGCCGCCGAGAAGAAGGACGGTGGTGATGATGAGGACGAGGATGACGAATAGATGCTTCATTATGGTTGATATGGACGTAGCTGTGGCTATGGCTGTGGGTACGGGTATCATCTGGGAGTCATCACTGGACATCGAGTGTACAATATACCTCGAGGCGTTACAGCATTGCATTTCTTCATGAGTAGCAATGAAAAATTCGGCAACCTAATTTGGTTATTTCACAATGTTGTGTTCTGTGTGACTTCGTACCTATGTTTGCCAAGTCCGTGTAGGGTAGACCTCTGCCACATCAATTTTTCGAAAAATGGCAGCGGGACTCGGGGAAGACCGATCTGCTTCATCCCCAATAACATGTCCCTTCCAGATTTGACTCTAGTCGCTCGCCATGTTTTCTTGATAATGATATAGACTATCTTCGATATCGAATATAAAGATTTTCCCTTTCAAGATGATACATTCTTTCTTATTTCTTAAGTTATTGAATCTAATGATACTTGACAGTTGATTAATTAAGGTCTCAAGAAATAAGAAAGAAGAGAAATGCATACTAGGTGGTCAAATTTGTAAATGCCATCAAAAGTCCAAGTAGCGCCTGCCAATGCTTTTTGCCCCAACGCCCGCTAATTCTACAAATTAAGGTGCTCTGTATAGCTTTACTGTAACAACTCGTCCTTGCCTAAGAACGCAGCCATAGGATCATTCGCAGCTGTCCGCTTCCTCCTATATTCATCCATGTCTTCCTCAGTGACCTCCCCCTTCATTTCGTCCATGGTCCGCTTTTTGGCTAGGATTGAGCTCGTAGCTTCATCCTTTGGCTTCACTATCGCCTCGGTCAGAGGCGGCTCAGATTCTTGGGCAGATTCTTCAATTGCCAGAACTCCCCCCGTTCTCATACGTTCCGCGTCCTCGAAAGCTTCCTTGCCTGCTTCACCTGTACAGTAACTGTTCTTGACCATCGAGTGACAACAAGCATAACCCCACTCGAAGTTCGACCACCAGCTACCCCAGACGGAGGTATGGTTGTTGATGAGAACGTCCTCTGGATATTTTGATTTCGCAATGACTTTGGGAGCTCCTTTGATTCTTCCAGACTCGTCGTATTCTACATACTTCTCCGACTCGGTAACAGCAGCCTCACGAAGCTTAGCTGCCAATGGGTTGACCTCACCACCATACTTCTCGAGTAGCATCTTCTTATGGGCAGCCTTCTTGGCTTCTGCCTCTTCCTTTTCTTTGCGTCGATAATACTCTCCGGCCGTAGGGTTGGCTTGAAGATGCTGTTTTGTGTCTCCAGCCTTTTCTTGGGATTCCCAAGCGTACTTTTGCGCCTTCTCAAATTCGGCAGCATCTCCAGATGCTCTCATAAAGCCCTCTTCTGCAACTAGAGCGGCAGCCGTATCCGCAGTAGCTCCACTGTCTACCATGGATCTCGTCTTGGGATCGTACTTGGCGGAGTCGAGATCTAAGTTCAAGAGGTACTTCGCGGTATCTTCTCGGATTCGCAATTGCCTCGTCGATGTGCTTTGCTGTCTACCCATATCTGACTCCTCCGCATACTTCGCTCCGTCATCGCCTTCATCTTCCTCATCCTCCTTTGCCTCTTTCTCGTGGGCCTGCTTCTTAAGCTCTTCAAGTTGGGCGAATTCATCGACAACATTCCTATATTCCTTAGAATCATAACCATTCCACCTATCCCTTTTCGCATCCCAGCCCAAGCTAACGTCCTGAACCACTTCATCTGCCTGGATGTCCTTCCCCGTCCATTTTGCGCCCCTAGCTCTCGGCCTGCTTAAACACTCTTTCGTTTTATGTGTCATGGCACCACAGTTTTCGCATGCGCCTTTGCGGAATTTGGTCGCAGCAGGACCAAGTTTCTTCCCTCGATCGTACCATTTCGACTGATCTGATTGCGCTTTTTGTAAACGTTGATGCTCGAGGTAATCGTTCTGATCGTCATCTTCGCCAATGTAGAAAGGCTTCTTCGAGATGAAGGATGGGATGTACTCGTTTGCCTCCTTGTTCGCTGCTGATGGCGCAGCTGGCTTCCTGGGTTGCGCGCCTGCTGGAGGCATAGTTACGAATCTTGAAGTGCAAGGGTGGTGGCGTGAAGTGGAAGAAGGGTCGTGGTTAGAAGGTTCTCAAAATATTGGTGGTGCAAAATCCGGGGAAGCCTGCCTGCCCGTGACACCGCGATTCCATCGCGTCACAAAACAAAACACGGCTTCATTCACACATCTCACTTGCGCGCTTTGCTACTTGCTCAACAGCCATGTCAATCTTGAATTTATTGGCATTGTGCTCGCCAGATTGACCTCACCTGCGCAATGGACCTCTTCCGGGTGAGGTTGAATTGCATAGATCACTACCAATCTACCCCTACGAAGTTCGATCCCCTCCTTCGAAACAATGTCCAGCTTTCGCAGATACATAAGGAGCCGAAAGTTCCGGTCATAAGAGTTTTTGGTGCGACGGAGACTGGGCAGAAGGTGTGCGCTCATATCCATGGCGCATTTCCGTATCTTTATATTGAGCATACTGGAAGTCTGGTCCCTGACGATGGAATGTAGCCTCCCGCAATGCCGTATCTTATATTAACAACATCTTAGTGGGCGCGTATATCCATCGTCTTCACCTCTCCATCGACTATGCTCTCTGTGTGAGCTACCGGCGAAATGTATACGATGGAAAGTCTAAATTTGTGGCACGCATCACCCTTGTCAAGGGAATACCCTTTTATGGCTTTCATGTGGGATACAGATATTTCCTGAAGATATATATGCTCAACCCGATGGTAATAACAAGACTTGGGGACCTTCTGAGGCAGGGTGTTATTATGAAGAAGATATTCCAGCCTTATGAAGCCCATCTGCAATATTTGCTTCAATGGATGACGGATTACAATTTATACGGTTGTGGATACATCGATTGCAAGAAAGTGATCTTTCGAAGCCCTCTACCAGACTACGAAGAACTGGACAATCCATCACATCTATGGCATGATCGATCAATTCCAGACGAGCTGGTTACGGGCGAGTCCGAACTTCCTCGAGTAAGTCATTGCTCGATAGAGGTGGACATCCATGTTCAAGACATCCTGAATCGGGAAGAGATTAAACCCAGACCGCTACATCATGACTTCATAGAAAGGCTGAATCCCTTACCACCAGATCAGAAGTTGGTTCATAGTATGGCTGGGCTGTGGAGAGACGAAACTCGGAGACGAAAATCAAGAATGTCAAATCCAGAGCCGGGCAGTAGTCCCTTCCCAGCAGAGGTTATGATATCGATTTCCGCAGATCTTCGAAATTCTCAACCTGGAGGATGGATTCACGAGGAAGAACACAAAGAAATGATCGAGCAGCTCATCGACGAGGAGAAGGAGAAAAGTGATGGCACGAAGATATCTTTCAACACCTTCGTCAAACCCACACCATTTGACTCCATAGTTAGAACCTGCCTAGAATCGGTGGAAGATCTGTATCCAGAGAATTTACGCCCAGCACTTGGATTGGAACCCAGAACAGCAACACAAACTATTCCTTATGAAGTTGACAAAGACGATGACCGAGAGGTTGATGAGAAACGAATTTTAGCATTTGATACCAGTAATGACGACTTTGATGACTTCCCTTACGAATCAGATGAGGAGATTATGAGAGAACTTGAGCTCTCACAAAGGAAGAAGGAAGGGGATAAAGTGGAAGAAAAGCACTTGGGATTCCATGACATTAAGAAAGCAGAGCATGTGGTCGATGACGAAACTCGTCCGGGTGGCGATCAATTTGCAGCGCAATTCGTGGACCCAGCTGATCCAACAAGTATGAACGACTCTAATTTCTCTCTTGAAGAATCAAGATCTTCTCAAAGTGGAAAATTGTCAAATAAATCTGACACCACACCGGAAATCAGTACCAGCACCACTGAACTAGGAGCATTTCCGCCAATTACATCTAAACCTGGGACGAAAAGACCATTGTCACCGGTCCTTGGAGATATCAATTCCACGAAGCGTCGAAAGCTATCAACAACAGTGACTGATGTTAGAAGAGCGGAGAAAGATGCCCCATTGTTATTGCACCCAAGCGTTGGTGAGGGCCATACAGCTGGGAGGCCTGAGAGTAAAGCACCCACTATAAATGGAGCGGTGACAGATAAAAGCTTGGGTTCCAGACCAGCGAAGTCATCACAGGAAACCGTAGACCAGACATCACTACCTCAAAGTTTTCCTGTCGTCAAAGATCCGCAGGATCCCAACACTATCTTGCGGTTAAGCCAGAAAAGCAATACTGAACAGACTCCAGTGGACAAGAAGAAACATGTTTCCTTTGACCCTTCCTTGACGATGCCACAAAGCTCCTCTCAAGCCTTCAGCCCACTGGGCTCGAAGTCTTCAACTTCTGGGAAGACGAAAGGTCTGAGAGCTACATTCTTGGGTCGTCGAGAGGACAACATCCTGGTCCAATCTGAACTCCCGCCCCCTCAAGACTACATTTTGTCCACAATGGATGACTTTGGCTTGCCTTCTAAGATTTATCAAGATGCATTTTACAGCAATGAAGAAGACGTTCCGGAACGAGCACGAGAATGGGCGGGTAGGGAATTCAAATTAGAGAGTACCACACTTCCTTTCCTGCCGAGTTTCGATTCCACTGGGACTTCAGAAGCAAGTGTGGGAATGAGAGCAGCCATTATAGTTGATAAGTCGAGAGAGGAAAAGAACTACCAGAAACGCCGAAGAGAGTGTACATTACGCAGCTGGCAGATTGCAGAGACCCCGCCAACGTATGCTGAAGTCGAGAAATGGGCCCGAGAACAGTCCCCTCCGAAGATAGAAGTTCCTCTCATGGCGAAATTGCCAAAGCTAGCTGGACAAAGCTCACGAGTCAAGGGAAAGCTATCGCAGATTGACGGCCCGACTCAAAAGAACAAGCATGGCTTCAAGTATACACAAAAACAGCAAACGACAAGCGTCAAGCATGAAGCCCGGGA
This sequence comes from Halenospora varia, assembly GCA_020726485.1. Classification (NCBI taxonomy): domain Eukaryota; kingdom Fungi; phylum Ascomycota; class Leotiomycetes; order Helotiales; family Solenopeziaceae; genus Halenospora; species Halenospora varia. Next base: position 1,820,775 of record JAHEWH010000007.1, read on the forward strand.
CATGAGCACCATGAGTCTTGAAGTTCACGTCAATACAAGAGGAAATTTCCTCCCAAATCCCGAAGAAGACGAGGTCCAATGCCTATTCTGGTGCCTACAATCTGACGACGAAAAGCTAGAGAAAAATGGCAACGTTGAAGGAGTCCATCTTGGGATTGTGGTGCTATCCGAGGATGGGTCTATGACTCAGAAGATCGCGAAGCAGGTGCCTGTTATGGTGCAAGAAGAAGACACTGAACTGGATCTTATGATTCGAATGGTTGAGATAGTGCGAACTCATGATCCGGATATTCTTACTGGCTATGAGGTTCATAGTGGCTCATGGGGCTACCTCATTGAACGAGCTCGACTGAAGTACGACTATAATCTTTGTGATGAGTTCTCTCGAATGAAGGCTCAGTCTCACGGTAGATTTGGCAAGGACAATGATAAGTGGGGTTTTAACAACACCTCAACGATTCGAGTCACCGGCAGGCACATGATTAATATATGGCGAGCCATGCGAGGCGAGCTTAACTTGCTTCAGTACACTATGGAAAACGTGGCTTTTCATCTTCTTCATAGACGAATTCCTCATTTCACTTGGGCCGATTTGACTAAGTGGTACACTAATGACAAGCCTCGGGAACTCGCAAAAGTTGTCAATCACTACATCTCTCGGGTGCAATTGGATCTCGAAATCCTGGAGCAGAACGAACTGATTCCGAGAACCAGTGAGCAAGCTCGACTACTCGGAGTTGACTTCTTCTCGGTCTTTTCGCGTGGATCTCAATTCAAGGTTGAATCGCTTATGTTTCGTATTGCAAAGCCAGAGAATTTCATGCTGGTATCACCTAGCAGGAAGCAAGTTGGCGGTCAGAACGCCCTGGAATGTTTGCCACTCGTCATGGAGCCTCAGAGCGCGTTCTATAGCAGCCCTCTCTTGGTGCTCGATTTCCAAAGCTTGTATCCAAGTGTCATGATTGCCTACAACTATTGCTACTCAACATTCCTTGGACGAATAGTCAATTGGCGTGGCATGAACAAGATGGGTTTCACCGAATTTAAAAGACAACAGCGTTTGCTTGAACTTTTGAAAGAGCACATCAACATTGCTCCCAATGGAATGATGTACACGAAGCCGGAAATACGCAAGTCGCTATTGGCGAAAATGTTGGGCGAAATCCTTGAGACTCGAGTCATGGTCAAAAGTGGAATGAAAGTGGACAAGGATGACAAGACACTTCAGCGACTTCTCAACAATAGACAATTAGCGCTCAAGCTGATTGCCAACGTCACTTATGGTTATACTTCTGCATCATTTTCGGGTCGAATGCCTTGCTCGGAAATTGCAGACAGCATTGTTCAAACAGGCCGAGAGACATTGGAGAAGGCAATTGCTCTGATACATTCTGTCAAGCGCTGGGGTGCAGAAGTCGTATACGGTGATACCGACAGCTTGTTCGTATATTTGAAAGGCCGCACCAAGGACCAGGCATTCGACATTGGCGAAGAGATAGCAAGGACAGTCACTAACATGAATCCACGACCGGTGAAACTGAAGTTCGAAAAGGTATACTTACCATGTGTGCTTCTGGCGAAGAAGCGCTATGTTGGCTTTAAATACGAGCATAGAAATCAAAAGGAGCCGGATTTTGATGCTAAGGGTATCGAGACAGTAAGAAGAGATGGGACACCAGCTGAGCAGAAGATTGAAGAGAAAGCTTTGAAGATTCTCTTTCGCACAGCTGACTTAAGCCAAGTCAAAGCATACTTCCAGAAACAGTGCGAGAAGATCATGAAAGGCTCAGTCTCTGTGCAAGACTTCTGCTTCGCAAAAGAGGTCAGGCTGGGAACATATAGCGACAAGGGACCGCCACCTCCTGGAGCTCTTATCAGCACAAAGAGGATGCTTGAAGATGCTCGGGCGGAGCCACAATACGGTGAACGAGTGCCCTATGTTGTAATTACTGGAGCGCCAGGTGCGCGACTTATTGATCGTTGTGTAGCTCCCGAAGAACTCTTGGAGAACGATCATAGCGAGCTCGATGCAGAATACTATATTTCGAAGAACCTCATTCCTCCACTTGAGCGCATCTTCAATCTGGTAGGAGCCAATGTTCGAGGTTGGTACGACGAGATGCCGAAATATCAAAGAGTTCGAAGAGTAGATGCGAATCTGCAGCTTCAGGGACAATCAAAAGAGTTGGCAATCAGTAAGAAGACTCTCGAATCTTACATGAAATCTTCCTCCTGCCTCGTGTGTAAGGAGAAGCTTGAGTTAGAAGGGCCCATTTGTCCAAAATGTCTGACGGACAAGCCAAGATCGCTACTATCTCTGCGCACAAGACTTAACACTGCTGAAAAGAGGTATATGGATCTGCAGAGGATATGCCAAGGTTGCTCAGGGATATCACCTCTCGATGAGGTGACGTGTGATAGCAAGGACTGCCCAGTCTTCTATACAAGGACAAGGCAAAAAGCTCGGTTGAAGACTGAGAAGGGTATTGCAGAGCCAGTCATGAAGGAGCTTGCAAATTCAATGATTGATAGGGCGGATTTGGAGTGGTAGTGTTTGTTAATTCAGACGTAAAAGACTTGGCAAGGCTGCCAACTACGCAGAGCATTGGGTTTGGAGTTTGCATAGCGACGGATTGGATTAAGCATTGTAGCATGGATCAGGATACGGAATACCCCAACGGAAATGTAGTCAGAGTAGCAGATACATGTGTATGATCAGTTGTTCTTCGAAAATCAGGCTGATTTAATGCGGATCACACGAGTGATTTCAACAACTACGTGAGCTTTCAGCGACGGTCTGAGGTGTACACATGCAAAGGTAAAACAAGCATAAAGAAAGTTGCAAAGTCGGCTGATTTAAGTTGAACCGTAAATTCTCCATGATTCCTAATTCTCCGATGCGATTCGATGATTCCCACTCATTTGTTTCGGCGCCTTCTGACGCGGGAAGCAAGGCGAACCGGCGCTTGACTTCAGCCTGACCGATCAAGCTGTCTTTATCGGGTGCTTGGAAGCAGAGCTTCGCAAAACAACAACAAACATTGCAAATGCCATAATGGGCAGTCTGGTGGGCTTCCTGTTCATCTATGTCCTAGGCGGCCTCACCTTCATTCCTCTGGTCATTGTCGCCGTCCTCGTCCACGCTTACATCACCTTTCCCATACACCAGGACACAGCGTACCGGGAAACGGACACAGAATCGATTGTGCAACCTGGAGACGACATAGATGCGATCAAGCGGGCGCAGAAGACGTTAGGGGAGAAGTTTCAACCGAGGAATAATCATGAGGCGGACGTGGCGGCTGGGTACTTTGCGGTGTGTAGGGAATACATACCTGGTGGGGTAAATGGGAAACCTCCAGAGAGAACGACGCCAATAGGCTCGACGACTGTGTCTGCGGCGAGTCCGAGTGTGTACCAGAGCATGTACAGGAGTATCTTCGAAAGGAAACAGAATAATAGTCCTCTGGGCGAGAAGGGAAATGGCAGACCTCAGAAGCGGGGCGGTAATGTGTTTTATGTCGTTCTCAGGTATAGAGCTCCTGTTTCTTTTCCTCGTTGGTTTATAGCTATATTTGGGGGCATTTTCAAGTTCTATGCTAATTAAGTTTCGCAGACATGGTCACCTAATGCTCTTCGACGACGATGAACAACTCGAAGTCCGCCATGTGGTTTCCTTAGCCCACCATAATGTTAGTATCTACTCGGGAGGAGACGATACGCCTGAAGGGGAATTGTTCATAAAGAGGAATGCTTTATGCCTTTCGAGAAGGACTGATGTTGGGGAGCTTACACCTGATGGGAAGGCATCGAAACCGTTCTTCCTCTTCTCAGAGAATTGCTCTGACAAAGAAGACTTCTATTTCGCATTACTTCGAAATCAAGAACGGAAGCCGGACGCAGAGAACAACCCTCCCGTACCGCTACAATACGATGTGAAGGACATTATAACTTTAGTTCAGAGACTACACTCGTCGGAGGAACATCTACAGACGAGATGGGTCAACGCTATTATTGGCAGGCTATTTCTGGCTATGTACAAGACGCCGGAGGTTGAGAACTTTGTTAGAGCGAAGATCACAAAGAAGATATCTCGAGTCAAGACGCCAGCTTTCCTCTCGAAAATATCTCTGCAGAAAATTGACCTAGGAACTGCTGCCCCAGTAGTCACAAATCCTCGTCTTAAAGAGCTGACAGTGGATGGGGAGCTGGTTGTGGAGGCAGATGTCAAATATTCTGGCAATTTCCGAATTGAGGTAGCCGCGACAGCGCGAATCGAGCTTGGGTCACGCTTCAAAGCCAGAGAAGTCAATCTACTTTTAGCCGTTGTGTTGAAAAGAGTTGAGGGCCATATGATGATGAGGATAAAACCACCGCCATCAAATCGATTCTGGATCACGTTTAGCACCATGCCTAAAATCGACATGACTATAGAGCCTATCGTCAGTTCTAGACAAATTACATATACTTTGATTCTACGACAAATCGAGAACAGAATCAAGGAAGTCGTGGCTGAAAGTCTTGTCTTTCCAAATTGGGACGACTCTCCATTCCATAACAGCGAGCACCAGCTTTGGAGGGGCGGCATCTGGGCCGATGACAGAGTTGCAGCGACTCCTCCGGATCTGGAGACTGCTGTGGCCCAAGACGGCGATGTAGGCGAAGTTGAGCAGCTCGAGGGTGAAAACGACGAATCTATCATGGATCTTCCGCAAATGGAGAAGAGTATGAGCATGCCAGCTATAGATGCCTCGCCTCCAAGCATTTTTCATCAAAGGAAGACAGCGAAATCTGTCTTGAATCTAGTAAGCACAAAGTCAAGTGGGACATCCTCGAGTGTCGAAACGAAGACTCCTGAAAAGCCAAGAGCACTTCGGTCAGGCTCCTTCGCCAACACCTCGACCCCGATCGTGGGAACTGACAGCGTCAATGCCGATGCGATTAAGCCTTCTTCGCCGCCTGAGCCCAGTCATGCAGCAGCTGCAATGGCTGCAATCTCAGCGCTCTCGCAAAACAACTCTCCTGTTCATACCCCTGTAGGTTCGCCAGCAAGACCCGGCCGGACTGAAAAGGCCGGCAGTCAGTCATCGGTGTCCTCACATGAATCAATACGCTCGCAAGGTTCCGAGTCGCAAAATGAGCTGACTCCGCAAGCCTCGACAATTGTCTCGGATAGCAGCAAAACAGGTCAAACCAGCCCCTATCCGCCCAGTCCGGCAAGTGAGAGCAAATCATCGCTAAAGTCAGACAGCCAGTCAACGAAGTCTTTCGGCTCCTTCTCCTGGGACCGAAGAGATACGGCTTCCTCTGGGAGCTCAACACCGAGTGAAGCAAAACGCTTGTCTCTCGCAGCCGTCACTAATGCCGCAGCCACGACAGCTAAGAAATGGGGATGGAACATCCAAAGACATAGCGATCAAAGGGACGGCTTGTCCGATGATGCTGAAAAGCCTGCCCGACCTTTGGTCATGGGTCGAGGGCAACCTCTGCCACCTCCGGGCGTGCCACTTCCTCGTCCTGACAAGAAGACAAAGACTGCCCCAATCCCAGTCCCCAAGCGCAAACCTCTTGCTCAACCTCTCGCTCCTCCGAAAATATCTGAGAGACACAAGGATGAGACGATGGGCCCAAACTCACGGCACCCATTGCCCCCTCCAACACTCCCAAAACGACGCAGCCGAGACGAGTCTCATATTCACGAACCTGCTGGAGATGGACTCTTTGTTGTTGCTGCTCCAGCGGCTGATTCTGAACCAACAACACCAATGAGCGAGAGTATGCCAGCTTATATGCAACCGTGGGTTGAAGATGCCGAAGAAATCGAAGAGGAGAAGAAAGAGTCACCTCTGAAAGAGCCAATTGTGAAAGACAGAGGTGTCAGTCCGGAGCCACCTCCCCTTCCAAAAAGGAAGTTGCCACGTCGGGTACTCTCAAGCAGTCCTGAAGAAGATGGGCATAAATTACCGTCTTGGATGGCAGCCCAGGAAGAAGAGGCAAGAGCCAAGAGCACATTCGTGGATGAAGATGCTGGCGTATGAAGGGGAGTTGTGAAGACTCGCAAAATGTCTGTCATGGAGGAAACGATCATGAAAGGGGTTCGGAGGATGGCATGTACACATACTCGGTGTTATGTTCGTGGGCTTAATTTGATATGGGTGGCATATATGGCGTTATTGGATTTGGTACACAGCATTCATGGCGGGCGATGGTGTATTGGAGTCATGAGACACACACACACATGGAGCCCTGGACATTATTCCGGTTCATTCGGTAGGATGGTTGACAGGATACCTGGCTCCTAGATACCCCCTTGGAGAATAGATCTGGCTATGAATACGCAAGGAATTGATAATACCTTTGGCAGTCCAATTGCCCGGGTCAATCTTCTCTTTATTGAAGTGACTAAAGTATAAATTATGTTCGGAATCCTTTGACCTCTTCTGTTCAATAACAAATGGCATATTTTCACTTCACTGTTAAAAAATTCACTTACAGAGCTTGTGCCAAGCCATGCTGACTTGCACCCCTGTCAATGATACTTTGATACAAAGGCAACTGCTATTTTAAAAAGGACTGAAATAATCCAATTTAGTATTGCGAATCATAATCTCTTGGGGGTGTAGGACTCAGATTTCTTCGTCATCTAATTCGTGGTCGTCTGTTCGAATTGGCATTGAACAGCACTTCTTGCAGTTGCCTTCAACGCCACATTACGCAGCCTGCACCAAATCACGCTAAGGCTTGTCGGCCTCGTCTCCTCCAAGACATCAACTACAGCAGTACTTGCATTTCCTCAACGCTCACGATCCCTCACACATTCTTTTCGCAACTGTTTGTCGTTCTTCTGCGTTGCTGCATCGTTCCAGTTGCGCGCTGAGCGCATGCGAGGATGTCTCTCTCATACGCCCCGACCACGCGAAATGTTGACCACACCAAGTTAGTTGTCTTGAAGCTTCCCAATCTTGTGTCACTTGATATGCCATTGCGATTTTTGGGTCAGTAGACTAACATTTTGACGCTGCAGGTCTGAGGCAGAGCTTGCGATCAATATCCGGAAAGCGACGAGCATAGAGGAGACAGCCCCGAAACGCAAACATGTCCGGAGTTGTATTGTCTACACATGGGACCACAAGTCTTCCGGCGCCTTTTGGGCCGGCATGAAAGTGTCAGTCTTACCTTCGAGTTAGCATGGGAAAATTGGCGGATGTGTGCGAGATTATGGGAACCTACACCGATGTTCCCGCGAAGCCATAAAACAGACTCATGGACAGCTTGATAGAGCACAAGGCTGACGTATAATTTCCCGCATACAGACAACCCATCCTCGCAGATGAAGTACAAACTTTCAAGGCATTAATAACGGTCCATAAAGTCCTGCAAGAAGGCCATCCATCCACTTTACGAGAAGCAATGTCAAATCGGAACTGGATCGATAGCTTGAATAGAGGCATGTCTGGAGAAGGACTACGAGGATATGGACCACTCATTAAGGAATACGTGAACTTTCTTCTTGCCAAATTGTCTTTCCATAGCCAACATCCAGATTTCAATGGCACTTTCGAATACGAGGAATATATCAGTTTGAAGGGAATCAATGATCCAAACGAAGGCTATGAAACTATTTCCGACTTGATGGCTCTTCAAGATAGGATCGAGCAATTCCAGAAGTTGATCTTCTCGCACTTCCGTGGTGGTGGAAATAATGAGTGTAGGATATCGGCGCTGGTACCATTAGTGCAGGAGAGTTATGGAATTTACAAGTTCATTACCAGCATGCTTCGCGCTATGCATACCAGTAAGAATGTAAACGCTCTATATTGAAACCAATTTCTGACAATTTGTAGCTACTGGAGACGACGATGCGCTTGAACCTTTGAGAGGAAGATATGATGCCCAGCACTACCGTCTGGTCAAGTTTTACTATGAATGCTCCAACCTACGATACCTCACAAGTTTAATCACAGTACCTAAACTCCCTCAAGATCCACCCAACCTCCTCTCCGAAGACGAAACCGCCCCTCGACTACCCCAGAGACCGAAACAAGAAATTGAGAGACAAATTACCCCACCGCCCGCGCCCAAGTCACAAGAGCCAGACGAGATTGGAGAATTCTGGAAGAACGAGCAAGAACGTCAAAATAGAGAATATGAAGAACAGCAAAGAGTTCTTGCAGAGCAACAGGCTCAGCAGTTGTATGCTCAACAACAAGCAGCTCTTCAACATCAACGGGATTTCGAAGAGCAGCAACGGCAATTGGCTGAGCAACAGAGACGCGAACAAGAAGCACTCCTAGCTCAACAGTACCAGCAACAGACGCAAGGTCGCATGGCACAATTGGAGCAGGAGAACTTTGATGCTCGAGCACAATATGCTAGAGATCAGTTGATGCTACAGCAATATGACCAGAAGATCAAGGCTCTTGAAGGCGAGCTTAATAACCTTCAACAAAACTACGGCCAACAACTTGGAAGCAAGGACGATCAAATTCGAGCTCTGCAGGAGCAGGTCAACACATGGCGTCAAAAGTATGAGAACCTTGCAAAGCTTTACTCTCAACTTCGGAATGAGCATTTGGATCTTCTTCAAAAGTTTAAGAGCGTACAGCTTAAGGCATCGTCGGCGCAAGAAGCCATTGATAGGCGAGAAAAGCTTGAGCGAGAAATCAAGACGAAGAATTTGGAACTTGCTGACATGATTCGAGAAAGAGATCGTGCTCTGCATGACAAAGACCGTCTCACTGGTGGAAACCGAGAAGAAATGGAGAAACTGAAGCGCGAGTTGAGAATGGCTCTTGATCGAGCTGATAATCTGGAGCGAAGCAAGGGCAATGAACTTTCTTCGATGCTCTCGAAATACAACCGAGAAATGGCGGATCTCGAAGAAGCCCTTCGAAAGAAATCCCGTGCTCTTGAGGACGTCCATGCGAAATATAGCGAGGGTGGATCAGATGCAGAGCGCTTATTGAGAGATAAGGAGGATGAGTTGGAAGTTTACAAGCAAAGCTTGGACGACACTCTTCTCAAACTCAATGAACTGGAGATGTCACGAGGTGACACTGATCAAGCCTTGGATGGAGAGATTGATGCTATGCTTCTTTCCAACATTGGCAAGATCAATGACATTATTGATTCAGTTCTACAGAGCGGAGTTCAAAGAGTTGACGATGCGCTCTACGAACTAGATTCCTCCATGCAAGCCGGTAACCAGAATGCCACTCCATCTTACGTCTTATCGCAGATTGAGAAAGCATCATCGAGTACAACGGAATTTGCGACATCTTTCAACAACTACATTGCCGATGGTCCCAACAGCAGTCATGCCGAGATCATTCGCACAATTAACGTCTTCTCTAGCTCAATAGCTGATGTTCTTAGCAACACCAAAGGTTTGCAACGACTTGCCCCAGATGACAAGAAAGCTGATCAATTGATCAATGGCGCTCGTCAATCTGCTCAGTCTACCGTCCGATTCTTCCGGAGCTTGCAGAGCTTCCGATTGGAGGGTATGGATCCAGAACAAAGAACAGACGTGGTTCTAAACTGCATGAACGAGGTTCAAGTCAATCTGCAAAAACTCAACAAGCTCGTAGATACCTTCGCACCCAATGGTGGCAAGCTGGCCAACAACAAGGGCGATTTGGGAGATCTTGTTGACAGCGAATTGAACAAGGCCGCAGATGCAATTAACGCTGCTGCTGAAAGATTGGCGAAGCTCAAGTCAAAACCCAGAGATGGTTTCTCTACTTACGAATTAAAGATTCACGATAGTATATTGGACGCTGCAATGGCAGTCACAAGCGCCATTGCTAGATTGATCAAAGCGGCAACAGTCACACAAAACGAGATCGTGCAAGCTGGCAGAGGCACAAGCGATAAGACTACTTTCTACAAGAAGAATAATCGTTGGACCGAGGGTCTTATTTCTGCTGCCAAGGCAGTGGCTTCTTCAACCAATACCTTGATTGAAAGTGCTGACGGGGTTCTTTCTGGACGTACCAGTCCAGAACAACTCATTGTAGCATCCAACAACGTCGCAGCTTCTACGGCTCAGCTTGTAGCAGCTAGCAGAGTGAAGGCAGGCTTCATGAGCAAAAGCCAGGAATCCCTGGAGCAAGCCAGTAAGGCAGTTGGTACAGCATGCCGCTCGTTGGTCCGTCAAGTACAGAGCATGATCAAGGACAGAGGTAGCGATGAAGATGGTGTGGATTATGCCAAGCTTGGTGCACACGAGTTCAAGGTCCGAGAGATGGAGCAACAGGTGAGCGTTTACTGGTCTCACTTTCTTCAAAGTATGTTTGCTAACGTTTCCATCTCTAGGTTGAAATTCTGCAGCTCGAGAATAACTTGGCGGCAGCACGGCAGAGATTGGGTGAGATGAGAAAGATCTCGTATCAGGAATAAGTATAACTTTGATGGAGGCTGAATGCAGGGTGATAGTGGTGGGGTGTGCATGTTGGTGGCACTGGAGAATTTGTATGTATCGAAAGCAGCGAGCAAATGGTTGTGCAGTAGGCGTCTAAATGGAAAAGCTGCCATGCAAGGACTTTCTACACATACCTTTCTAGCTATTTATGCATGAAAACAGAAAATCTTGATACACTTCACAAGTGGAAGCTTTCAGCTTGTATTTTCGTCGCAATTACTTGGAATATTTTCGGTCCCTTTGAGTGGAGTTTGTCTCCGGACGAAAACGTACTCACCTAAACTTTACTACCGTCCCAGCTGAAAATACATTCTCATTCTCTATCAAATAACCAATTAAATACATTACCACCTCACACCCCAAAGCTTGTAGCTCTACTCCATACACTCCCTAAGATGTCAGCGTGCTCAAATCTCATCCCTTGCCTCCACATCCCAAACTTCCCCTCCACCAACCACTACCCCGCTCCAGCCTAACAAATAACTTTCAAGCTGTAAACGCTTACTAGGCCTTCCCCCCTTCCCAAAATTCCTCCTCTTCCTCATCCAATGACAATAAAGTTAAGAATAGATTGCGAACTCGGCGACCTAATGATGAGGAGGACTCGCGGAATTCAAAGTCTCGGCCGCAAGCAAAGACTCGGGAAGGTGCTGCCGAGACATGGAGCTGGACCCGGACAGGTTGGATTGGAGGGTTGCGAAGCTTGGCGGGGCTTGATGAGGAATGGACGGTTAGTGGAGCATGAGGAGAGGTAAGCTAATGCTAACAGGGTTGGTTTTGTGGAACCTGTAACGGTTGGAGGCGGGCTAGTGGAATGCGATGTTGGGTGTGAGGTTTATTGCGACGACTTGCGTTGTGGGATTTTGAGGGCGTAGGATGAATTGGAAAGGAAATGGGAGAGGCGTGGGAGGTTGTTAGGGACAAGCTTGAGAAAAAGATTTTGTTGTGTTGTTTGCTATGATACATACAGGGTGGTTCTCGCTCATTCTGAAGAACAAATGCTCTTCTCTGTCCTCATTCCTAGTATGTGTACTAATTGTGGATCTTAATCCTAGCTCCCGACGCAAAGAATAACCAGGTTGACTATTATGGAACTCGAAACTCATTCTGTGAGTTATGAAGTACTTCCATTTGCAGCAGAGGCCACTATATAACGTGGTTGCCCACAAAGCAAACACCCGCCGTCTCTACACTAAACAAGTCAGTAAGAATCCAGGAAGGTCAGAAAAGAATCTACTTACAATTAGGTGTTAGAAATCCATCTCGAAGACCTCCATCCTCCAACAAATAGTCCAAAGCTCTTGGGTCGGTAACATCGAAGGCATTCCATGCATTGTCATCTGTTTGGCGCAACATATCGTCAAAATCGAAAGCTCCACCATCCAAGTGGTAAAGATCAGACATGTTGTTAGTCCATTGATAGCCCATACTTTCATCTAGCATAACTCCAACATCAAAGCCAAATAGCGAAGTCGCCATGGCCACTGGGTCTTGGACGGTTTGCTGAACAAAGGCAGGAAGCGGACTTCTAGCAGTCGAAGGCATTGTGGGCGTAGTCGCCATGAGCCCTTGCTGTGATCCTGGGAACGTAGTAGCTCCGGCAGCATTAGTTGGTGGACCAGTGATAATGACTGCGACGGATTGAGGAATGTAGGCGCGTGAAGCACAAAAGTGAATGACATCTCTCTCAGTCATAAGAGTTGTCATGATGCTTTGCGGAAATGTGCTAAGATCAGGCTCTGCGATTTGGCGGAAAACAACAGTGTTATCTTCCGTACTTTCAACTGACCAATTCATCATTGTGAAGTACGCTTCAACCCCAATGATTCCAATCTTAGGGCATACAATGTCGAGGAATAGGTCGATAGAAGCATTTGACTTGCCGACATAATCGCGGATGGTAGTGTAAGCACGCGCAACGATAGTCCATTTGGCTTTGAAAGGATCATTGTCCCACATCGCCTTGATGTATGTCGATGTATTCTTCTGCTGGAACTTTGCGAAGATTCGAGAGTAGAAGGCTATTCTTCAATCAGCACTTGCGACTAATTGATCAGCATCAGTAACTCACATCTGAAAGCCATCCACGAGTTCACCCCACGCTTGGGTAGTGTCTGAGGTTTTGCCATGTAGGGGTTGTGCAACAACATTTGTTGATGTAGAAATTGCGGATTGTTTTGTTGAAGCCCAGCAACAGCGTTCATTTGACTTTGACTGCGAGGAATATTGTGCATCAGCCACTCGTTCGAGAGTGCAGCAGAGCCGTCTAGAAGCTGATGTGGTGAGACTCCGTCGAGTGGACCGGGACTCTGCTGCCCCCCGAGCTGGTTATTGAGCGGTACGGGGAATGCCATTCTGCTGTAGATGATTTGCGACGAAGAGATTTGATTTCACACAAAAATGGTGTCGAGTCCTCCCAAAATGATTGATTGAGGTGGAGGCGTCGTGTTTCTGAAAGGAAAGAAAATGGTCTCGAGTGCGCGAGAGGTTGATTTGAAAGATGAGGACCTCAATTCTCGCTTAGCCACTAGTCGCAGCAAACAACAAAGAAACTGAATGTGAATGCGCGGATGTTCAAAGCACTAGTCCATTTTTGAAATTATGCATTCAGGTTTCATTAATCACAAACAAGAACATAGAATCCGAGCGTAGAATTTACCGTCTTATCAAGTACGCGTGTGCTATAAACTTCTAAATTCCAGGAATGTTTTGAATTCAACCACCAATCGCCGTTATTTGGATTTTTGATAGGCCATTGCATATCTAAAATAAGGAGTGTTGAATGACCTCTGTTGCACACCCAGTTCATCCGCTTTCCTACACAACCCCTTAGACAGATATTCAAGAGTTGCCACTCCTTCATAATCGTACGATTTCCTTCGCCCATTCAGAAACCCCAAGTTATAATACGGAACTGTACAAAATCCTGCCCAAGTCATATGTCTAAACGCCTCTCCAGGACCTGGCATTTCTTCATCGTCCTACGAATTATTAGCAGAAAGCCATTCAATATATCCTCAATATGGGCTTACTTTTACTTCTAGCGCTACCTGGTTGTTCTGGGTGAGTTCGTTATTGACGGCATCATATAGCTGAGTGATTTGCCTGATCAGTTTATCACCAGTCCGAGGTATCTTTTGTTGTATGGCTATCCATCCAGGCATAGGGTTCGCAGAGTTGTCCAACCAATTGTTCCAGGGGTTTTTCGCATTTTCCTTATGCTGGAGGAAAGCAGGAATTGCTCGGACCGTGGAACCTGTCTCAGGGGTCGCCTGCTCTCCTGAATTTACTGCAATAGTCAAAGGCTGTTTCATGTCCACAATCGGTTTGTAGGCATCCCGCTGGAATTTGTCGTATTCTGCAAATATTTTCGCGAGATTACCCATAAAGGTGCTAAGTATTGCCACTTTTTGAAAGAAGTTCTTTCGAGATCCAGGTGAAGAAAACAATTCCGGCGATGCTTTCAGCCTTCGACATTGAGCCATGAGTTTGCGGAAGAGATCTGCGATTCTGATGGCTGATGGTGGTAGCTCCCTATCTATCGCAGCGCCAATTTCGAGTAGCTCCCACTGCGCATTCAAGCTGACAAGAATGAAATCATCGATGATATAATCCAAAAACTTTTGCTCGCATGGTTGACTTCCTGTTGTTGGAGCTGGGGTCTTAGTAATTAGTTGTCCTTTCGCCCTCAGCGGATCTTCGAACTTACTTGTTTCCGTTCCTTCGAAAAACCCTTCATGAAAGGTCCATGGCCCTTCTCGTTCTATCCTCTCCTCCCACGTAGATATCAGCGCAATTTGCTGAACTTCTAGGAGCAGGTTTGGGTTCCTAGGGTCTTGTTGCGCTTCCATGTCCGGTGAATAGGGAAGAAAACACTGATGACTCTATCTCAGATCTAAAGCGAAGTACAAAATTGGGGATAGAAGGTTCCAGAAAAGATTGTGAAAGGAAGCTCTGTAGCGTCCAAAGAAGGTGAGATTTTGTAGTGGGTGAATAGTTGTTGTATTTGCCGATCAAAAATTGCAAAGATCGAGGTAGAGTTTGGGCCCCCAGCCTCGCATAAAAAACAACAAACAGCAGCTGGCTTCCACACTCATCTTTCCAACATCTCCACGCCTTGCGTACCACAACACCATTCACGCATCGCACACCAATCGACCCTTCTCATACCTCTTCTTGTTCCCAGCAACCCCTCATTCCATTTACCTCTTACCTTTCCCCAGTAATAAATCCCATCGAACTTGACACAATGGAGGGCGGCAGTGTCTATCCCATTCCCGTCACTATTCCAGGATTTGGTCACCTTACGATCGAAGTTACACCGGCAGAGAAGTACCAATTCATTGAGTTGTGGAAGAAGCAACACCTTTACGCCCTCAAAAAGAACAAAATCGTCCACTGCTTCCCTGCTCGCGTTCTAGATCAAATGCATGAGAAGTTTGGCGCTACCTATGATTTGCTGGCAACCCGGTTGAGGTATGTCAACTTCAAAAATCCAAATTAATTAAGCTCTAACATCCTTCGGTAGCAATATGGTACAAGCTGACATCTACGTCCACTTTGACCACTTGAACTTCACCTATCGCATTGGACAGGTCACTGACCAAGAAGACTTCGCGCTTGTTGCTCCATTGGAATTTATCTGCCACAAGCAATACACAGCACCTCAACAAGTCTCCATGGCAGCTGGAATAGCTTCTTCCTCTTCTTATGCCATGGGCACATCCGCACAACAACTTCAACTTCGCACTTCGAGCGGTTCCTCCGATGCTAGTTCCACTGTTGTCGGCGCCGATCCAACACATCCAAACATCATCGTGACCAATCCTCCAAAGATTCGCAAGCCAAGAAACTCCTGGATTCTGTACCGTCAGTCAAAGCATCACTTGGTATCTTCCGACAATCCTGGGTTGCATACAAGTGAAATCTGTTAGTAGTCCCTACGGATTTCCATCATTCAGAATGCTAACAACATCAAGCACCAATCATTGCGAAGATGTGGCAGAATGAGCCAGCTGATGTGAAGGCGCACTGGCATAGAAAAGCCCATGAAGAAAAATCTGCTCTTCTTCGCCGTTATCCCGGCTGGAAGCCAACACCCAGAAAATCTTCTGCCATCAAGCGTCGCAAGACAACCAAGAAGGTTACGCAGATCAGCTTGATGGGTTCACTCAGCTCCGGTCAGCTGAACTCATCTAAATTGAGTGCAGACTCGAACCAGGAACAAACTGGCGTCAACAGCCCCGTTAATCCTTTATTTGACTCCAGCAACGAAGAGTTCGAGTACATCTTCTCCCGAATGGATTCAACCCTCGATGCACAAATGAACAACATCAATCAACAAGTTCTTGGAATGTCCGATTTCTTTCCAACCCACACAAATGAGATGCTTCAAGGTTCCGAATTTGAAAGTGGTATATTCCAGAACTAGATGATGTATCCATACTATTCATCTGCCCTGCAACACATGCTCCATCAATGCGTTTCAATGCTTGACTATTGCATGCCGAATGCCTTGAATATTAGCAGCGCATTCTTACGGCTGTCTTATGCCGACCTAGATTCCAGCACCAGTGACATACAATCACCTCTCGTCTCTAGGCACTGCTTCTCGAACAAACTCAAACCCCCACATGTATTTCCTTTCATCATGGTTTTCAATTCTTGTCTCGAACTTCTGCTTTCTGGAATGCGATCTGCTTTTTACATACGGTACCTAATTACAACATAACTACTAGAATCCATTTAAATGGTCTGGTCCAATATCTGATTTGGGGGTTTGCATTTACACGGCTGTCACTCTGCTCGCACGCACATTTGCACGCACGCTTCTTCTGTTCTTCGACGCATAATACAATCAATCACCCTCGACCCACACCTATGATTTCGAATGAAGAACAGTCAAGCAACGCGTGGCAAAAGATGGAATGAATGGATGCACAGATTGTCTTCTTTGTACACATCTTCTGGCAAATCCGGCTTCAGCCCTTTCGGTGGTGGAAAATGGGAGGAATGGGTTATTTTCTTTTCTTTTATTAATACTTGAAAGCGGAGGAACCGACTTTTACATCACAGGGAAGGTTCTTGTTTATATTGTGGCGGATTCGAAATTCGAAGGATTGATCTTGCCTCGGGGTGTGAGGTATTGATCAATCATAAGAGGCACTCAGTGTTAATCAACAAGCGCTGGAGTTGCTTATGAGTTTCATGTGGACACGTTCATGTGGAACTTCTTTTCTTAGTAAATAGATAAAATGCCAACGCTTGAGGAAATTGGGTGGGCGGTTGGTAGTGTAGCTGGCAGCGGAACTCTCTTGCGCTTTACTCAGATACCCAGAGGGTCAAATTTAAATCCATAAAGCAGAAAACCTCATTTTCTTCATGACCTTGACTGATCAAATGTGACCACCCAATTCCTGAGCATATAATTGCATTCAATCTGTCCATCACCCAACCACCTCAAACCGTGTCCGACATCGGCTGTGTTCTGAGTCCGACCACCTCAAACTGCAGAATGCTCATCCCAACCACCTCAAACTTGTACCCTTCAATTTCGTCAACGTTCAGCTCCAACCACCTCAAATCCTCTTCCATCCCTCGGCACCCCAACCGCCTCAAACTGCGCAGCCCCAACCGTCCAGGCACCGTAATAAGCGAAACAATTCTACAAAAGGTTAAGTTGGCCAGTGCTGCACGCTATTTCACCACAGCAACCCAACCACCTCAAACTCCGTCAGGTTCTCGGACTTGCGAAACCCAATTTAAGGTGGTTGGAGATGGTTGTTGTCCGGAAATGGGGGTTTGGTGAGTTGGCGGGTCGTGCGCTGCGGCAAGGTTATGGCGGGAGGAGGTGAAGTATGTAGCGAGACACTTCACCATTTCTTCCTTCACCAGATTACGGTGACCGGAAAAACATGACAGAGCGGTTCATAATATATTGCTTTTATACATTCTCATTAAATGTAGTGTGTAGTACTTGATGTCGCCGCACAATTCCGTGGCAATTGGAGGTGTCGTCCCCACGACATGCAGCACGAACAATGAGATTCAGTCCCGGCCACTGTACAACACCGCGGCCTCGAGTCGCAGAAGCCTAGACCTACAACCTCGTCGTATTGTGTATGGTACATCTTTGATGTTGTACCGTAGTTTAAGCGTGCTTCGTCTTTGTTGACCCCGTATAAGCCATTATCGCTGGTGTACAGTACTTCACTACAGCGCGCTCCGTAGTTCCCATGACATGCCCTTCCGGTATCAGGTCTCTATGTTTCCATCATATTGCTCCTAGTATATAGTGCTTGATGCCCTAATGTAATTGAAGTGTTTTTCCTCCTTGCCAACCCCTTTCCTCACTCGCGTATGCGCCAAGGCCCGATGTTGCTGATCTAAGCATTTGGCCCCCAAAGTGCTGCACAGTATCTTTCGTGAAATGTAATTGCAATATCGCATCTGCGATGTCATAAATTAGCATTGGTCTCTGCTGCCAGATTGCGGATCTCTTACCTGCATCTATAGAATCTCACCCGCACAGCTCTTGTCTTGCCTGTATAATTCCAGACAGCTTCTGCAGACTCAAGGAGCGCCACCATTTCCACCACTCCAATCACTACTCCATATAAACGTTCCACATCGCCATTGAGTATCCTTTTCTTTCTGCCCAGTTGGACCAAGAGGTCGTGAACACATGTAAAAAGATCTGCCACAATTGATTCCTGGTTTCTTCGTGAGCATGCTCTTGCATGGTTCGTTATGTTCGCAGCGAGGCACAACACGCTTTCCAGTGAGGAGTTTCGACCAGCTCTCCTTGGCAATGATGGGATCGACTACGTTGTCCTGGGCATCTACATCAAAACTCTTCTTTGGTGACGAATTCTCATCGTTCTTGGCTGGTGCCTCGGTGCCAGCAGATATTGCAGTAGCAAGGGGAACTTCGGCTAGAGTTGTGCTGTCTGTGCTTGGATCTGCTTCGTAGGCCGATGATGCTTCACCTTCTGCTTGTTCAGTGACTTGAGGTGTCTTGGGCTTGAAGAAGCCCATTAAACTACTTTGTCCCTTCCCTTGTGCCTTCCCATTTGCTGTTGAGGCTTTCGAAGTGCTTGCAGACTTGCCTCGCTTAAGTGGTCGACTTGCAATATTGTTAATTTCATTTGGTCTTTTGACGCTTGGTTTGGCGGGACTCGTATTAATTGATGATGCCTGTGACTCGCTTCTCGAGAAAGATCTTGCCACTGTAGGAGACTCCGGAGCTTGGGATGTGCTTGTGGAGAACGTCTCGTCCTTGACCGCCTCTGTAGTTGAGAACAGCTGGCTCTCTACGTCCACCCCTTTCGAGTCAGTAGTTGACATGGAACTCTCTTTTGTCGATAAAGTGGGCTTTTTGCTAAACATATCCCGAATGGTTCGCCGCTTGTCGAACTCTGGTATGAGCTTGGCAGATAGCTGCAACAAATCCTTTGTAGACCATTCTCGTAGGCGAACTCCGTCCTTGAACATTCCGTCGCTCATCAAGTCTCTGATATCGACCTCCTTCCCATGTACATCCACTTTGTCCTTGAAGACAGCATAAACAGGGCAATGGTCGGAGCCCATGAGGCCTTCTTGTATATTGGAATCAGAGAACCAGTCATAAAAGTCCACACTGCATAGAACGTAGTCGATCCGAGATCCAAAATTTCCCGGTCGAGCGTTGATCTTCTGCTCCCAGCAAGTGAACATGCCTTTCCGATTTGGGTGGAAGGATCTGCAAATATCCCACATGACTTGCTTGTCTCTTCCTTCATCTTTCTCTCCTATAACTTTGCCGCCAACGACAAATTGATTGAGCATTCTCCTGGCAGGAGTAGACAGATATTGGTCCATCGTTAAGCCTTCTTTCTTCAATTGCTCTTCTGCCTTGGCTGTGTCCATTCCATCTCGGATGATATTCAAGTCACCACATAGAAACACCCTCTTTCCCATCGCTACGAGATTCCTGACTCGAGCGTCCAGAGCGTTGAGAAACCCAATCCGAAATTCATCACGAGATTCATCACGATTGGCGGGACAATATGTCCCAATCAGCACAAAAGCGGGAAACTCAAGGACAACACAACGGCCTTCAGAGTCGAGTGTTGCAGGGTCAACTTCGGAATCCTGAAGCTGGCTTCCAAGAGGGTACCCACCGATTTGCTGGTCTTCGGGGAGATCTCGAAAGCTTGTTGTGGAGTTTGGTGGGGTAAGGATGCCTGTAATGCCTTCTTCTGCTCGGATTGGAGCACATATGGAGTTTCGTGTATATATTGCTACCCCAGAGTATCCTTACAGAAATACGATAAGCAGGATGCGTTGAGTATTATTGAGAATCAATCACCTTTCTTGTGTTTCGGGAGACTGAAGAAGACATCCCAGCCAGGAACAAGTACCATATCATCTTGAAGATCTTTGCGCTGTATCTTCGTTTCTTGCATGACCACAATATCAGCTTCCAGAATCTCAAACATAGCCTTGAATTAATTAGCAATGAAACTTTTTACATTCCGAGGGACTTGTTGAACCTACTGCAAAGGTTCGTTCTTGACGCCATGGTTGATAGCCAAACGGGTTTCTTCTTCATGTTAATATACATCGAGCACGATTCGTTTATTTTGACTTCAGCATACCTTATCCCATTGACTGTCAAAGGTCAGCTTTATATCAAGAATCTCTCAGACATTCGTGGACTGACCGTTCCATGTCGTGATTCGAAGGCCTGTTCGTGCCTCCATCATGTCTCAATGGGGGGCTTTTAATCGCGCTTGCAAAGACATGCATCGCACCACCCTCCTATATCTCTTCAGCTTCGATGGCTAGGAACACCTCTCTTCACGTCTCGAATGGTAGGCGCGTCGGTGGAGCGCGAAAGTAACAGGTCGTCACGTCCCACTGTCATCATAGCTCACGTGACATTTTAAACTCTTGGCATTTGAAGCTCCACCCGAAATCAGACCCGAACAACGTACGACGCCAAACCTTCAACTGAATACAACGATCAATTGAAGACACCACGCCCACAATGTTCCCCCAACGCACCATGCTCCGAACCACCCAGCGCTTCGCCGCCAACCTGCGAACCCCAGCCGTCCGCCAGACCGTCCAGCGCCGATTCGCGAGCTCTGAGACTGCGTTTACGGGCGCGGAGGATAATGCTTTCAACCGGGAGCGAGCGGCTGTGAAGGCTCATGCTGCTGCTACTAGTGGTGCGTACTTCTTAAACATGGAAAGGAGGAAGGAAAGCTAACGGTAGCAGATCTCTGGCGCAAGCTTTCTATCTAGTAAGTTGGGAAGGAAGAGGGGTGATGAGTTTAGGGGAAGTGGTACGATGTTGGAGGGAAGCTGACTGGAGGATAGCGCAACGATTCCTTGCTTGGTGATTGCGGCTGCTAATGCGTATGTCTTGTGGAATGAGCATTGGGAGCATTGGAGCCATATGGAGCCTTTGGAGGAGAGACCAGAGTACCCATATCAGAACCTCCGAACAAAGAACTTCTTCTGGGGTGATGGTGACAAGGTGAGTCATGGCGGTAATTAAGTGCCCTAGGGTGATTGCTAACTTTTCTTTAGACTCTCTTGTAAGTAATCTTCGATCGAAAATCACGCCAGAAACGACTACGGCACGAATCGTCAAAATATATGAACGGAGCTGACAAGAAATAGCTGGAACGACAAGGTTAACTACCACAAGAAGGAATAGAGAGTTGGAAGAGAAGCAGATTGGCAGGTCCTGGATTCGAGTTGTCGCGAGGTGACGAGACTAGGAATGTATGGTTGAGGTGGTGGGGTGGTAGGAACGATTAGACCGGTTGTACATTTCTCCTTGAGTGCTAGCAATACAGACGTTGAAGAATCTTGAATCTCCCCCAACGATTGTCAATTCCGAATATCAAGAGTCAACGACTGGGAGGAAAGAAAAGCGTCATTGGCAAGGAAGCCCAAGAATGGCATTCCGAAACATTGCTCGGGGTCCTGTTGGCGGAACACAGGTTTCAAGGTTGAGCAAAGGAAGCGCTGCTGGGCCAGCAAGCATTACTGGAAGAACATTGCCTTGGTCTTGGACTTTCAACGGCATATTGTCGAAAGCAAAACCAGAAATTTCGAATCGGCTTCTCAACACTTCGGCTACATTGGAAGTGCTAAACGGATCACAACGGAAAAGAAGCTCAAATTTCTGCAAACAATCCTCAGTCCGGACGTATCAATTCATTATGGGTATCTTTGTCGTCAAATCTATGCTACAGCCAACGCCGCCTCTTTTTTCAAGTCCAAATATGCACTGGCGTAATCATTTGCTAGAACCTTGTCGCCCAGCACCCTCATAACCGTAGCCTTCTTAGCCATCATTTCACATTGACCTTTGGTATCCTCAATCGCCGAGTACTCGCTGAAAGACCTATCAATATACTCCAAACACTTAGTTAGATTTTCTTTCCGCTTCAGGCTGCCAGCCTCCGCTAGACCGGCTAAGCCCATATGTGAATCAACGAGGAAGGAATAAAGTTGCGCATTTGCTGAATAGTTTTCACACTCTAGTGCTCGTGGTATGATGGCAACGAGAATTTGTGATGCTGCCTGGAATTCAGAAAGGGAGTTGAGAATGTTGGCAATTGCACCCATTGCAATCCATAATGCGGGGATGAGTCTAGCCCGCCATGCTATGCTTGCGGCCCGTACCGCAACGGAGAAGCCTTTCTGAGGACGACCGGACTTCTGTTGCAACATAGCCTTCATGGTAAGCAGCTTGACCCTCAGATTTATATCGTCTCCCTCCTCCTTCATGTCTGACGCCAGCTTTTCGATCTTCGCCAATGCCTTGCCGTAATCGGTTCTTCGTATAAGATAATCGATGTGAAGATTGTTGATTTCGAAAGATAAATCCGGATCAGTGTCTACACCGCTGGATTGAAGCAGTTGGGTGAGTAGATGTTCTGCTCCATCGAGGTTGTTCTTGTGCAAATCCCACTTCAAGCGGAGGATCCCGCGATATTTCAGCCAGTATTGATTGGCCTTCCAAGAGCGCAGAGAGTTTTCGTCCAAACTTTCCACTCGCTTCATAGCCTCTTCATACCGACCCTTTTCGGCAAGAAGATGTGCTATGCGGCATGTGAAGCGTAAAGCGTCATCAAAGAGGGCATAACGAGCATGGCAGCTCAGAAAGATCTCGCAATACTGTCTCGATAATTGTGTAACTCCCAGGCGGCCCCACAAAGAGGAACACATGGCCATTTGCGGACCCATCATGCTCTTCATGTTCTTGTCCACAATAAGATGCGAGCTCTTCAGGATATTCTCAAATGCAGTAGAAATGCTCTCTCCGCTCGACATCCCAAGCTTTGCTTCACTCAAAAGAGAGGAGCTCCAAAGTGTCCACATTCCAGTTTCCTTAGCCTTGACTCGAAGAAAGGCGAGGCCTTCTCTCTCCACTCCGAGCATGTTCGTAGATTCGGAACCACTGACAAGTTTGGGATGAGTTTTACCAAAGTGATAGAGCCAATTGAGGGCAAAGTTTAGACAAGCCATGTCTTTATTCTCGCGTGCTGTCGACACCGTTTCTAACATGGCAGCAACAGCTTCGTCATAACATCCAAAATCCGCTTGAAGAACCGCAAGATTCATAAGTGCATATTGGTAGAAAAGTCGGTCCCTATTGTTCATGGTATAGTCGAAATAGCGATGAAGATTGTCGAAGGATGTAGGATAATCTCCAGCTCTCCAGGCATCGAGAAAGCTGCAAGCATTTAGCATGTTGGCACGTGGACTTCTATTGGGAGCTTACTTCAAGTAATGAGACAAGCTTGGAACTGTGATGCTATGGTCCATAACATCCTTGAACTTGTCTTTGACCTCGAAGGGTATTCTATTGCCAAATTCTGGAATCATTAGCAATCAAGATCTCGGTACTTCAAGTCATGCTTTGAATACTTGCTTTGCATCTGCTCAACTTGGAATTCCAACAGCTTTTCCACATCGTCTGTGCTTGTAGTACCTTCTCCCGTGTCCAGAAGATTCTCAACACCATAAGCCACAAGCTCCAGCATCTCTGTAGCAGGAGGACCCCATTCCTCGACTCCCTGCTCCAACGCTTTGTCACCTGCCCATCGTCCCATGGCTTCATTTCTCCTCTGATAGTATGCTTTTGTTTCCTGCCTCCATTTCGTGAATGCAATCCATAATGCGAGAGCATCGCTGAACCTCAACCTTTCGAACTCGACTTTGGATCTGCGTACGAAGCTTCCGAATGGTGATGTTCGAGAGAGAATGATCATGTCTGGGGAAGGAGGTGGTATGTCAAGCTCAGCATCTTTCTTGGCCTCTTCTGCAGTTCTGGCAAGCAGATTTGTTCTCTTCGAGAAGAATTCGTGAAGGCCATCTAGACTGTCAATCTTCCACAGCTTGCTGAGGAATTGGTCCCATAATGTTCGTCCTGGAAGGCCTGTTGCTGCTGGATGAGCCATGAGGAGAGTTTCGAAGGCATTGAGGTCGAGGAGGAATGGCAGCTCTTCTAAAGAGCTCGAGCTTCGTGCTTGTGTCTTTACAGTCGAGGGTATAAGTTGCTTGAGGATGAAGGAGAGGACTGGGATCGTGGATGAGGTGGGCACAACAGCTTCGGTGTACAGCTCAATGAGAGCCAGAAGGCCGATTTTTGCAGGTGTTAAGAAACGCGTCATGATGGAGTACTTGAGGCCCAAATTCACATATTATATTGGAATCGAATCTCCATTTCTCTTTTCGAAGATTTCTTGCGATCAGGATTTCATATGTCGCGTTGAGAGAGAAGTTTGACGTGCTGAAGATGCGTCGCTCTTTCCTCGGGCGGAACTGCCCCGCCATGGATGGATGGGTGGCCCCTTCTATTGCACCCCTCACCCCTTTCTTACTTCAAAGTTTCCAGCACTTGTTATTCCGCGCTTTGTGCTGAAAGGCTAGAATCAATCCTCATTGTGTTAATTGGTACAAGGTTCCGGGCAACAGATTCTTACTAGATTGTAGTTTAAACACTTGCTCTGCCCCAAGTCATTATTCGTACCATTATTTTCAGGAGTATATCATATTCGAGAACGCCATAATGTATCTATTTTTATTACTATCTTATGAATTATTTCCTCTCTTCTTTCGAATTCTAGAACATCTCTTGAGCTCTGCCGGTCTCATTCATGATTCTTCGAAACGATCCAGCTTAATCATTGCAGCATTTGAAACTCGATCGTATAAACAAATAGTACGCTGGTGGTAGAACCTCCTTGTGTCCTTCCTTCAACCATCATGTTTCTTCATATGCATAGAGTTTTTTCGATTCTATGTAAAAAGTGAGGAATTTTCCTTTTGAGAATGCATCATATATACATCCTCAGCTTGAGCCTGACTGCCACTTTCGTTTTATTGAACCACAACTACCCTACTACCTCAAAAAATTAAACCACAGGGGAAAATGTGCGTGGGAATGACTTCAGCTTTTTCCGACTGCTTCTGCCGCAAACACCGTGTCAAAATCCGCGCCAAACCAATGATGAGAAATACCAGAAGTTGATAGGCAAGATCAAGGTGCTGGATGGAGGTCGTGAGAAGGTTCCGTGTCTGAAGAGGAAGGAGACTTACAAGTTTGAGAGAAAAAGGGGACCACTACAATGAAGTTGCCGTGTGATGGTGTTGCGACCTGATGGCATTCTGACAAATTTTGAGCATAGATTATTTCAAACTCCACCTAAAAACTCGAATTGAGCAGACATATCCTCCTCGCAAACTCCCGAACGCCCAGGACCGTTGATATGATCTTCAGAAGTTTACATTTATACATTTACTCACAATCTCCACCCCTATCACCGTTTCCCCTCTTCCTCCATCCCCCATTTAATCTTCTTCCCATGTTTACTCTTCAACCCGCCCTCTTCCCGCTCCTCTTCCTTCATTCCCTCTTGGTACCACACATCCTCACTCGCCCTATTAGTCGCCCAAATCCTCTCAATACAAAGATCAAACTTCCCCGGCACTCTATCAATCAACCCAATCCCCACCGTCCTAATCTGCTGCTTCAACATCTCTCTCTGCGGCTCAACCACAATTCCATGATTCGTCCGCACAAACTCATTCCACTTAATCAACACCGTTTCCCATTCTCCTGGTCGCCGAGCGTACAGTCGGTGTTGGTGGATATCGGTGGGTACTATGGATTCGGTTTGGATGTTGATGAAGTATTTTCGCCCGTCGGATTTTACGCGGAGTGCGAGGAAGGCGTAGGTGTCTAGGTTCCACAGGGATTTTCCGAATATTGTTGGGGGTCTGTCTTTTGTTCGCCAGGCTGCGTAGCCTGTTCGTTGGACCTGCGGTCTATCTTTTGGTAATTCGATCGATATATTGCCGTGAAACCGGGCGTGTGCGTTTGGATTGTGTTTTCTTGAGTGAGGGGAGGTGGGGGAGGAGGCGGGTATATAGTCGAGGTTTGAGGTGGAGAAGCCGCCGATGTCGCGATCGCCCATTACTTTGCAGGCTTCTATTGATTCGGGGGTGTGGAAATCGTGGAGGAGGAAGGGTTTGGTTGTTGTCTTAATGCCTTCGCCGGTTAGAGCTGTTTGTAAGTCGTTAGCTATATACTCAAGTGGATTTGGTGTTGAAGGAGGAATTGAAATTGAGAATTACCAAAGAGAGCATGTCTTTTAAACTCATCGAGACTTCGGCCTACGAAGCCTTTACTTAAACGGGCTGTGACCCTCATGGTAGCTGCAATTGAGTATTGCGCATGGTGATATAAACGTTGACGGATGAGCTCAGAGGAGTGGAAAGACCCCTGCCCGGAAAAATTGCGGACCGAGATGGTGGAAGGTTTAGAACCAGTCGTCTGATGAAGCCTTCCAACTACACAATATTCTTATAAAATGGCAACATTATACAAATGACTCTTCCTTAACTGTTCTAGCCTCTCTAATAACTGACGTTCTATCTATTATTATCAAAATTCGTATTCGTTTCAGTCCGTATCCCCCATACGACCGTCAAATCTGGTACAAGAAGGCCCCTAGCTATCAATCGTACCGCCAATTCGACCATGAGATGTTTGGGCACCTCGAAAACGTTCAAGTTGCCTGTTTGATCAACCTTCCTGTTAAGCTCAGGTTTGACCCACAGCAGCTCGCCAAACTTTCGACAAGGAAAAGAAAATCATAGTCCTGCATGTCACTTGCCACTCTTAATGTTTAGAAAAGACTTTGTACTATTAACCTCACGACATGGGTCTGAGAATAAAGCTACGGGCACATGTTCACTTTCTCCTCCTCGGGCATATGCAAATGTTCGCAATGTGCCGGTGGACAGAATCGATCCATTTGACCTCGATCCTCTAAAAGAATGGGATTCGGATAATCCGGAGAATAATCCAACAGGAATAGGAAGCATTTGATGTTAAGTGTTCAGTCTTTCCAGAAAACGCAACTTGATTAGCTGGGTAACTTGAAGCAAGTTACAAGATATTAAAATTGATGCTACTTGAGGCCCGGGAATCTTTCCAGGGTATATCACTTTTTGCACAAGGTCAATGGGGAGAATTTAAGATTGTCCCTAGCTAATCACTGTTGCTAGCTACGCCCTCATCTAGTGTATTAGGCCTGCGCGAACCCCCTTTAACCAGATCTCGCAGGGGCTCGATCACCACGACCCACTCTCCGCACAAATCGACTTTGCTCCTCGCATTCGGCACTATTCTATGATATCTCATCATGCTATCGACGAGAACACCTTGAGCAAGTACTGTCTGGGAGTCAGGCTTCATTCGGCTTGAAGTTGGGCCCACGTGGGGATGTGGAACTAGACCCTGCTATTGTCAACAGAACTATTGTTGACGCACACAATGACTCCACCCCAATTATCTCCCACTCGGCTGATCTTTCTATTTCAACTAACAAATTTGCCAATAGAACGACGTCGCCTACTTCGCTTGCAAAGGGTTCTTTAAACCGCACACTGTGGGAAAGATTTCTCATCGGTCAACACAGCAACCGCAAAACAGTTTCAATTGCCTCACGACGCACTTTTCCGCGACAAAATACAGCATCATGTGGAGATCCGGTACGATACAAGCACCTTGGAGGCTCCGAAGATATGAAACCAAAGGGTCGGCATAGAAGTCTCATTGCTCCCTCTTCCTATCGGCTTTGAACCTCGGTCTTTCCAACGTCGATCTGGCTTCAACGTCAAGCTTTGCTCTCGCAATTCTGCATGTGGTATTTTTACGCCTCATTCAAGCTTAAGACGTTCGTCGCAATGCAATTCCTCCATTTTTAATCAATCACGAAGCAGTGCAAGCTCTGGTGCTGGACATTCAAAAGCCCTCCAACGGCTAAAAAGATTTCTTTATTTATATACGTGCAAGGCAAACAATACAAGCGTTACAAGAGCGTAAAGTACTTAGTCATACAATGAGGCAACGTTAGAGTGCATCTCAATTATTTTGCTTGTCAATTTTGGATCGGAATACTTCTGCACCAAAAGGGCCAAGTCAAGTGGCTTGCACGTGATGTTGGATCACGAGATCTACCACCAATCTCAAACTTGATATTCATGGGTTCTGAATCAACGCTTGGCGCAAGCCTCCTATTCCCTCATGTAATACTTATGCTATGATGAATAGGCGCATGTAAACATGTAGTAATGTTAATAACCTGGCAAACTCTTGGCTGTGCCGCAAATCATCAAGAAGTCAAGAGCATAATTCCACGAACGCAACACATTGAGAAGGACCACACCTTCGAATCTCTACGAGCTGCTTTGAAATGCTCAGAAGGACATTGAGAGTAGATGCTGTCATTGTCCACTCGGACTTCTCTTGCATAACTATAACAACACATGATGGGCATCAACCTGATTTCGATGGATTTTACAACGCATACAAGTCTCAAAGCAAATGATGTTCATCAAGCAAGCTCAAGGATGCGTCTATATCTGTAAAATTTGGCTAATCAGTACACCCACCCCTTTCACATTCATTCCATTGAACGTTCACATGTCTTGACACTAAGACAAGACTCTCATCCTCCGCTGAGCACCAGAGTCCTCCTGCTTCTTGCTTTGGCGAGAGGTCATGTGAATTGAATATTGTGTTTGATATTCGAGCACACATATCCAAAGATGTTCTTATCTATAGAGTCATACCATTCCAGCCAACCTTTCCTGTTTGGATGGGTGATTCAGGGTCTGTGCCTTCAATCTTGAGTGTGCGCCAATAAGGCTGTACAACCTTTGAAAATGTGCATCACATTCCCTCTCACTCCAAATTTTCAATCGGATACACCATTTTAATGCTCTTGTCCCAATAATCGATGTGGTGGTACTTTCAAATATTGGTTGTGGGTATTACACATCCGAATATTGGGAATAGTTACATCCTCATACATGGGCATGTTTTCTTATCATTTTAGTGCTTGCATTCGTTTAAACCAAGCCATCTCTTAGCGCCCTCCTTGTGGAAGCCCTGCGATGATGAAGTTGATCAGGCTTATAGCAAGGAAAGCAGAGCGGTGTCTGCAATGGAAGAAACGACCTTGGTGAGATGTTGCCGGGGATTTCTTTACATCTGGGGCAGATAAAGTCTGGGTAATATGGTTTTGGTTGCAACTAAGGTAAAAGCAATGGTAGTTGATTTCGCACAGAAGCGTCACTTGGTACATGAGGTAGCTGGTCGCCCGCCATGCCTTTCGGCTTGGCAGCCCTCGTTCTTTATCACAACACCAACGATATATCAACTCAACCATCTTACCCCGCTCCTTCATCTGATCTTCTATACAATCTGAAACGAATCCAGCAAAAGGCGGCTCGTAGCAATCTTTTAGCTCCAAGAGGAGGTTGTGGAGGAATATAAATTCTCCCCTTCGTGCCTTCCTTCTTCCCTTCTTTCCCTTTTTCCTCCACCGCGATCCAAAACTTCTTCGACAACCGTCAACTGCAACCGCACCATCTTCTGCAACTGCAACTGCACCGCACCTTCCTCTTCTCAAGCTCTTTTCATCCACTTCAACCTCCCTCGTCTCGACCAGCTCCGCATCGATTCATCATGTCTCACCCATCTAGCACCTTCAACACTGCTACCGGTGTCGCTGACATCGCGCAAGCTTCCGGCGCTGAGATCAATGGTATGTCTTCGATCCCCAGCAAGTCCTTGGCTTTTTTGACTTCTTGCTTTTACTGCTTTCACTGCTTTCCCTTCTGCTTTTCCTTCCTTCCTTCGCTTCTTCCTTCGTATCAGGCTTCCACTTGTACTTCGATACTTCCTCCCTTCAAATCCGAGTGGCTCTCTTCTTCTTCTTGCCTCAAGTCTCAGGGCATTCCTTTCCCGATCATCTGCCTTCGCGTCTCAACGCGTTTGCAAGTCGTTCCTTCCCAATTTGACATTTTACTTAACTTTCCCCGCATTTCCCACCATATTGTATCTCTTTCTATTCCTAGCTTCGTTTCCTCCTCATCACACCTCCCAACCCTCCAAAACCCTCAATTTGTTTGCTTTTGGAGAAGTTCTCCTCTTTCCAATCACTTCCTGCATTTCTGTGCCAGCATCTTGGTTTAGATCAAGGAATATTCAACTCAGCACATCCCGACTTCACCACTCACAACTTTCTGAAAATTCTCAATGACACGTCTGTTTCCTTCCCAGCTTCAATTTTTTTGCAAATTTCTTCATGTTCTTTGCTTTTGCTCACTTTACTGACTTCATTAAAGAAGGCGTTTCCATCGTCGAGTTCGCAGGCTTGAGCATCAAGGATGAGCAATCTGTCGAAGTCAAGAGCAATAGTTCCGGCAGCTATTCCATCGATGTCGCCAAATCCAAGGTTGCTACGGGTTTTTCGCCAGGCACTGATCGGTATGACCTTTTCCCCCTCCTCTTTCAAGAGTTGCGTTTGACCTTCCTAGTTATCGACCACCTTTCGTCCTCAAGAGCACTTCCACTGCTGAAGATGATCCATTCCAATCTCCACCTCGCCAAGCCGGCCAAAATCAGGGTGTCAACCAACGTACTCCAACTGGTCCTCGGGCCAAGCGCGCTCATATGAGTGGCAACTGGCGTTCTGGCTCAAGCTCTGATTCTGACACCAACTTCTCTCCATCCCGCGAAAAGGCTGAGCGCAGCGCCAAGCGTTTTAGCAACAAGTCTTCAAGCCCCCCTCACCAATTCTTCGAGCAATCTCTTGGTTCTGACGTTGGTGATGATGACACTGGTTTCCAATCCATCAAGGATGAAGATTCTCAGGCCGTCTTTCCTCCTTCTTGCTGCGTCTTCGTCGCCAAGTAAGTTCCCCTCCACCACTCTTTCTTCAATGGCTGACACTCTCAAAGCCTTGTTCAATCTGAGACCGAGGAGGCTCTTCAAGTCGCCGTCACCCAAGTCTTCCGCGAGTATGGCTCTGTTTTTGTCAAGATTCGTCGCGACAGCAAGCAGATGCCATTCGCTTTCTGTCAATACACTGTGAGTCTCCTTCCTTTGTCCACCAGATTTGACTGACTTTACTTCAGGATCCTGAACATGCTGAACGCGCCATTCGTGAAGGCCGAGGTCGCTTGATCAAGGGTCGTCCATGCCGTTGCGAGAAGGCTAAAGCCCATCGTGAGTTTCTTCCACTTATCGACATCTTCAAGAATCATGCTGACATATTGGCAGGTTTGTTCTTTGTTGAACGTAAGTATGGTCCAACCATCACTCCAGAAGAAGTTAGAAAGATTCTTGAACCTTTCGGCAACATCACCACTTGCTATAGTGCCTCCAACGTTGAGCGTACTGCTTTGAACCTCAACGAGGGTGTTATTTGCGAGTTTGAGATGTATGATGAGGGTCAAGCTGCTTCTGCGGTGAGTTTTCCTTTCCCTTTTGGCATTTCAGTACTGACATTCCCCAGGCTTATCGCAACCACGAACTTTACAAGCTTCATGCTGTTGCTGGCATGGCTTCCCCTTCCAAGCCAGGCAAGAACCCTGTTAACAACGCAGACCGCATTTGGCTTGCTCGCTACGAAGTTGATCGTCGCTCAATTTTTGTTGGCAACATCCCAGCCGACACCACCGAAGATCAACTTGCCGAAATCTTTGAGCCATATGGTTCAATTGCAAGCATCGTCCTTCGCGAATCTCCTTCTCGATATGATAGTAAGTCATTCCCCTTGCGACTTTCTCATGCTGACCTTTCTAGTTCAAGAGAAGTTCTACTTCGCCTTCATCGAGTTCAGATCTCCAATAGCAGTCACTCGAGTCATCCCTGCAGCATCCAAGGTATGTCCACTGCCAATTTACACGAACTTCCACTGACACTTCGCAGACTGGCTTCACCTTTGGAGGCAAGACCCTTCGCATTGCCCACAAGGATTCCGACCGTCGTCGCAAGGGAGATGATGCTTCCAGCCAACCTCTTGCACCTCGTCGCAACGATTCATCGGTCAATTCGCCTGCATCCATTGGCTCTCCCTCATATGGCGCATCATTCAGCCCATTCTATCCTGGCACCGTCTACACTGATGGCACGCAGTTCTACACCACCACTCCAACATCCTACCCAGGTACCATGCCATACTCTCCCTATTACTCTTACCCAGGTATGATCGCATTTCTTCCTCCACCTCACTCACCTCCTTGTTCGTCATCTCTCGGAGAAGCATGCTAATTGGTGTTCAGGTACTCCTGCTTACACAACACACACAGCAACTTCTCCGGGCAGCCCTGGCGCTCACCAAGCCTTCGGCTACTACTACCCAGCATACCAACCTGCGCCAACTTTCGCCATGTACCCGACAAACACCCAACAACAAGTCTCTCCACCGCCAACCAACTACCCTCCAGCATACACTCCAATGTCTGGTAACAACAACCAAGACGGTCGCTCAACGACTCCCACTCCAGCCGGCCATGCTCAGACTGCCGAGTCCAGTCTTGCATCTGAGTAAGCACCTTCGTCATCGAGCGCGTCTTCATCGCCTTGGTGTGTTTTCAAAGCCCTTCACTTGCTTTTCAGTCATGTCAGCTTTCATTTGAAGATACCCTGTTGTCCTTGTTGACTTGTCTCAAACTTGTGTTCAAGCACATATTCTCATGTTTTCGGTGGAAGAAGCTGCGATATTTGGCTTTTCACGATCATGTTTTCCTTCATTGTTTTTCAAAATAGATGGATGGCAGAAAATTACTTTGATTTCACTCCCCTTGCTTTCCTTGATCTTCTTGCTCCATTTGGAGAAGAGGATATCAGGATAGGGTTCATTCAAAACACACTCATTTATGGCACATGTACTTCAATTAGATACTAGTTGTAAATAGCTTTTTCAAACAAACAATAGAAGGATCATTCGGGTCTCAAATTCATCTTCTCTTCTTCATGACTGTGGCTGTGACTGTAACCTCTTCTCTTCTTTTGCCTTCCAACTTTTGAAATATGACTTGACGATCATTCTTCCTCTCGTTTTTCAACCCCTTCTCCACCTCTTCTTCCTTTCCTTTCCCCTTCCTTTCTTTTCACTTATTTCTTCTTCCTTGTAGTTTTACTTCAAAGGCACCACAACCTTCGAAGTTTCCAAAGTCAATCATCTTTCCTCGATTTCCCTTCTCGCCCTTGCGGTGATTTGAACACAGTTTTCGAAATCCGTCTCCTCGGCATGGCAGAAGTGTACTTTCTTCTCATCTCCTCCTCAACACTTGTACACTCTCTCGTGAATAGTCAAGGCCTCTTTCTCTTGATCATATCATCCTCTTCCCACACGCTACGTTCTCTCCATCGCAGTCATTTGCCATTGTCATCGTTTTATTACCGCCACCTTTTTCGCATTCTTGTCCTTGTTCAACATCATTTCACTGGCATTTAATCTTTAAATTCTTGGTTTTTCTTCCCGTGGTTTCTTCCTCGTCTAATTGCGATGCATCCCCCGTTCACCCCCCTTTCCCGGAGCGGGACAATTGACTTTGACAACAACATGCGGAAGTGCGATTCCGCTTCTTCTTACAGCTTGAGAGTAGTTGATGAGCTCCTTCACATTCGTCGACGTGAGATCGTTTCTCGACCTGCTCTTGCCGATTTTGCCGCCACGTTAGCTGTTGTGGCGCGTACGGGCGCCGGCTTTTCAACTGAAGTCCTGTGCGACATTGGAAGAATCCACTGCAAGTTGATGTTTTTACCCTTCTCCGTCATTTTCCTGCCGTTTCCAATCCAACAGGATTTCAGCCACAAATCGTAAATCGTACTTGCGTTAAAATCTATCCTCCTTCGCCGCTTTGCTTTGCATATTCAGCACTCTTCCGTTGCCTGGCTTCTCAACAAGTTGCTTTCATCTCATCTTACCGCTTTCGTCCAACACTTCTCAATTCAAGTCGGGGTTGAGCCTGCTACTTGTATTCTCTCCATCGTTTTCGGCATGTTCGCCGGCCTTCTCAACCAAGACTCGACGTTCTTTGCTTGCATTCCCTCCTTCCGTACAGCACCTTGTGCCATATGAAGCTCTGAAACGACTCGCTAAAGGGGTATCGGAGAGGGGCTTGCAAGAAAGCGGAAAGCAAACTGTTTTCATGCCAAATTTCAGAAGTGCATAACTTGAAAGGGTGATAAAGTTAAATGCAAAGCAGATAAGTGACAGGAATGATTCAGACTCTATAATTGTTGAGGGAAATAGTAGATGTATTTGCTAAGAAAGGTTTACTCGCTCATCACTACTTTCCTCCTCCAAATGTGCCAGCTCCATCCACTCTCCTGATATCTCCTCTTCTGGCATTGTTCTCTTCTCTTATTACCATGTTGAATGAAAGACTGAAAGAAATATCACTCTGACTCCAGCTCCCGACTCCAATATGTCAATCTGAGTTCCTCCGTCCCATCACCACTCCACTTCTACCCTCCAGATGTGTGATCCAAGACCTTGAATTGGGAGCTCAGAAGAACTTCCCCTTGTGATCAACCGTAACAATACCATCCGTGGCATCACTTCTGATCTCATCACTGCCCGCGTATTCCGGCATGCCCTCAACTCTTCTGTCAAGATACACAGGTCTATCCAGAGCATCAAAGTGCGTTCCCTTGACTTTGCTCCAAACCCACTGGAAGCTAACCCTAACAATGAAGGCACCAAGTCCCCAAAGCAATCCTCCTACCGGCGCCGCAACGAAAGCTCCGAAGACAGACCAATCGTTGGCGTACAAGCCGCCTTCGAGAAGGATGAGATTTGCACCATCTTGGGCATTACCAAAGTAGATTGTTCCGAAGATGAAGACCGTCATGATACCACCGAGCCCACCAACGACGACTTCGAATCCGCGCCACCAGTAAAAGCGATCTGAGAGTCCAAGGACGAGGACGGGAATGGATGAGGCGGAGAAAAGATCGGAGATGAGGTAGATTTGGAGGATGCTTGGTGCCTTTAAAGCAAGGACGACAACAGGGAAGATCAGTGCCACGACTGCACCACGGATCCACCAGATGTTGAGCCTGTTGCGGAAGAGGTCGTTGGAGGCTGTGGATACCATGGCTGACTGGAGGGAGTCGAACGCAGCTGTCGATAGTGAGACTACCATCACGAGGACGATTCCTACAACCCAGGAGGGCAATTGCTCAAGAAGGATAAAGAAAGCAACACTGCCATTGGACTCAATGTCTTCTGGAGCTAGAGCGCCAGACCAGACAGCGATGAGACCTGTACACCCGACAAGAGTGAGGATGATGAGAGTGACTACTGCGGCGATAGAAACACCAATGTAGAGATCCTTGTCGGTTTTCGAGGCGAAAGTTCGGATCCAGAAGTTGGAGAGGAAGAAGTCGTTGGTGAGGACTGCTACAGGGAGGATGTACAGAAGTTGCCAGCCGAGGAGACTGGCGTCTGTAAGGTGGGAGGAGTCGATGAGGCTCTTGTCGATTTTGGTCTCGACGCCGATGGTGATTGTGGCAATGATGACTACGCAAAGTATGAACGAAATGTCTCGAAGGTAGAGAATGAAGATACTTACTGAGGCAAACAACCATAGCACCTTGAATGTTATCCGTAATGAACGAGATTTTGAAACCTCCGAGAGCTTGCAATGACCTTAGCACCTCTTCCTACTTTGAATCCTACTAAGACTTACAGGTATATATCGTGGTCACAACGCACTCAACAATAACCATTGGTAAACCATCCATACCAGTCAAAGCAGTCATAATCTGTTGCAAAGCTGAAAGCTCAGCGACCATGTAGAGGAACATCGTAGCACAGGTTAAGAAACTGATATATATGGCAGCTACAATTCCGTATCTTTGTCTGGTCCATTCTGTCAGAACAAATCCCTCTGGACATTTTGATCTGATGATAGGTCCAAGGTAGGCAAAGATCATGAGTGGAGCAGCTGAGGTTATAGCATAAGTGACCACGCCTTGAACACCAGTAATCGTTGCAAGTTGAGGATATGCGAATAAGATACCCGATCCGAGTGCTGAAAGAAGGAATTCTGCGGTTAGCATTATGTTTTATGGGAAGGGAAGGGGGAATCATCAAAGCGGCAGACACTTTCCCACGCAAGCATTAACTT
This sequence comes from Halenospora varia, assembly GCA_020726485.1. Classification (NCBI taxonomy): domain Eukaryota; kingdom Fungi; phylum Ascomycota; class Leotiomycetes; order Helotiales; family Solenopeziaceae; genus Halenospora; species Halenospora varia. The sequence goes on from JAHEWH010000007.1 coordinate 1,856,710, forward strand.
GATCGAGTATTACGGTGCAATCTCAGCTTCGTCTTACAGGACCAGAGATTTCTCCTACAAGCAAGCTTGCAAAAGTTCAATCTATGGTAACTGCTTTGACTTGGCGCCCGTAGTGAAGCCGCGTTGACTCTCCTCAGTTCATTCTCGTTCTTTGGCAAGCAACTAAGCTTGGCCAAAAGATCAAGAAGAAACCTAAGGAAGAGTCAACGGTGGTGATGAATACGAACCTCTTCACACTCATTCTCTCTCAGTCTCATCTTGTTGCTTTGCGTTTGCTGGGTTGATTTCTGGATGCTGCCGCATTTTGCTTGATTCGAGCATGTTGCTGTTGATGTACTAACCAGACGCAATGAAATTCAAGGCCAATGGAAGTGCTGAAATTAGTTAGCAAATGTTACTTTGAGAGGAAAATCCCCAATTCTTCATTTCATATGTCAGAAGCTCTCGTATCGTGAGCTTCGGAAACCAATGCGAAAATCAAGATTGTAATGCCAAGCAGTACGTGGGGGTCTGGAGGGAGATTTCTGACCAGTCTGAGTTCTGTTGCCCGACAAATATTCGCCCTAACTTGACCATCAGCACTGAGATTTAATAAAAAGCAAATAGATGTGTTGCAAGAGAGGGTTCTTCGAATCTACCTTGGTTTGATGCCGAAGTCGCCACGCAATGTAGCAGCCGACAACTCTGAAGACATCATCAGCTCAAGCTCAGAGGTGAGTCAACACCAGGTCTTTTCAGTCATACAAGAAGGCTCCATAAGTGAGATAGATGATGGCGTTGCTCGCCGGGGTAGACGGCTGTCCCATTTTGAATCGATATGGTAAAGTACTGTGTTACCACTTGACGCGGGCTGGGAGAGAAGAGATTTGATAAGAACTACCTGAAGGTAGAAAGGAGCAGCAAGACAAGCTTTTAAAGCTCCGATATCAAGTTCGCAAAGGTCTCAAGAAGATCAGCCCATGCGACGACCTTTTCACAAAAATTCAACGTTCGGGAAGCTATTCCCTTCCCTGCCCCTCCCAGAAAGAAGCTAGAACTCAAAGGCCGGGCCCGGACCACGAAATGAGATCACAAGAGAATGTCGCTCTTGTGATTGGTCCCAGCAAGACCTGCCAGGACCGGTTATGTGCAGTCATCACTATGCTAGACCTACTCAAGACTACTAGACCTAAAGAGAGCTAGAAGGGGTTCACAAACCCAGCAAACTGCGGCGGATGACCCTGAATTTCTGGAAGAGGGAGTGCTCCGTGAGAAATTTGGGGGTGTGTCCGAAGTGTGGCGCCTGAAGGAAAGCCACAGCGTGGGGCTTTTGGAGGGGTTCTCGACCGAAGTCGCTCCGGACAGGGACAACTCCGAACTTTTTTTGATACTCGAGAAACGGAAGGTGTGAGTAACAGCTGATTATTCAATTGGACAGCAACTACGGCTCTACCATTATAGAATCCGAGCGAATTTTCATATCTGCAACCTCACTTATTCCCTCTCGCAAGACCCCAAGTCCTCGACCCCAATATCGCAATGGCAGAGCCACAAGTAATGACCTCGATCCCCGCGATCGAACGTCTTTCCAAAATTGCAACTGGCAAAGTCCGAGAGCTTTACGAAGTTGACAAAGACACACTCCTCTTCGTTGCCACCGACAGAATCTCAGCCTACGATGTTATAATGGGAAATGTACGCTTCCCTCCCAATCCAAATTGCTTCCACTAACACATCACAGGGCGTCCCCTCCAAGGGCACACTCCTCACTCTCCTATCCGCCCACTGGTTCGAAGTCCTCTCACGCCTTGTTCCAAATTTGAAAACACATTTTCTCTCCCTTGATTTACCTTCCTCTATACCAATCGAACAAAAGCCTCTTCTACAAAACCGCTCCATGGTCGTGCGAAAATTGAAAATCTTCCCCATCGAAGCCATAGTCCGTGGCTACATCACCGGCTCCGCCTGGAAAGAATATCAGAAATCACAGACTGTGCATACCATTCCCATGCCCGCAGGCCTACAAAATGGCCAAGCGTTTCCAGAACCAATATACACGCCCAGTACGAAGGCTGAGGCTGGAGCGAATGATGAGAATATCTCCGTTGCGCAAGCGCGAGAGATTGTGGGGGAGAAGTATGCGGAGAGGATTGAGAAGCTGGCGCTGAGTTTATATACCGCGGCTCGAGACTACGCATTAGAGCGCGGGATAATAATCGCGGATACGAAATTTGAATTTGGGTTGGATGAAGAGAGGGATGAGGTGGTGCTTGTGGATGAGGTGTTAACACCCGATTCGTCGAGATTCTGGCCGAAAGAGAAATACGAGGTTGGGCGGGAACAGGAGAGTTTCGACAAGCAGTTTTTGAGGGATTGGCTTGTTAGGGAGGGGTTGAAGGGGAAGGAGGGGGTTAGTATGCCCGAGGATGTGGTGAAGGGGACGGCGGGGAGGTACCGGGAGGCGTTTGAGAAGCTGACGGGGAGGAAGTGGGAGGATGCTGTTAGGGGGGTTTAGGCCATGTGAGGGAGGGAGGTCGTGGATAGCCGATTTAGTTTTGCACTGAAGAATATGATTCTCTGAAGTATTCTATTCCCTGTGTGCTTCTTTCGATCTTCATAAAGAAACAGTACCTCTAAATCAACCCTGCCTTCTGCATTTTTATAAGGTAATTGCTTGACATCGAGGAATCAGACCAAAAAGGTTTTCTGTTAGGAAAAGAATTGTTGCATGTCTCTGCTCGAGCAGCGGACTTTGGTGGCGGGCTTTCGTCTGAAGTTTTATGAGTATGGCGAGGGTCTAGAAGAATGTTTATTAGAAATGAACAGAGGTAAGTGAGGCTTCAGACTAACTGCCATTTGTCCACTTCCATCCCCGAGATAGTGTATATATTTGAGTTGGTGTAGATTTGAGACTCTGATGCGACTGAAGAGTATTTTAATAATTAGTGGTGGAGATTGAGAATCAGAGAAAGTTGTGTGGAGGTTGTGAATCTTGAACGAGGAGCGAAGATCTGAGATTCTCGTTTGAGGTTGGGGAGGTTTCGTTGCGGAGAACGGTATTCGACGCTTCCGTACCTATTCAAGAGAAATTGGGAGACAGGCCAGGCATGTTCGTGATTGGTAAATTCCATACACAAATCCCACTCCTCCTATTTACACATTTCGAAGGCATCCCTACCCAAGATCAAGTAACTTAGTAAAACTTCGTTAAACTCCATTCTCCATTCTCTTTCCCGAGCTCTGTCACTCAATAACACCCAGGCCTTCTCGCTTATAAGTCTCCTCTCCTCTCCTCTCTCACAACCTTGAAATTTCCTTAGATACGCAAAATCGGAATCAAACAACCCTACCAACTCGTCCTACACCCTCAACCAACTCAACTCCCTTCCTTAAGTATACCCATATTCGTTTTGCAATCTCAAATAGTGGCACCGGTGGATCATTTGCTCTTGTCAAGTGAAGCTGTAGTAATAGAGAAACCATGGATATGAAAGACGCTATGGAGAAGACGGAGATCGAAAGACTGGTTTCTTTGAGAATTGCAAGGCGAGGGTGGGTTAGGTGGTAGAGGAAGGTTAGGGTCTGGAAGATCGTTAGACGTGTGATATGGGAAAGGTGGAGAAGCGGGTTGAGGGAGGGAAAGGTCATGATGGTAGAGGGGAAGGCGAACGGTTGCTATGCTTATCCATGCTGGCAGCAGGAGGCGTGGATCTTCGGAGCCACCTGAGAGGTAGAGAACCCAGGATGTTATGTAGGCGTTCACTGAGTTTGTGGTGAGGAGGCGGATGAGTGTTCCTGAAAAGAGAAGTCAGTTTATGACTAATCTCTGGAAATAAATTGAAAGAGATAGGCAGTACCTTGAGGTGTGTAATTAAGGAGCCTAAATTGCAAGTAAGTATTTGATACATGGTATGAGGAGCAACAGAAGCAGCAAGCATACCAACGAGACATTAGACAATCCGTAAAATAAAACGACAAATACGCTGATGCGCAGCACTTCCAGGAACTCGAATCAGCATTTTCCCATCCTAATTCTCATCCCTGAACGAGATAATTCCTCTACTTTCTCCTCATCTCGAGCAACAACTATCCCCAAGAATCAAACATACCCAAAGAACCGCCAAAAACACCTCCGTAACCCTGAACCTCCTCTCCACACTCCAAGGTCCCCCAACAACCTCCACCCCCTTCTCATCCATCAACAACTCCCCCATAAACGTAAGCGCACATCGCAGGCCCCACCACGCCGCCGGCGCAGTACTCAGTGCCCGACAAAACAGCAGAGGGAAATGCCAATGCTTCTCTACTCCTAAGAGGACAGCAACTCGTGGGTGTAATACTGAATCTTTGCGTTCGGGGTCCGCAGGGTGGAGATTCGGCGGGGAAGTGGGCGTGAGAGGGAGAGTGCTGAATGTGTAGGAGGGCGGTTGTATAGGAGCTCGTGGTGGGGGGGTTGAGTTCGGATTGAGAGGGGAGCGCCGCTGGGAGGGAGCCAGACTTAGGGTGTTTGGGGCATGTGCTGCCGCATTGCAGTCGGGGGTTTTTACGGGAGGAAGTCGAGGCGAGGACGAAGGGAGGAAGGAAGGAGGAAAGAATTAAGAGAGTTTTGGGAGAAGGGAGAAGGACTGGAGGTTGGAACAGTTGGCACAGCCGCTACTGAATGGTAGATTCCCCGGATTTCGAATTGGCACCCCTGACAAGAAGCAGTGCAACGCTGGACGTTAATTTGAGGAACACAGCTTTGGACCGAATACTTGGAGTTTTTGTGACCTTTGAAGTTACGAGGCCTTTGATAATAAAATTATATTTATATATTCGTTTCAAATTGACAATCCTATAACCTCCTCTTCTATCATAATGAAAGCTCCAAGATAAACATCCCTGTACCTCTCCCAACTCCACAGTTTAGCCGACCAGAATACCTTCAAAAAAAGTCCCAGGAATCACCACACCATACCTCCCCTCATCTCCCCTCATGGCCACCCACCTCCGACGGCCGCTCAGCGCGGCAATTGGGCTCTCCCAATCGATACCGCGACGATGTTTCTCCCAATACAGGCCTTTGCGCGCGAAGATGGGGCAACAAGAGGGCATGAGGGCGTCGCAGCGACCGGACAAGAGTTTGAGGATTATTTCGAAGGGCATGCAGGATATACCTAATGATATGGGAGTTCTACAAGGTATTTTCTCCTCTTAATCCTCATTTTGAAGCTTTCAAGAGTGCAATTTCTAATTACCTGCTATACAGACACCTTCATCCGCCCCCCCTTCAGCAAGCAACCTTCCCCCTTCTCCTCCCCCCTCAAAGCCCTAAAGCTCCACTGGCTTGGCTTCCGCTATAAAATGCGCGATACCTTCTCCCTCCTCGTCCTCAAATACTCCTCGCCCCAAACCACTGGAATACTACGGCGCTCCATAAAACTAAACAAAAGCACCATCATCCCCACAGCTCTCGCACTCCACAAACAAATGTATTCGTCTTTCTCCGCCGCCGAAACAAGCATTTTGAGGAGAATATGCTGCGATGGAATATACGATTCTTTCCGAGCTCGAATCCAATCGCGGCCGAAAAACGAAGAGATGGTCTGGGAGCTGGTGAAGTATAATAAGAGGGCGAAGTTGATGAGTAACCGGGCAGCGAGGTATCCGATTGATGGGGCGGCGGTGAGACAGGCGGTGGTGAAGATAAGCAGTCGGCAGAGGGTGACGAGGAGGAGGAACGGGGTGGTGGTTGAGGGGAGCGGGAAGGAGAAGGATGTGGTGGAGTATGTGGTTGTGCAGAGGACGTATGCGAATTGGCAGCCGAGTGAGTGGAGGGTTTGGGGGACGACGGAGACGACGCCTTTGGAGACGCTGGAGGAGTGGCAGAATAGGGATTTGTGAGGGAAAGTTGTGATGAAAAATATGTGTTGTGGACAATGGTTAGAGACTGTAACAATATGTGTGGCATAGACACTGTAATTTTTGTATACGACATGCTCCGGATAGAGCAAATATGTATCATATGAATTCCTCTACTTAGATATTGCTTCATCATTCTCGAAGCTGGGAGCTTTCACAAGAAACAAAAATCCAAACCCAGTGGGTCTAAATGTCAATGGATTATGCTAGAGGTAGCTCAGATCATCAGACACGTAATGCAATAAGAGAATGGTCAAATTATATGAATGTGCATCTATTGTTTGCCAGGTCCATACTACGCCCCTAGTCCTAATGGTGGAAAGCAGAGCCATGCTGGATCCCCGTCTAATACACATGTAAAGGCTGCAAATTAGCAAATTCCAATGCCATAGCAAGCTGAAAACCCCATTGCTTCCAGACCAATCCATCTTTGCGTTCTATTGAAGAATGCGGGTATCATCGAACGCCCATTTATCGATTCATGTCGTTATTGACAGATCGACCCAGCCATTCAGGTCGTGAGGCGGGGCAAGAAGTTTGTAAAGAAATGTTGGTGCCGACACACTTCTATCGAGGGTCCTCGCGACAAATGCCGGTAGGGCAGGCTTCGAAGGGTTTAGAAACCATGGATCTAAAGATATGAATTAGAGACTGTGAGGAATTAGGATCGGTACGTAATTACCTTGATGGTCTTGGGATCAAGCTCAAGACCCTCTTTCTTATCGATGAGGAATTTCTGTACATCATTGCGCTGATCGCCCTGAAGTTGAATCACCTCTCCCATGTCATCGTCGACAACGACAGTGCCATTGCAAGCTGAGAAACAATTAGCCTCAATCTCGAGAGTGAATTCTATTCCAAAATGGACATACCGAACTTCTTCTTGATGACTCGAAGGATTTTCCATTGGTCGAATTTCTTGGGAAGACCTTGGACTGTAGTCAAAGTCTTACGACCATTGCGCTCTGTTGGAAGAATAGAGAGTTAGCCCGCTTATCTCAACCCGTGGCGTCAGCGCGGGGCTGTGCGAAGCGCACAACCCAAGGGATGAACAAAGGGTGAACTTACGCTGGATACGGATGTGTATGTAGCTTTGCGACTGCTTGGTTTCTCCTGTACCTTCGTCGGCTTCGGCGAAGGGGTCTGTAGCACATGTTAGCCTTGTATCTAAATGACTCTGCGATAAGGGTTTGGAGGGGGGCGAAGCTGCTTCGAACACCGAAGGGCGGGCGAACAAGTCTGCGCAATCCCAACAGATGCTCTGTATCCGCAGATCGACAACCAAAAGATCTATCGTGATGGAGGAGAATCCTTACCGAAGGTCTTGAGATTTTCGATTGACATAAACTCGAGTGTTCCTGGGTCTCCTTGGGCTGGTGTTGTTGGTATGGGGTCAAGAGAGTGGTGCGAGAACTTGTCGCTGGTGTCAGATGCTGAAGAATATGCGTGAAGAGTGGAGATTATCGCGAGATCAAGCTGCGGTGGCAATCGAGGTGATGTGGTTGTGGGGGAATTGATGGTTGCTTTAAAGGTCAAAGAAGAAGCGGCGGGGCAAGACTCATGAAGACGCTAACATAAATACCTGAGGCGAAGATGGTGACTAAGGGTCTTGCCACCCATTCACTCGCCCACTGGTGGCCCTTCCTTTTCCCTAAGAATTTGACTCACGATCCCAGCCTCGGATTCGTAGCCGTCTCTCAGCTTCCACCATTTAGAGCATCACGAGCACACATGATCACAACCTTAATCCAAGAGTGGCAAGTAGGCTTCTCCGTACAAGTTGCACTGGAACATGTTTTACAAGAATGGCTAAAGCCGGGAACCTGGCGATCAATGTTCGGGGACTATCGCATGCTTAGAGACCACAGCGTATTGCGCAAGCCGTTGCTGCGAGTGAATTACGATTGCAACGTTCTCCCATCATAAGACACGATTCACTCGGAGGACCTTAGAGCCGCAGTGCGTAAATTATGGATACACCCGACCTGGTATCATTATGTCCCTTATAATACAGTTTTATCCATGCCCAATAAATCAACTTCCTGCCAAAGGCACTGCGGATGGTGCTTCTGTTCCGGTTCCCTGGCCTGGGACTGCTGGAGGTGGTAAAAACATGGGGAGATAGGTCTGGAGTCCGAGTCAATACAGAGGGTTCGTTTCGAAGCATCGAGGAACTTACAACGACCAGAGACATTACTGCAAAATATCATTAGCATCCGTAACGATCTGACATGGACCATCATAGGACTCACAGGACATGCCAACAGAGAAGTATGCTGGTTGGGACGCGGTCTTTCTGGTTTCCGCACTCTCCCCTAGCCAATTCTGGATCGCAAACACAACAGATGCCCTAATTGATCAGCCCACATCCTCCAAATCGATAAGCCTTCGCAGCGTACCAGCCGATGAATTTGTTGCGCGTGAACATTGCCGCCATGGGAAGGGTGCTTCCCAATGTACTACTGATATCCGCAGCATTCTCCTTCGTAACTGGGATTTGGTAGGGGATGACTGAAGAAAGATGTTAGCAAATGTGCGAAAGTTTGCAATGGGCCCTTTCACTTACTGAGGTCAGGCCTCCGCATATCCTTTTTGGTCGACATGTTGCTAGAATGGAAGAAGATGTGGTTGAAAGAACTGACCTCAGTTGTCGAAGCTTCAAAGCATCGGAGACAAGTGAGCACCGACTTGTGCTCAGATATACTCATCTATGGATGAAGCCCGGGGTATATTTGGGACTACCTAGAACCTCCGGCTGCCCACACTCTTCGAGTTCCCTAAGTCTCCTTTCATCCTCAGAATATTCACAACGCCAACATACTTTCGCAGTTGCTATAAGCACATTTCCATCCACTCAAATACATACATTTCCTAATTCACCTAATCAAAGCTTCGCAGTAGTCCTATAGCTTGACCCTCATGCGCATGCCAGTCAACGCGACGAGCAGGTTATTTACCAATTCCTTTCCTCCTGTAGTAAACATGCCTCTCAGATTCTCGATTGGGCGATTTTAATCCAAGTTCCAATTTGGGTGTGGAAGACGAGATTGTTCTATGGTCGAAGGGTTTGGTCCACGCCACAGACGTACTTCTTGCATTACGGCTAAAGTCTGGAAAGCAATATCGAAGGAGTTCCCCTTTCACGCAATCCTCTTATCCTCATGAGGCAGTGGGGATATATGACAGCCGAAATGGTTCACATCCAGTTGACTGTGCCCAATTGGCATCACCATCCTGTGGCTGCGCTGACATGCTCAGGTTGGGAAGGTGTCTCAGTGTGACAGCCAATGCAGTTCTGCACTTCCTTCTGGGCTGTGTGCATCAGGTCGACTACCTCTTCCAAGAAATCCGTACCTCTCCTTTTACGTTAGGGAGTTCCGGAATTGGTCATCAATGTTGGGACATACATCTCACGTCAGTACTGGAGATAAGGTGTAATAATGTTTCAATGATGTTGCACCATACGAACGATATTAGATAATGCTATCGGAACGTGACCCGATGAACACGGTGATAACGGTTCCCAAATCATTTGGTTCCAGAGTACCAAAGCTGAAATCCGACCTTCAAAGACTTGAAGCGAGAAGATGTATGAGGGGGGATTTGTTTCTTCGTCTGATGCGAGAAGTCTCGGGAATAGGAAACGACCGGGAAAACAATTGGTCTTGCAAGCACTTGCGGCCTGCTCACTCGATCATCTCAAATGTTGATCTGTGACTTCATGAGAAGCAATCAATGACTTTGGCATTTAGGAAAATAATGGAATAATAACGGCAACTTACGGAGGAGTAGCCAGCCGGGCCGAGTCGCAGAGTGGACAGGAGTTCTTGAATAATGGAGTCTGCGCTGGACGCGCCACAAGCTGCACCTTCAGTTGCAGCCCGCACGAGCCGATGTCAGAGGAGAACGTTCTCCGAGAAGGAACAGAACTATAATCACCAGGAAATGGAGGATATGTTGGAGCTCTGCTTCATTGATGTATATATATTTTCTCTAAGAATATCCATATATATAATACAACACGATATACGTTTCACAGGTATCGCAAGCTCCTCGTGCTGCCAGGCACATGTTCCCGCCTGGCCCCAGCAGCAAATCATCCGTTACCCCAAAAAGAATCCCTGTGTTGGACCAAAGCTTCCGTGAGCCGTCTCTGTATCCGAAGCCAGATCCATCCCACGCGCTGGTGCTGGTCCCAAATATCCACGGGTGGCTTGGCTCGCTCTTCACCCTCACTGAACGACGACTTCAGATCTTCGCATATCTCATTATCCGCCCCCAACAACAACAACGCAAAATATCTATATCCTGATCGAAGGGCTCGATCGCGCGGCGACCCTCTCCAGATTCGAATTTACAAGAAATCGCATTTTGTTCCTGCTCGAAATGGCCGCATCATGACCTCTCGTCCCACCTTGGGCCATCGACAGCCCGTTCAGCGGTCGTTGAGCACCACCACGAATGTCGTTCAGAGGCCGCAGCCCCATCGCACGCTTTCCCAGCAGTTCCCCTCAACGTCACCCGCGAGGAGGAGTAATGACAGCTTTGTGGATTTGACATTTGATGGGCCGGAGGGCGCGCAAGGACGGTATGGCACAATCCCGAGGATGGGCTCTCAGCTCAGATTGGAGATTTTGGATTCGGGCAATACAGAGATGGTTCACTCTCCGAAAACAACGGCGGACCTCACACCTACTCAGCGCCCTGTTGCTCCTCCACGTGGACGACCGCAGCTTCACTTCGACACACCAAATACCAGCAACCTAAGCCCTTGCGCTGCACAAGATGGGAGTCAGAATGAGAGCGCTGTAAAACCCATGCCTCTACCAATTCGGCCTGGGCAATATGCTCCTCCTGGCTCGGGGAAGGCACGGGTGCCGACGGTGGCTCCAGCGAAAAGAGATGCTCGACCAAAGCCTTATACCTTAGAGGTTCCAGCCATAGCCCCTCGATATCCTCCAAATGGTACGTTGTATGCTTTTATTGACCTGATATATGCTAACTAGAGCAGGCCACGTCGACTTCTTTCCTTGGACTGGAAACCACCCCGAAGACCAGTTCTCTGAGCCTATCATTCGTCAAGGTTATTTCGACAAGGCCCAAATGACACAAAACGAGACAGGGTCTGCCAGAGCATCCATATTCCCCGCCATGAAACATAAAAGTGGTCTGCAGACACTCTCGTCTATCTTTACCAGCGTTCTTGCACAAAGGAGATCTCATGGACAAATAACAACAAGTTCAACATTCAAACCTCCACCTCGTGTAACCGTGACGGACACGAAGCGAGAAATGTGGCTAAAGGATCTCGCAAACCCCACGATTCCTCTGCGACGGCTAAGTAGGTCTATTCCACATGGTATTAGAGGAAAGGTTTTGTTGGATCAGTCAATGAGCAAGAATATACCCATTGAAAGAGCTGTCTGGTTAGCGAAGTGTGTCGGAGCCAACGAACTGCGGTCGTTCAGGAGGAAAGGTGTCAGTGGCACATTTGTAATGGGCGGCGAAGCAAAATGGATACGGGATTTTACTGTTTGTGTAGAACAGTTTGTGGAGAGTATTGCGGGGTCGTGTGGAGAAGGGGAATTTAAGGGCAGGATAAATTATGCGTAAGCTCCAGATATTCTCTTCGTATTTGTTTGGTCTAACAATGGTATAGCATTCGATTAGCAGCTCATTTTCATGCGGAGCATTTACTGGACAGGGAGCATTACATGGATTGGCTAGTTACTTCTTTGGAAAACAGTCCACAAGCAAAGCTACCAATGTGGATTTTGATAACACAGATCTACTGGAAAGATCTTGTTTTATATCGCAAACATGGCCGGAGGCTTTCAGGAGCATTGCTAAACCATTACTCAGAAGTAAGTTTCCGCGCAATGCCCCATAGACAAAATTGCTAATGTGTTTTGCAGATACAAAACAACCAAGATCAGGATATACTGGCTCCCTTGGCCGACAGACTGCAGAGTCTTCTGAAATCTCTTATGGCATCTAATCCCGACGGCTTCGTGTCTCCGAAAGTCTGGGCAAAGCATCGTGAGATTATTCAGTCAAGTCTGGTCTCGGACGACGACCGTTTTCAGGTTATTTTCGAGTCTATTGATCGTCGAAACAATCGGATCAGTCTTCCCGGTACGGATAAAGAGCCAACAGCTCGGCAACGACTCATCCATCTCCTTGATACAACCTTATCCGGGTTGGCAACCAATGAACTTCCAAATCGATGCTGGCGATTACACGAAGATAAAGCTATGGTTCTAAGAACTGTTTTGGAATGGTCTACATCCTCATACCGACCAGGGATCTCCAAAGTATATGTTGCTGCGCGCATTTTCAGATACTGGTCTAGATCTGGCATCGACATTACTGAGGCGATTCTCATGTTCTTAGACTCGGGTGATTATGGAGCTGCGCTCGATAAATCATCCTTCTATCATCTTGTTTCCGAATTGGCCCGATCTGAGCATTTTGCGACTGCTCGATATATGCAATGGTTGATAGCCCGAGGTGGTTTTCAAGATCAAATTGATGCGACACCAGAAGGGCCTTGTGCTGCAAGACTACTTGCCGAGCTACCTACACTTAACCTCAGTGAAGGCATACTATCTCTTCAAAGATCACTGTTGAGTCGCGCCAATATATCAATGGACGAGGAGGAAGGGAAAATGAACGATTGTATAGCATCCATGAGCAGAGCATTGCCCGGTATGCAAGCCAATACCGACTTGGAAATGGAATGCGACAATGTTTATATGCCAAACGACATAGCGCAACGAGCCTTGGAGCTCAGCCGATCAAGTATGGCCGAGATCGGCGTATGGTTGAGGCACAAAGTCAGACTTCAGATGCAACAGCCCACAGTTCCGCCTTTACGTGACTGGGACTCTGCTCCTATAAAAAGTGGCACTTCTACCATCACCGCATCGGACTTCTACTCAATACGCCACTATCTCGAGGTTATTGAAGACTACTCTATGCTTGCCGATGTCTTGAAGATTACTGCCGGCTCCAGCGATCCAGAAGTCCTAGCATCGTGCTCAGACACTCTCAATTTACATCTAGAAATCTTTGATGCTATAGGTGCTTTACATGGTCTCTTTGAAGCTCTTGTAGCTCGCCTGCGAGCATTATCTGAGGACCAGGACTCGTTTCCACGACTACTGCTGGTATCTCTAGCTGATCTTGCTCGGAGACTGCCCACACAGAAGAGTCTCGCGGTACAACTTACTCAAGAACTTTTGCTAAGCGACAGAAAGAATGCTACCGATGCCTGCTCCCCGGTATCCGACCATATCGCTCTTACTCAACCATCAGAAGACTTCACTGAGGAGATCGAGAAAATATTAGCAAGTGGTAACAGCATGGATCAAGCAACTCTAGATCGCCTGTTTCAGAGAGTTGTACAGCAGGTCGAGTCATCTCCGTCGAAGCTCCCCGGACAACAACGGGACTATACACTTCTCCTTACGAAGCTGCGGCCCTTCGACGTCCCACATTTCGATACCCTTATGTCTGCCTGGATAACTCGCTTCGTCCTCATGCGGAATCGCCCTAGTTTGGTGACGATGTTCGGACCAATGGTCAGTTTTGGTTGCCTTTCTCTACCTGCTATCGTGACGGGTTGTGAGGCAATATTAGAGAAAGATACTTCGCTTGAGAGGCAATCAGTTGTCAGCATCACCCAGGAGCTTCTGGTATTACTCGTAGAAGCTACGAGCCCCTCCAGTCTCTTGACTGTCGAAGAAGCATACCGCTTCCGAATCAAGCAAGTCCACATGCAGCAGGACTGCCCCCTTGAGGTCCTAGCTAGCATGCGTCGAGCGCTTGCACAATTACCGGGATCTAAGGACTGGCTGGACAGTTCAACAGCTCCCAGCACTATCGACATACTTGAAAGTCGGGTTTCATGGCAGCTTCTGCAGAGATATTCGCTTCTTCACACAGATCTAGTCACAAGATCCCTCGTCATGCCGTTATTGCGACATCCTGATTCCCGCGGCTCAAAATCCGTCATGAGAATCGTGGATAGACTTCTTCGACAAAATTCAGAGCAAGAAATAACCACTGAAACGATATTGGACATTGCCGATGATCTGACCTTGCCATATTGCCAAATAAAGCTCGAGTCCATGTTCACGCCAACGGACAGCGTCATGACAGGCACTGACGATGTGCGTTCAGAGCATCTCCAAGCATTTGATATTGCCATTGAAACAGCAGTCAATTCGGGCAAGACCGCATGGGCGAGTATTGTTCCTTTGCTGGACATTTCCGTCGCTCAGCATTTGCGCAGGCGCGCGGAGCTTCAACTCCTCTCCTTGCTTCCATCTCACAAAACGGCGAATGCATATGATCTCTCGGAGATGGACGGCCGCGTTGTTCATGCAAAGAATTTGCTTCATATCATTAACTCTACTACATACAGCATAACAAATAACTTACCTGGAAGTTCCAACCAAAGTCTTGCTCAAGATATTCTTACCGCACTCAATGGCATGCGGCTTTTGTTGTCGAATACCCAGGTCATACACATTAAGAATGATCTTATTTCAAAATGGATCCCGCTCATTTTATCTTTTATCACCGTACATACTTCCGAATTCGAAGCAACAAGAACGGGGCATGAGTGTCGAGCAAAAGCGACCCTGGCACTCTCCGCAATTCTCCTAGAATTACAAGCTCTTGATCTTAATACCGAAGCCATCAACGACCTGATGGAGCAAATATTCGATCTGGCTCTACATCTGGTGGATGCCTTACCGGACGATATACGACAACAATGTGTTCGGAGTCTTCGTGATGCGGTCTACAGCCCTCAAATGTGTTATCTGTTCAGTTACGCGACAAACCCATCAGAGTGGCTTGTCCTTAGTCAGAAAGAGAGTATGCCAAACATTCCAGCAAGCTCAGGGCCGGATGGGACGGACAGGAGGATGCCAGACAAGGAAAAATTGACCCCGTTCGTGTTGAGAAGATGGGAAATGTTAGGAGAGCCCACACCCAACATTGGAGAAAATGACACGAGTTTGAATTTGACTCTTTTCGGCGCCCGGCGAGGCTGACTGAAAGAGATACTGTAAATGGATAGGAGAAGAGATGTACAATCACTTCAATGTTGTACGACTTGACGGCTTATCTACAGCCTGGTTGGAGTTTGGTCGGCGCACGATTCATTCTCTTTGTGGATGAAATTATGATACCAAGATGAAGATAGAAATGATATAATTATGTACCGAATTTTGAGACTCAGAATAATGGCACCATTTGGGTTGAAGCAGCTGGGTGTAACCGATTCTCAAGCATCTCCATATTCTGATACATTATGAACACCAATTCATCCCCTGTGCAGGCATCCTTTGTATCAAACCTTTAAGCCCATCCAAAGTTCCTATTTCCGCCCTTACGGAAGCTTTTTGGTCATTTCATTACAAGAAGCTGAGATACTACCAGATTAATGCTGATCACTAAAAGTACAGTTTCTGTACTGCTGATAACTGGAGGCTGATATTGATAGAAGACTTGAGGATTCTTAGGGTCCCCAGGGTCCAAAGGGTATAACAAACAAGCTCTCCTTCTCCACCTGCTCCCGCTCTCCATCGTCTGTGCCGTGCGTCAGAGTCTGTGTGTAATTTGATTCAGGCCGGAAGAAACATGACTCCGTCGTAGAGCAGGGGACCAGGCTGCGTTCTTCAACGTTGCTACTACTGCCAAAAGTAATGTCGAATGTCTTAGCCACGCTCACACGACTCCGAGATCTCCGCAAAAGCACGAACCTTACACGGCTGCACGATACGCAGATTACAGGCGCCTCGTCGTTGAATATGCTGTCTCAACTCGCTTAGTACATCCAGTACATCCTGAATTCCACCCAGAGAGGCACGTTACTTGACTAGCTCGGGATTTAAGCTCCGACTCCAACATCCGCCACAATACGAGTTGTACGCGTATCAACGGTGCGAAGCAATCTTTTCGCCATCCCCAAGACCTCAATTCCTCCCACTGCGCTGGAACGTGGCATGGCATGATCTGTTGGAGGTGAACGCATAAACTAGACCCTTGTTCTTCCGCGAGCCGACTCGATCGTCCCTCCTCCACCTTCTTGGAAGACTTGCATCGCGACATCATTGAAGATCAAACTCAATTACAACACACAGACAGCAGGCACGAAACCGGGTACCTTCTACAACCGCGACCATGGACGAGAACTACAAACATGATCATTCGCTCTCTGAGCCTTCCGAATTGGCAGACAACAATAGCCACGATAGAAAGGGAAGCATGTCGCTGGGCGCCGGACCAAACGCGAATGGTGATGAGGTATCGCCGATTAATGGAGAGTCGGTGACGGGCGCAAATGGAGGCTCGTCGGTGATACAAGATCCGAACTCTAAAGCTGTCAATGATGTGATCAGCTCAGAGGTATGCCAGGCTATTTACATGTTCTCGGGTTCGAAGCTAAAGGTCTTATTTAGATTGGAGTTTCAACTCTACTTAACCGTCTCAAGCAAAGCATAGCATCTGCGAAGGTAGGAAATCCAAATGTAAATGAGGGAAACATGAACTGAGAATTGGACAGGAGTTTGCGACATTTTTAAAGAAGCGATCTACACTCGAGGAGGAGCACTCGAACGGCCTCAAGAAGCTCTGTAGGATTACGACAGAGAGCATTCGAAGACCAGAACACCGACATGGATCCTTTCTACAATCGTACGAGGAGGTTACCACAATCCACGAGCGGATGGCGGACAATGGGGCTCAATTCGCCATTTCACTACATCAAATGCACGAGGACTTGCTAGAGATGGCAGCGAATATCGAGCGGGGTCGCAAGCATTGGAAGACTACGGGATTGGCGGCCGAGCAACGATTTCTTGATGCGGAGGCTGCTATGAGAAAATCAAAAGCAAAATACGACTCGCTAGCAGACGATTATGATCGCGCAAGAACTGGAGACAGGCAGGCTACCAAGAAATTTGGTCTGAAGGGGCCGAAATCCGCTGCTCAACATGAGGAGGATCTGCATCGAAAGGTTGTTGCCGCGGATGGCGACTATGCCGCCAAGGTCCAGCACGCTCAAGCCGTACGAAGTGAACTTCAAGCAAAGCAGAGACCTGAAGCTGTCAAATCGCTGCAAGAGTTAATTAAGGAGTGTGACTCCGCGTTGACTTTGCAAATGCAAAAGTTTGGTAAGCTAATAAATTATGTAAATGGTGAAGCATGTTCTAACAAGCCTATCAGCCTCCTTCAATGAGAAGCTTCTCTTGAGTAATGGTCTAAACATCAGCCCATTGAAAGGTAGTGAGCAAGGAAGCCAGCCAAGAAGTCTCCGAGAGGTGGTTCACGCTATCAACAACGAAAGAGATCTTAGCAATTATCTCAGCAGTTTCGCTAGCAAAATCAGTCCACGAAGTAACGAGATCACATATGAGAAGAACCCAGTAAGTTCAGCACATTAAAGACGACATGGTTTGAACTGACTTGATACAGGTTCTCGCTCCTGCGCTGGCTCCTCTCCCTACGCAAGCACCTATGTCCATACCCCAGCAGCAGCGTCAATCAGATCCATCTTCGTCATTTGCTTCGCGGCAAGGCCCTCCACAATCCTTCAACGCATCTCAACCCCAATCGGCAACTACGCCAACCCATCAGACTCACATGAGCCAGCCATTCAATCAAGCACCACCAACTATGCTCCAACAACACGAGAGAAGTTTCAGTCAAGGCCCGTCAATGTTCGGATCCATGTCCGGACCAGCTCGAGGGCCACCTCCTGCATCGAATTACAACTCTGGCTCTATCAGCGCAAGCGGACCACCACAGCTTTCGTCGCTACCTTTTCAGAAGACATCGACGCCTCCACCCCAGCAAACATATCAACAACCGCCCCCACAACAGCAGCCTCAGCAACAGATGCCGTCTGCCTATAATCAATCGCCAATTGGACCTGGACCCGGTAGCAACCTACCACCACTACGGCCAGTCTTTGGACCTAGCCTTGAACAGCTCTTTGAGCGCGATGGATCAGCGGTGCCGATGGTGGTATACCAGTGTATACAGGCTGTTGACTTGTATGGATTGGAAGTGGAGGGCATTTATCGTCTGTCTGGCACTTCATCTCATATTACGAAGATCAAGGCAATGTTCGACAATGGTAAGTCGACATGCATCACACCATGGAATACCCCTGCTGATTTAGTCTAGATGCCTCGAAGGTTGACTTTCGCAACCCTGAGAACTTCTTCCACGATGTCAACAGTGTTGCCGGTCTTCTGAAGCAGTTCTTCCGAGATCTCCCAGATCCACTGTTGACAGCCGAGCACTATGCTGGCTTTATCGAAGCAGCTAGTAAGTTTTCTGCTTGATACTTGGTATGAGTTTGGCTAACTTCCATAGGAAACGACGACGACATAGTCCGTCGTGACTCCCTCCATGCCATTATCAACAGCCTCCCCGATCCAAATTACGCCACCCTCCGCGCCTTAACACTACATCTCAACCGTGTACAAGAGAACTCGAGTTCGAACCGTATGAACGCCAGCAACCTAGCAATCGTGTTCGGTCCTACATTAATGGGCGCTAATACCGGACCAAACATCCAAGATGCGGGCTGGCAAGTGAGAGTGGTTGATACGATATTGCAGAATACATACCAGATATTTGATGAGGATTGATGAGTGAAAACACATGGGGGAGCTAGGCGTTCTTTTGACGATGATGACGATGGAGATGTGTGCATATGACGTTGCGAGATAATATAGTACATTTGTGTATAAGTAGGCATAGGAGCGACTACCAATTTGATATTATTCTTTTTATATGGTCCTTTCGAAGCATGGAGCTCGGAAGTCTGAGTAGCAAGCTTGGACTTGAAATATCGTCTGAACTGGTTTAAGTGACAGGGGTATCCAGAGAAGGTTGAGACCTTAGCCACGTGTGACGATATATACCGGACAGCATTTACCCCACTCCTCGACTGTCAAAACCTGTAGACGTACTCGGTGTGTCGAACGAATGTGCGCGCGTGTGGATTGAGAATAGCCACCTTCCGAACTCGGGGGAAGAGGTTCTTGTCAAGTTGGGATCGCCCCTAACACTTCGCAAGATTGATAACAAGGTTCCTCAAGCAGATCTACACCTTCAGCTCAGGCATCTATAATTACTATTTATTTAAATGAGAAAATAAGAGCTATAGATAGCAGGTGGATAGGCTGTGCTTTAAAGTGTTGTGCTGCTCTTGGGGGGTTGTTGGATCGGTAAGCGAGAATGAAGTTATTAGCCACACCGAGTAGGAGATGAAACGGTGAGCACTAGGGGACTGGAAAAGGTGTTCCGGTTGCTATAATTAGAACTGATAGGGGCGTTAATAATGTTCCCTACTGCGATATTCCGCCGCTCATCGAAGAATGCAATGGTGGGGAAGGGCTGGTGAGTATTTCATGTTGATGGTTGAGCTTGTAAGTTCCATGTGGAGGAGAGCTGGGAGAGATTCAGATGTCTCTAGAGAGGTCTTCCAAAGGAATTACGATCAACGTCGTCAGAATTTTGAAATTTTGTTTCTGTCAGTTGTGGTATTTGCTGTCAATAATTGCTGCAGCTGAGATGAGGTGATGGAGACCGGTGGCGGAGTACCCGCTATGTAAGTGCGTATAGTCGACTAGCTATAGCTGGAGAGGAATTTGCTAATCACTCCACTTTTCTCATAATTGACATAGTGGATTATGCGCAGTTTATTGGCTAGTGCCTCCTAAGTTCAATCCGGGAATCTCTCCTCGCTTGAGTTGACGCTGGCAGGTAACTTTGAAACTCCGGAGAATATTTATTCTAGCGCTAAAATATTTCGTTACTGAAATGGGGTTCTGGCAGCTAGCAGTCTTGTGCTATATTTGTTTGGTTTCAAATTTAGCACTTTCTTGGGTATAAAGAGCCTAGAAAGGAAATTTAAACTGGGTGTTTCTAGATTCCCAATACTCATTCCAGAGTCAGGGCATAAGAGGTAGCAGTGCTTCACCCGATACATTTCAATAGGATGTTTGACTATTTTCAGTTGCCAACGAAAAGTTTCAGAACGAGTTGCAGCAGGTACTCCGTATAAATCAGTGATAGCTACTTCAGCATTGGCAATCAGTAGAACGTCGTTTAGCTTAATTGGGATTTCATGTTCGGCACGATTGAAATTTAGCGTCAGCCAATAGATTATTCAAATGTTTCCCCGCAAAAAATCCTCGAACTTAGAAAACTAATCCCCCGGCAGCCTTCCAAGGATTGTCAGTGCAGAACTCGCAATTTTTGACAGCAGTGTATGATTTGCCAATAGTGCTCAAAACAATACCACTTATTCTCCTTTTGTTCAAGCTCCTTCAACAATCTCGTTGAGCAGTAAGTCGTATTCGCCGAGAGGTTGACGGATATTCATTACTTGAAAGTACTCATAATTCAGAGAAACAACAGTCTCGAACATGAGAATTGCTCTAGAAACATTTCCGTATTTGTGTTTGGGCATTTGGGTGTCCTCCTCTTTTTATAGAGGAGAAAAGACAGGTGAATGGGTGGATTGAATGTGGA
Organism: Halenospora varia; assembly: GCA_020726485.1. Taxonomy (NCBI): domain Eukaryota; kingdom Fungi; phylum Ascomycota; class Leotiomycetes; order Helotiales; family Solenopeziaceae; genus Halenospora; species Halenospora varia. The sequence goes on from JAHEWH010000007.1 coordinate 1,877,155, forward strand.
TCTTGAAAATGAAACGAAAACTGTTGTGTTCTTGAAGGTTATCGTTTAGCTATTCATTGTTCTATTTTAAGGCATGTATGTCAGTGTGTTTCACTATTATTGTATTTGAGAAAATACTAAGAATTTGATGCGGAAAAGGGATTGTAATAGTGAGGCAAAATTACAGTTTATGCACGAATCAAAACACCCAGCTGCCTGTAAAATTTCCGTGATGAAGACATGAAGGGAAGAGTTTACAGTTTTCGTGCTACATCTACTAAAGGAATTCATCTGGCTGTGAAACTACCTTGAATGGATTCGGCTAGTTGTGCAAGAGCTGTGCCTTAGGAGAGCTAGCTACGAGATTGAAGTGGGAGGTGTGCCCAGTCCAGAAACAGCTCTCCTCCTAGGTAGCTATGTTCACAGATTGATGTCTCTATAAGACCTAATCTTCCATCTCCTCCTCTCTCACATCGCCAAACCAAGCATCGTCGACCACTTCCTCAATCCCGACTCTCTCTGCCGGGTTGACCTGTAACATCTTTCTAACCAAGATCGTTAGGCCCATTCAGTCATCCTCGCTTACCTTATGCGACCCGTCATAACTGTTCACCAAACCTGCTCAAAAAGCATTAGGCGTTGTGTGTTCTGACCACCAACCACCACTACGAGGTGCTTCAATTTCATTTAAGCCCCAATGAACAGGCAACGGACCGAGCTTTTGGGAAATCTCCCACAGGTGTACCTTACCACAGCTTTTTCTATTCTCGAAAATTGTTGACCCAAAGACGAGCACACAGATCTACATACGAAAGGTAGTTAGTCATCTTGTTTGAAGTGGAAATTTGGGGCAACATCGCTCTCAGGTGGGGTTAGATTACAACCTACAGTGATTCCCAATGCCCAAATATCACTTGGAAGACCCCCGATAGTCGTGAAATTGCCATTAAAGTATTCAAGAGTAATTACAGGGCCTTGTACTTCACCAATCATGCACTCTAAATTCTCCATCGGTCCAATGTATGCTATAAAATCAAGTTAGTATCCGCGAAGACTTGTAGAGCCTGCAGGTAATAATTTCTTACCACTTCCCAGGTCGAATAATTGGATCTTTGCTTCTGAAAGCGGATGTAATGAGCGTCCCTCTTTTTTTACATGACGTTCAACTAAGCGGAGTTCCTCTTTCATATACTCAAGGAAGACATATTTGGAGTTGGTTTTTGCCGCGAAGTCCATCTGTGATGAGTCTGCATTGAGCTTGGGGGTTATGATGGTTGTGTTATATGCGCTAAGAAATTGCATGCCTTTTTGGTCACTTGGTATTCGGAGAGCAATATTACCTAGATGGAGGTCTGTCGCAGAGTGAGCGATTCTCCTTTCAGAGCGAAAGGGTTAAGGAAGATAATTTTAGAGGTGGGTACAAATTATACATTCTACGATGTAAGTAGAATCTTACGTACCTCCGTGAGTCATACTATTGGCATGCAAGAAAGAGATTCCCTGTACTAAATGATAGATCAAGCTCTTCACGTTGAAGTGTCGCTTTTGTTCTTCGCTGATAAGATGGAAAGGAAGTAGAATATTGCTGACGAGAACGGTATATCCAATCTTATCCTCACCTACCTCCTTGGTGACCTGGAAGAAATCCAGAAGAGACAAGACATACTTTCGACCCATCTGAGCGGACTCGGGAACCTGGTTGGTCTCAAGAAATCTGTAGTTCTCGTCTTCCCCTACGCTATCGACATTGCAAATGAACTTTAGTGTGACGTGTTTGGCACTGTGTCCAAGTCAGCAGGAATCAAGGAACTTCGAATAACAGGAAGGCAGCAGTAGGAGAGAAAAGGAAGAGACATGTTGGATGGCTAGTATATCGAGTTACAGGAAATATACATCCAGAAACGTGAGTGCAACATCACTATACCAAACCTGATAGGTCGTACATAAAGAGCTAGGTCTCTCAGACCCGAGATGACTTGGCTTGACTTACTCGTTCTCCAGATCAACAGGAACCAAATGGCAGAGTGACCTCTTTCTCCAATCGGTAGCACAATGCGGTATTGATCGTGGATGAGGTCACCAACGTGAATAGGCGGGGACCAGGAAGCATCTTCTTTGTAGAATTTTCATCTTTGTTAGTGTCACTGGCGTCGTTCTGGTCGAGCTGATTGCGAAGGTCATCATTTTATGTAATGTCGACGATTGGATTAGTGTAGTCAGCCTCAACAATAAGTCGCTCCATAACGTTCAATAGTCTCTTCGGAGGTGTTTAAGTTTGATCGATAGTAAGTACTTGGTATCTTTGTGCTTTAAGTGTTGTGGAGTGGATTCGATTAAAGTTAAAGACAAAATTGTCGCTGTAATATAATAACTAGAAGCCTTCGATTAGCGGTAAAGATTATATACATTAAATATGAGAAGGAAAAGCGCAATTCAATGCCAACTTGACTTGTGCTGTTGAAGTGCTAGTATTCACTGGGCTGAGCTCATTTTGGACATCTTCCCCTTGCTTAACCTAGGAGTGCATCCGGGAGTGGGTTTGGGATTTTAAAATTGCTGTGAGCTGTCTATGTTGCACCCTTTTTTTATTTATTTAATTGATGAACAAGAATAATATAGTCATTAGAATTAATGAGGATAAAGAATCCAAAACAGAGTAAAGCGCAGATCTTGAAAATGTCGAATACGGGATCATGCAGCCTCTTTTTAATAGGGAGAGCTCCGTACTAACTGGGACAAACCTGACTCTATTATTGAGTACAGCTGTAGAGCTGGCACATGTAAATCAACAGCGATCCATAGATTGCAACGACTTTCAGCATGGAGAAGTGAGGTTTAGCTGCAAAGCTTTTTGAATTGTCTTCCGGTATAAGCGTTTTACACACGATAAACTTCTGGTGAGAGTATGGCAGTGACTGTAGCAACATGGCTTGCATAAAACTGATGTCCGAGGACAATAATGGTGTAGAGCATGGGTAGTCTAATGGAAATCTGCGTAGGGAACTTTTGGCACCTTTGTTATCATAAAATGCATAGCTTATAGAGAACGGGATTGATTGATTGGCGTAACTTAAGATTGTGGCAAAGAAATAACAAGAAGATAACTTTGCGTCAAAAAAACCATGCTAAGGAGAAGTGAAGGGAGCAGAGAAGGTAAAAACGGTATATAGAGTCCACTTAATGGTCTAGTAAAGAATCCCTCGGTATTTGAACCCTGGTTTGCGCGGTAATCGATAGACTTCTCCCTCCTTTTAGGAGATTTAATGCTCGCGAGGAGCATGCAGAAATATGTAGTGTTGGGGAGGGAAATACTCCGTGAATCCATGGGTTTGCTGACGCTCATGTGCCACAACATGGCATACATGACGCTGTAAATTGCCCGCATATGATCGCTATCGAGTCGGGAAATTACTGCGCTTGTCTAAACGAACATGGCTAGGCGATCATTTGACTTCCTTGCTAAGTGACAAATGTAAGTGTTGGCAATACGCACAAGAATGGTTGTGTGGTTTGATGCTAATATGTTTCGTCGCTACTTGGCGATTTAAGCTTTCTTGGGAAGTTGGAGACCCCGTCGTCATCTCGTTGCTCGGCTTCCAGAATGGTATATGAAACAGAGACGAAATTTCCAAGGGTTCTCTGCCAGTGATTCGCATCCCTCAATGTGCAATCAAGTCTCTAGCCACTACTAGGGTTTCAAAGGACAAGAAAGCAATGATAGGAGTTTGCTGAAGGACGAAAGCAGAGACGCGGAAAGCATTCAAATGCTAGGTATACAGAATCGAGGTATTTTTGAAGTAGGGATCAAAACATACATAGACCACCGGTCGATCACTCGAGCTGTCCCAGTTCTTCCCAGAAGTAAATACCATAAACAAATAATTTAGTGTTCAAATCTGGCCACCGCGTAAATCGTATAACTCCTCATGAAAACCCAATGAGAAACCCTGCCGACTCCTTTGGCCCTTACCCAAACAGCCTTTTCAACCATAACACCCAGTTTATGACGCCGTCCTTTCATCAAAGTTCACATCAACTCGTCATTGCCACTTGCAACACTCAACTCAATCGCAGATATGATCTCCCGCTCCTCAAACACTGGTCCTTGACCATCACATTTCGCAACTTTCTTCAGCCGCTCACTAACGTCTCCGACATCGACTAACCCCTGTATATATAGTGGATGTTTGATGATATAGTCCCACGTCGCACCAGCGGCAAGAAGCCGCTCACCTGTTTCGCTCACTACAATGCGGTGGCTTGGAGTCTTATTATCGTGGGCGTACAAGACTTCGGTGTAGAAATCCGTTGGCGAGTATCGCATAGGTCCTGCATTTGGAAGAGGTTCGGATCCTCCACGATTTGGTTGTGCGGACGTAGCCTTCAGAATTTCGTTTTCGGTGGCGGTTTTCTGTAGCTGTAACTTGAGGCGTTCGTTTTCTTCGACAACATCTTGAGAGTTCTTCTCCAAGGCGGCTAACTTTGCTTCGAGATCTTTCACATGGCGTTCTTTCCGTTCGCGGAAGGCACGCTGACTAGGAAAACATTAGACCAAAGTATCAGATGGAAAGTGCGGGCCGCCTACGCTGCTCTGTTTTGTGCCTTACGACGAGCTTGCGCAGGTGTTCGATTGTCCTCATCGTCGCTATTGCTTCCGCCTCGCCGCATAGCATCGTCGTTCAGGTCCATTCCCATATCATATCCATTGTTTATTCCATTGCTGATCGATGCCTTGTGCTGCAACGGAGTTGGTGGTTTCACCAACCCATTTCCGTTGAATTGTTGTTGGTTGTATGTATCGAAGTTCTGGAAGTCATAGGAAGTAGCATCCTGTTTGGGAGTCAGGATGGAAGCATGAGGCTGCAACGTATGAAAGTATTCACGAACGGGAGGAGAATTGCTGAAATCATCAGAGTTCGCAGATCCTGAATGCGCAGGTGTTGGAGGCAGTCCCAGGAATGGGTAGGCCTGTGTTTGTGCAGTGAAATAAGGATAACCTGAATCCATCGTTGAGGGAGGCACAATGCACAGTGAGCTCGGGATGGCGGGGAAGGAAGGTGTGGATCGAATGACCTGTAGCTTTTGGCAATTTTCTGGTCGCAAAGTTGGATACAGTGACGCCTGTGACGAGTGAGTTGGTACGAGTGAAGTTGTAGCAGACGTTCGGGAGTTTCGTGGACAGTTAATGATCGTCGGGGACAAAGATCATGAGGGAGGAAGAGGAGAGCTACAGGACGTGCGCTGAACTAGTCCTTGTCGATAGCCTTACATCCCGCAGGCGACTTGCAACTCTCATGCTCTGCAGCAATTTATGCAGTTTACACACGCTTGCATCCTCTCCGGTCAGGGCTCCCAGCTCTCGGTTCAGGCCCAACTGTCACTGTGTCGTGTCCTGAGTGCCTAGACTGGCGGTGGGTTTCCCCCGAATGGCTCTCCCCCAATACCCCAATCATTCCTTTCGCGCCCCTGAAATCACTTGCAGCGCGACTTTGCACCCATCTCTTTGCTGGCATCACGGGCCATTGATGGGTGGCGGTGATCAGCATGCCCGTCTCACATACAGCGAGCCCAGGTATCTGGCTTCTGACCGCAATTTTCTGCGGCAAAGACAGTGGTTGGGTGGTTCTGATACGACGAGTGCGCTCCACAAGCTCTTTGGCTGTCCTGTGCCGTCGAGCGCATTCATACAGGTCTGCATCCTGCAACTCCAACATATTCCAAGCACTTACTATTTGCGGAGGAGACGCCCAGTGGCGAAGAGACGAGTACAATGCGTTTCCAAAGAAAGTAGTTACGTGAGACTCGGGAGCTCCTGAAAAGTCTCCTTGCGGCAATTACCAGAGATCCGGGTTGCCATTGGACGTGTTTCGTGTTCCCCAAGTTTTGCAGCATATTTTCTTCACTTTGCATAGAGCCTCTGGTGTTGGCACGCAGTGGCAGACGTATATCGATTATTCAGCCTATTATCGGACGCAGCACACCCTCTTCATCCATACATGGCTTCGGAAGTTTCTTTAACGAGCTGGTGGAGTCAATTCTGTCCTTTGGAGCATACGGAGTAGCGTGGTGGCGATTTCGGGGCGTATGGCTTTGTGGCAGCGACATTTACCAGTGCCAGCAACTTTTTACTGTATTTAGGTAGAGCTAGCCGTCGGAGACGCTGGCGCGCCTCTCACTTACTTTTTGACTGGCTTCTCTGTTGGCAAAGAAGTCCCCTGGAAAACCTTTTTCAAGTATTGTATGTGACGTTGTGTTGCGAGCATATGATTGTTTCTCATCTCATCTAAATACAGTCGCAGTTTTTGTTAGGTTAGGACTTGATAACAAATTGATATCAAATTAAACAAATGGCAAATTTGGGGATTTGGCATGGTTTAAAAAGTTAATATCTGAATAAATGGCTAATTTGTTCTGGATGGTATACTGAAACAGAAGATGTATATCTACACAGCCTTCTGCCTTGGCGGACGAGGCTCCTCTGTTTTTTAGCATGTGCTCTACTGTATTCTTGGAAGTTTGCGCACTGATGATGTGCTTGTGCGGCAACCAATATGCAATACTTCTTATATTGATAGTACTACCCAGATATGTTGTAAGGTTTTATTTGAAGTGGAGGGCCTCTCTAAAAATAGGTTGTCTTTGCGATTTTTACAGTTTTAATAATAGAAACAAACCATACAAATTTTTCAATAGTCTATAATTTCGTATATGAAGCATAAGGTGCATACTATAAAACAAAACAGATTGTAACATAATAGTATTAGGATAGAAAATAAGACAGATTTTATAGTTAGAGAGAAGGTGGGAAGATTTCAATGCGAGTCCAATTGATTCAGATTTTAGAACACTTAACTAATATAGAGTCAAACTTATTGTTTTAATATACTAAAGCTCTAAAATACAGAATAGTTTACGATTAATTTGTATAAAGTGAGAGTAACAAAGGAAAAAAAACGAAACTATACCAGAGTGTATCAAAACATATCAAATATATCAAGTACTTTCAGAACAATGATCAGTTTGTAAGCTAATATGCTTAAAGATGGAACCTAAATATGTGAATGCATTTAGGATTCTTTGATTCTGTAAGTAACCAAGTCACTGTGGTAATCTCATTTCTTTTTGTTCCGTGGGCTTTTGTTCCAAGTGCTAAGATTACCCCACCACCACGTTCCCCACTAGGAGGCAGTGCCACCAATTGCAAGCACCCAGATAAGTCTCGCTTATCGGCGAATAATTTTAAGAATATAGTGTGAATTAAGCACTTTTCTTGCAACAAACAGAGCAAACAGATTACAGTTTGACAACTAAATCCCATCCGGTATAGTGTAGGGGTTAACATAGCCCGCTTTCATGATTAATATCAGGTTTCCGGGCAGCCCCGGGTTCGATTCCCGGTACCGGAATGTGAAATAACTTTTTGAATATTTTTGCTTTTCCCATTATGAACAATAATATTAAAGTATATATATACTTGGCTACCCTTTAAGAATACAGCTACAACTCTGCCTTTTGCAAGAATATGCAGATACCAGGCGATAAAGTATGCTAAAGGGGGCCTTGATATCAAGGTCTTGATAGTCTTGTTTCTTTTATGACTGTGATAGTGACCCATTTGCTTGGGAACAAAAGCCTTTTACTAGCTGAGAGTACAATTGAAAACGTCTCAAATCGCCGGATATATACAATTTCGTAAGTTTCTGACCTTTCCATTACCCTAATGCCTCTTAACAGAATGTTTGTAATTGTCCAAACCTTTCTGGATTTATACTACGGAATTAAATTTTCCAAGTAAAATATATAAAAGTATATAATGGATAGTTTCTTAGCCAAGGGCTTGAATTGGAAACTAGAAGCAAAGTATAATCATTCCCCCGAACCTGCAATTCGACAATAGCGATGATGCGAGGAGTAACGAAAGTTGTGAATTGGAGCGGGACCTTCCACCCCTGGGTCCCGGACGCCAAGACCTTCCGCCATAAGCGACCACACCGTTTTGGACACCTCTACATCGCGACTTCTATCATAACTGCTACGATCTCCAAACACTTTGTCTTGCAATTCATGAAGCTGAGGAGCGCACCTCGCCCACCATGAGTTACAGCAAAAAAGATGAGGATGGTGATAGCGCAATCATGCGGGTAGACAGGACGTCCGTCTTTCAAGAAGGTCGGCATAACCCACCACAACCCCCTCAACCCAGCTGATATCGAATAGCACGATTGTTCAATTCCTCCCCAATACAACCTCGGAGATGTCGAGTCCTCCTTACTAAGATTGCCCTCCTACTCTACACCGGCGAACGATTCCCCACGAACGAAGCCACAACCCTTTTCTTTGGCATCTCGAAGCTCTTCCAGAACAAAGATGCCTCCCTGCGCCAGATGGTCCACCTCATTATCAAGGAGCTTGCTCACTCGGCGGAGGATATTATTATGGTCACAAGTACAATCATGAAGGATACTGGTGGTGGTACCGACGCAATATACAGACCAAATGCTATCCGGGCACTGTGTCGGATTATTGATGTAAGATTGTTGGCGCATTTTGGGAATTTTGGGCTGACTGTAATAGGGCTCTACGGTGCAAAGTATTGAGCGTGTGATGAAGACGGCAATAGTTGACAAGAACCCATCCGTTTCATCCGCTGCTCTAGTTTCATCATACCACCTTCTTCCGATTGCGCGGGACGTTGTTCGAAGATGGCAGAGCGAGACACAGGAAGCGGCTTCATCTACAAAATCATCTGGCGGCTTCTCTCTCGGATTCTCCTCTTCAGCAAACCAAATGCCTGTAAACAACTCGACCATGACACAATACCATGCGATTGGATTGCTGTATCAAATGAGGATGCATGATAGGATGGCCTTGGTTAAGATGGTCCAGCAGTTTGGCACAGCAGGTGCGGTAAAGAGCCCAGCAGCTACAGTTATGTTGGTTCGATTAGCGGCACAGTTGGCAGAGGAGGATCATCAATTGCGGAGACCTATGATGCAGCTACTGGACGGCTGGCTTCGACATAAGAGCGAGATGGTCAACTTCGAGGCTGCAAAGGCAATTTGTGACATGCGAGATGTCACCGACGCTGAAGTAACTCAGGCCATTCATGTTCTCCAATTGTTCTTGACCTCACCACGGGCGGTCACCAAATTTGCTGCTATTCGAATCCTCCACAACTTCGCATCTTTCAAGCCTCAGGCGGTTCACTCATGCAACCCAGATATTGAGCTTCTTATTTCCAACTCGAATCGGTCAATCGCAACTTTCGCCATCACTACTCTTCTCAAGACAGGTAACGAGGCTAGTGTTGATCGTCTCATGAAGCAAATTTCTGGTTTTATGGCGGATATTACGGACGAATTCAAGATCACGATTGTGGAAGCCATCCGGACACTTTGCCTCAAGTTCCCTAGCAAACAAGCTGGTATGCTTGCATTCCTGAGTGGCATTTTACGAGACGAGGGAGGTTACGAATTCAAGCGTGCGGTTGTTGAAAGCATGTTTGATTTGATCAAGTTTGTTCCAGATTCCAAAGAGGATGCATTGGCACATCTTTGTGAATTTATCGAAGATTGCGAGTTCACAAAACTTGCTGTTCGCATTCTCCATCTTTTGGGTCTGGAGGGACCAAAGACTTCCCAGCCCACAAAGTACATCCGATACATTTACAACCGTGTTGTCCTAGAGAACGCAATTGTTCGAGCTGCGGCAGTAACTGCCCTTGCGAAATTCGGTGTTGGCCAAAAAGACCCGGAAGTCAAGCGCAGTGTCACAGTTCTCCTGACCCGATGCTTGGACGATGTTGACGACGAGGTCCGCGATCGTGCTGCCTTGAACTTAAGACTTATGACCGAATCTGATGAAATGGCTGATCGCTTCATCAAGAATGGTAAGTTATTAGCCTATCTAGCTTCTGAAAACTTTCTAATTCATTGGCAGAAAATACCTTTGCACTCCCATACTTTGAGCATCAGCTTGTCATGTATGTCACGGCAGACGACAAGTCAACTTTTGATAACCCTTTCGATATTGCGGCCATTCCAGTCGTTACGAAGGAACAGGCAGATGCCGAAGACAGAACCAAGAAGCTCACGACCGTCACGCCCACCATCAAAGCTCCCAAGGCGGGGCCTACAAAGACGACCCCTTCAAGTACCGAGGCCGCTGCATCTGCTTCTGCAGCTGCTCAGAAATACCAACAAGAACTTTTGCGGATACCAGAAATGAAGCCATATGGCAGTGTTCTCAAGTCCTCGCCTGAGGTGGAATTGACAGAATCAGAAACAGAATATGTCGTCAGTGTTGTCAAGCATATTTTCAAGGAGCATATTGTTCTCCAATACGAGGTCAAGAATACTCTTCCAGATACTGTGCTCGAGGATGTTTCCGTGGTCGCCACGCCTGCAGAAGAAGATGAGCTCGAGGAGGACTTCATCATACCTGCTACTAAGCTCGTCACTAACGAGCCAGGCACCATTTATGTTTCTTTCAAAAAGGTCAACGGGGAAGGCTCTTTCCCTGCCAGCAGTTTCACGAATGTTCTTAAGTTTACGACAAAGGAAATCGACCCAACAACAGGAGAGCCAGAGGAAAGTGGTTATGATGACGAGTATCAGGTTGAAGACTTGGAGTTGACAGGAAGTGATTACGTTGTTCCAGCTTTCGCTGGTAACTTCAACCATATTTGGGAGCAAGTTGGTGCTGCTGGTGAAGAAGCTGAAGAGACGCTTCAGCTCAGCGGGGTCAAGAGCATTGCAGGTAAGTCATGTTTATGGAAGTTTTCCTATCAAAATGCTGATAATCTTCTCAGATGCCACAGAACAACTCGCCAAGACTCTTTCATTACAACCTCTCGAGGGTACCGACGTACCAATCAACACTACTACTCATACTCTCAAGCTTTTCGGAAAGACTGTTACAGGTGGAAGGGTTGTTGCGAACATCCGAATGGCATACTCTACAAAATCTGGAGTTACGAGTAAGATTGTCGTTCGGAGTGAGGAAGAAGGAATTGCTGCTCTAGTCATTGGGTCTGTTGCTTAGGAATAGCGAGGAAAAGGAGTTGAGCATGTCATGACGCATTTGGTTGATGTCTACATAATGGTTTCCCTAAGCCACAGATATTGGCTTCTCTTGGTCTCAAAGTAAGGAGTCCGGAAGGTCACAAAAATCCAAACACTCTATGAAACAGTAATAGATTTCGTATCGATGGTGGCCTGTGTAAGTAGGTATTGAGTCAAGTAAGTGAACCTGAAATGGATTTTTCATGTGAAAGCCACAACGGCCACTGTCTCAAACCCTATTCCCGGGGAAATCTCGAGTATCCTTGATATCGGCTAAATGACGTACTTTCGGTGGTCTTGGCGTCGCGTCCCTTGGTTTTGATTTCGCGATTCAGAACATAAAGAACAACTTTGGCTTCACCCCTCTATCCTCCGTCAAAGCCGATCGACTCGAGCACATTCAACACCTCGACTGATCCCGCCATACTACCGCAATCATGGTGTACGTGCGACAGGAAAAACTCCCGAACCTGAAGGAATACAAATATTCCGGCGTCGACCACTCCTTATTGTCGCGATACGTGTTAAAGCCTTTCTACACCAACTTCGTTATAAAATGTTTTCCCCTATCGATGGCGCCGAACTTGATTACCCTTTCTGGCTTCAGTTTCGTGATCATTAATGTGTTGACGTTGTTGTGGTATACGCCGACGCTTGATCAGGATTGTCCGCCTTGGGTGTATGCTTCTTGGGCTGTGGGACTCTTCTTGTACCAGACTTTTGATGCTGTGGATGGGACACAAGCGTTTGTTTTCACTCTCAGAGGAGTTGGAATACTGGCTAATACTTGCGTAGACGAAGAACACATCAGAGCGGACCACTGGGAGAACTTTTCGATCATGGTGTCGATGCCTTGAACACATCTCTCGAAGTACTGATCTTCGCGGCTTCGCAAAACTTTGGCATGGGCTGGAAGACTGTTATGACACTTTTTGCTTGTGAGTCTGCTTCTGCAGATAGCCTTGACCTATGTTAACCAAAAGTAGCGCTCTTGACTTTCTACGTGCAAACCTGGGACGAATACCACACGAAGACACTTACACTTGGCATAGTCTCTGGACCAGTGGAGGGGATTGTAATCCTGACTCTTGTGTATGCCTTTACAGCGGTCAAGGGGGTGGCAGTTTCTGGCAGCAAGCCATGCTGCCAACTGTTGGAATTCCACAGGGCTTCATTCCGAACTATATCTACAACCTGCCTTTCAATGAGTGGTATATGGTTCAGGGTGGTATTGTTCTGGTTCTAAATACCGTTCAATCGTAAGCTTGTTCGGAAGTAGCGCGTTTGAGCTTCTTACTGACTTCCTGTTTATAGGTCTCTCAATGTCATCAAGGCTCGCAGAGCGCGAGGCGACAGGTCTCGCGGTGCCCTTCTCGGACTCGTACCCTTCTTCGTAACATGGACACTAATTCCATCCTACCTCTACCTCAACCCAGAGATCCTCCGAAACCATCTCGTCCCATTCGTCTTCTTCGCCGGACTCGTCAACGCCTACTCGGTTGGCCAAATGATCACGGCACATCTCGTAAAGCTAGACTTCCCATACTACAACGTTCTAGTCCTTCCCATCGCTTATGGGGTTTTCGATTCGTTGGGACCATTCTTGCAGCAGCATATTGGTGTTGGGTGGCCGAGCGCTCTGGGTGATGGTGGTTATCAGGTTGCGTATATGTTCTCGATGTTGGGGATGGCGATTGGTGTTTATGGAAGCTTTGTTGTACGTTGAGCGTCATATTCGTTGAAAAACTGTGTCTAACAGATTCTAGGTTGATGTCATCGTTACGATTTGCGACCACCTCGATATCTGGTGTTTGACGATTAAGCATCCTTGGGACTTCGAGAAAGAGAAGAGAGAAGAGGCAAAGAAGGCGCAGTAAGATATGAATGATACCCGATTGAGCGAGCTGAGAAATATGTGTGAGGCGGCATGACATGGAAGCGGAGGACGGAGTTATGGTTATTGGGCTTGCATCTTTGAGCGCATTTTTGATGCGGTGATGACGTTCTGGTACCGAAAGTGGGGGAATTGGCTTTTAAGAGGAAGGCAAAAATGAGATATCACCATAGCGAAGTTAAGCAACAATACATAATGAATGTTCCTCGATTCAAGTCCCGAATCACGTGTTCGGCGATCTTAACTATGCAGATATAATTATATTTTTACTATAAAAAGTAATTTTAAATAATAATAATATTATAATATAACTAAATATTAGATTAAAAATAACAATTGACAAATATAAAATAAACTTATTCTAAATAATAATCTAAAGTAAAGTATTAGGTTATAAATAAGTATATTAGAGCCTCTATTAGAGACTTCTTAGTTGAGAAATGTATCAAATATAGAACGTATTTTTCACGAAGAGTGTTTCCAGAAATGTCCTAGACTGGCTAAGTAGCTATTAGAAATGTGCGTCTAAACTCCTGTCTATTTTGTACTGCTACAAGGCGTCTGCTGTCAAGATTTTGGCTGCTTTCAATGAAACCCTTCCGACTTTGTTATTATATTGTTGAGCCGCGTATTGATACAACACAAATACCTTTTCCCACTTCCTATGATCGCTAACAAGGACTCTCAAGTATGCAAAGAGAACTGGTGCACATTAATCGTATTGCCCTGCTTTGACTTCATAGCTAAGCGTATAATTAGGATTGGTTCTGACTCCAGGGATATGTTTGACTCCCGGGATTTCAGAGACGACAAGTCTTCTTTTATCTCTGCACTTTACGTCTAGACTTATTAATCTGCGGGATTGCACGATTCGATATGAGGATATTTTGAGATTGTGGTTTCATTGCATTACGCTGCTACTTGTTGACAGACAGACTGGTAATCTGCGTAATTCTGTTTTCCAAAATGCGAAGATGTCAATATTGTATATAACTATTGAGCCATACATAGTTAGACTTGCAAGTTCAATACATAACCTAAAAATGGATCCAAACAGTTGTGGCGGAGGACACTTACACAAGTTGTGAGCTCGAAACCTCGTCTACTGCTCATATATTTACAGTGTGAAGTGCTCAAGTAGTCTTGTAGCAACAGGATACCTTACCTGAATTGGCTTAATTTTGTTGTCAGAGTATAAATGCTGTCAAGTTTCTCTGTCACCATTTGCAAAAAGCCCCGGCCAAAAGCCACAAACAGTTAACGTTCCATTTGGTAGAAATGGCTTCAGCTTACCAATAATTGCAACTTCAAATGACCCCAGTCAAGAAGATAACTGGTGCGAAAGGGGTATAACTACCAAGTCTCTACCTGTATCACTCCACTGCGCATGCGTCTTTTTGATATTATTTTCCTACTCAATTTGCTGGAATGAAGAGCGGATGACTTTGCGTGTCTATATGCAGTTTTTGAGACTCGCAAATCGAAGATATTACAATGAAGTAGCTCTCAAGAACAACCACAACGTAGTTTCGGAATTGCACTTGAAGCCTCGCCTCCGGGAGCTTTCAGGAGCTGCACCTGCTGGCAGTTGACTATGAAGAAAAAAACACCTGTAAGAGGTGCTTGAGGACTACCGTAGAATAAATGTTGGGTTGTGGGCTACTTAAAGACGAAAATGGAAGTGCGCGAAAGCTTTGGAGAAACCCATTACTCAGTCAAGGGAGGTCATGGGGCCTGTCCATTTAGGCATTGATACTACTGTGACCTTGAGTTTGTAGATATGTTGATAGGAAAGTCCAGTAATCCGCTTGTGAAAACAGTTCTGAAGTCTCCTTCTCTACAGTGCAAGTTATTTCGACAGGTGCTGCCGTAGAGCCAGTCACTGCTGAGTCCTCTTGAGTCATTGTCAACAATGAGCTTTCGAGATGAGAATGAGAAGGTTTTGTTGTAGCAGTTCAGATGAAAGACTACTTAGTGACTAATCACGTTCATGTGTGTATTTAAACGGAGACTTACATCTAATATGGTGTCTTCGCCAAATGGTGTCTAGTGTAGGGTATCGAAGTTGTTGTTTAGTGATCTCAATTCCTAATAAATCATCGAAGTTTGAGAATAATATAAAAGTCGAGAAAGGACGAAACTTTCATCATTTTTATTCGAAGAGGTGAGTGAGATCTAATTTCAAGTCCTTTCAACTTACCAGAACCATAAAAGTCCTCTCGGTGCAATTTGCATTTTGGTATTTTCACTGGAAAGGATTGGAATAGAAATGCAAAAGGCAATCCATGATCGACTTCGAATCCTGTTGCTGGGAGCGGAAGGAGAAGCGTCAATCTATAGATCTCCAGAAACAAATACGGCAAGGTGCAAATCCTCTCTCGCAAGGAGCCCCATCCACATCCTCGGTACTTACCAAAGTTCATCCATTTTATAAGGCATATAAATGCGAATTGCACCCACAAAACAAGGTTTCGGTCTAGAAACTGTGCCTCGATATTGCAGTGACGATGCATATACGGCATACGAAAGTCCCCCACTGGCTCGCCTACCCAACCTTAACAAACAACCTAGGGTTCATCCCAGCAGTTGTCAGCAGTCCGTGCCTCTTGCCAATTAGCCGTATTAGCAAGATATTGCTATGCCTCATTTATGAGTCGAAAGGATGAGAATGAGGTGGCATAGCATGTGATTTTGCGAAATGAGCCAATGAATGAGAGGGAAGTTAAATATTAGGTCAGATCTGGTTACACTGGTAGATAACAAAGCATGCGCATTTTCGAGATCTATAAACTATCGTGGCTATGGCCCCCAGCAGAAGCAGGAGGCACCAGTAAATTGCGCTTTGCTGGATCTGGGAGGCCTCTCGATGACGGAGGAAAAGGGAGAGGGTTCCCCTCAGAAAAAGGGTTTGGGGGTTTGAAACTTTAAGCTCTTCGCCATGCACTTATATGGTTTGATTCGCCGTGCATCAGGATCGCCAGATACTTCACATATCCCAGCAGTGTGCTATTTCCAATGCAGTGAGATATTTCTCGATTCGAGATTTTAACAGTCCTAATGAATCATGATAGCTAGTGCGTACATCGAAGCTCACCAAGTCGGAAAGGCGCCTGGACTTTGCAATGCGATATCTCCTTTTCTAGGAGACTACAAGTTTTGTACAGGATGTGTATCCGACAAAGCAGCAAATGAGACCGCGCTAGCACTTCAGACATTCGTAGTGCCGGAATTCAGCGAATACATATCATACTGTGCGAGTATCACCAATGAAACCAGCCCACAGGAGCAGAGGAGTATAGTGGCAAGCCAGTCTTCGCAAAATGTCATGTTCTCGAGTATTTTGGCGGAAGCTTCTGCGAACGGAACCTTGAACGCAGCGACAGCAACGACAACGAAGGGAAATACTGCCACAAGTATATCGACACAAATATCAGGGGGAACTACAATTCCTAGTAAGTATGACTTTATTATAGAGGAGAGCACTTGGCTAAACATTGTGAAGCTCTATCGAATAATACAAATGGTTCGCAATCGACGGGTTCAAATCGAGCTGCGGTAATAGCAGGTGCCGTCATTGGGCCTGTGATTCTCATCACAATCATTCTCATAATATTTGCGTGGTGGAAACGGAGAAAGCGCATAGAACGAAATTTGGAGCGCCAACCACAAATTGGGGAACAACCTATTGACCAAGTAGAAAAGTGGGATGATGGAGGATTTAAAGCGCAATTGCACGGGGACAGCTATGTTCCACACGAGCTCGAAGCGGATATGAAGGGCCACTCGCCTGGTGAGATACATGAGTTTGAAGGAGATTGCAGCCCTGTCAGCCCTTTGGAAAAGGGTTGCTCAGATGAGGTGGATAATGTGAAATATCTGTCTTCAGAGGAGGTTTGGAAGGTTCCACGGAGAGTATCAAATGAAGCTAGGGCTCGGGTATGAGAAAGTTAGACAGGTAGGACTTTGCAGGATTAATGTGTTAACGAAAAGAGCATGACGGCATAATAGCAGCAGGCATAAACATAAATCATATCAACATGAAGACAGAATGATCCAGCCTCCAAGGCATCTCCTTGCGCGTCGTCTTTGCGATTACTGTCTAGAGGTATGGTGGCACAAACCGAGAGTTGGGAGAGAAAGATGTATCAACCATGGAGAAGTCCGTTGACTGCCAGATAATGAAAAAAATAGCTTTTAGAATCACCCATTTTTCGGGAGGGTTCTTTCCACGCCAGTGGCTGAATCCCGCCTCCACCACCAATGATCTTCACTTCAGCTCTCCACAACTTGATAGCTTCTCAGCCTCACTATATCTTGGCGAATGGCAATGGGCCTGACTGAGACCCCTCACCAAAAGAGTTTGAGACATGCAGAAATAACTTCTAGATTTAGCCACTCTGTAAGGCTGTCTGTGATCCGCCAGCTCAGCTGGTGGAGGAGAAACACTAAGCTGCTAGTGCAGTCTTAGAGACGGAGATGGTGTGTAGATATATGCGACCTTCTCCACCTTCTTCCGCTCAATCTATCTACTATTTTCTTTTCAAGGCGTTTTTACGATTTGCTTGTGACAAGAATCTTTGCTATTTCGCGATTCAAAATGGGGTTCTGGAACGAGAAGCACCCTGAGGCAATTACCTCAAAGAGCGTATCCACAGAGCCTCTCCGAGCTGCACCCTCGAGAAACTCTCAGTATTCTCTACCTGATTACGAGAAGAAAGATATTGTGAGTTGCATCCTCCCTTCAACTCAGGGGTCAAGAAACTAATGTGTTTCCCAAGGCGTACAAAAAGCGAATCCGTATATTTCGACTGATCACCAGAATATTATCCCTAATCACGAATGCCATTGTCGTGGGCACGCTCTCTTTCACACTCGCGAAATACTACCTCACCAAGAACAAAGTGATCGAGGGAAATGTTCACCCATGGATCACTCCAACGACCTTGTGGCCCAGCCTGATGCTTCTGGGAATGGCAGCTGCAACATTCCTCTTGAATGCTATTACGCTATGCTGCTATTGCCGAGGCGTAAACTCTGCGAACAAGGCTGCTAGTGTTACAACTATAGCAGGCTACGTGTTTCTGGCCATTCATGTTACCGCTTGGATTGTGGTGGCTGGACTGTATAGATGGGGAAGGACTGGGAATGATCTTTGGGGATATAGTTGTAGCGATAAGGCCGATGCTATTCAAGAGCAAGTCAAGAGCTTTCTTGACTTTGGGAAGTTGTGTACTATGCAGGTAAGGCTGGACTCCAGCACACATACAACCAACAATGAAACTGATGATTCGATAGCAAGGAACGTGGTTTGTTTCGATTATTGAAGCGGTCGTATACCTCCTGACTTTCATTGTCACTGTATGGATGATGAAGAGAGCGTCAACGAAGAGGAAGATTGGAAAGATACGAGAAAGCATGTCGATGGAAACTGGATATGCTCAGAACTTGGAAATGGGAACCATGCATAATCAGAGGCATGGAAAGAAGTATATGCCTTTATCTGGGTAGTCTGTTTTACCAAGGGCAGCAGAATGAATAATGACCATGAATATCAACTTTTGTGTGGCAAAACAAATTCAAGAGCAATTCCAGACTCCTGGCAATTGCGATTCCTATTATACACTTGATCTTATCCAAATATCGCATAGGCATCCAAGATCCACTAATACCCCGTCAACGTGCTTTCGACTTCGTAAAAGATGCTGGTGTTCTTGTAAGACCAACAAAATGTCGTGTTCTTCAACACCTCCCTGGTCATCTTGCCCCGCAGCCGGAGTGTTGCCGACCCATTGCGACTTTTCAGTTTGACAGTTTTCGTCCCTCAATAGATTCTTGGGAACAACACATATGGTGTCTTCTTCTTAAACTCCGCCCAAGATGCGCCATACTGTAATTCCGTAAGCACAATCCAATTTATCCTTCAAGCAAGGAAGAGACTTACACGTTTCGTGCAGTAATCGTCCAGAACAGGTACACCTCTCCTCGCAAAATCAACCGCAAAAAACGAAAAGATGATCGAACCCCAGATCGGTCCGCCAGACGCAAGAGCATATCCAGAACGCATCAGAGTATACGCGCCATAATTAATATGCCTCGCCAACGACCACAACCCTCCCGTGAACGGCTTCCCCTCATTCTTCGAATCCTTCTTGAATTGCAGACGCTGAACCTCCGACGCAGTCTCTGTGACTATGCCAACAATGTATGACATAGTGCCAAGTATAAACAATGGGGATAATTCGTTCTGGCCAGAGACAGCGGAGAGGAATTGAGGTGTAAGGTAGGAAGCAGCGGTCGTCAAAGATATAATCGAATTGGCAGAGTTGAACAGAGTGTTGAAGAAACCGATAGGCAGGGCGTTCGCAACTGGCATCTCTTCTTGGGCAATAGCTAAAATCCAGTATATCTGTTTGATCGCAGTCCCGGCCGCCATTGCTAGGATGATGAGGGGCTTCAATGGCAGCCCAAGAGCTACGACTGGCACTGCGGTCGTAGGGATGTGCGAGACGCCCAATCGATTGAGGAGAGGGTCTGCGAGACCATGGGCAAGTATACCATATTGGATCCAAATATCGAGAGCTCGTAGTCCTACGAAGGTCGATGTGCCTACTGGTGAAGCACGCTTGATGCGAGACATGTTGTCTTGGGAGTTTGCCATGATGGATTGCCAAGCGACTGTCGCCGTGCGCCTTTGGAGAATCTGCGAAGTTCTTTTCCTGGATTGTGACTTAAATTATGGTGAGGAGAGCTATAAGTTAAGTATGGGAGCTCTCGAAGCACTAGTTCCAGGATGCTCAAGTGAAGCTACTATGCACGTCAAGCTATTTAGGCTACGCAATACCTCACCTGTTGACTCGCAGCATGATTTCCAAGCATCAATAGTATTGCAAGCTTTAGCACCAAGGAACAATCAGTGCCGATTCGGACCACCATCTTTGTGGTTCCACAAGTATTGTTTTATGGTGCTTATATAAAGTTTCCGTACAACCTCTAAAGTCTCCGAGTTACTAAGCAGGCATCTCTGGTTCGATTGGGCATATCGCACTTAGGCCCCACGTCCGTGGAGGACTTGCAAAAGGATAGCTTATGTTATTTCCATAATGTCTTCTCCTATTTTTCGGGTCAGTTCCTAATGCAGTCTCAACTCACGATCTCCGTGGGTCCAAGGAGCCGAAGTGAGAATACCTTTCGGGAGTTGGTTCATTCCGAAATGAAATCTTACAAATATTCAAGTCATTAAGCGGAAATCGAAAGATTGAACGAAATATCGCGACTCCAATTCTCATGTTCTTTTTCTTTTCGTATCTTTCATCTTCTTCACCTATGCTTTGTGGCTGTTTCCAGACCTTTCATCCCCTTCTCTTCTCTCCTCAGTCGTCAAAGTGGAAATATATAAACCCCATCCGCGCTGCTTCGTTTTTCCAACTTGGTCAATATTTCCGACAGTCTCAAGAATATAAGGAGTGAGGGTGCAAAGTTAATGACGTATATGTTGTTCTAGCAAGACCTCCTCTTAGTAAGCCAGCCAGTATGGAATCTCTGTCTTTAATTCAAACAACAAGCCACTGTATCTATCATGTTTAGCGTGGTGGGGTTTCTATCTCAAGCTTCCAGAAGATCACAATTCTTCCAAGTATGCACAAGCAAGTACTGTCTCCAGCTTCTCCAAAGTATGAAATGAGCCAAACCGGTTTCTTTGAGGATGTTCACCTAGACTTGACAACAACTCTTAAAGCCACAGCAAGCAAGATGACAATAGCGCTCGTTGAAACCACTCTCAATGTCTCGTATATTTGTGTAATCGAATGTAAGTCGGGATAGGGCAGATAGTTCAGAACCTCCCAATAAGTCACCTCAGAATGTATCTCGTTTTTCTGAATCAAACCCGCCGTTAGCAGATTTGTCATCTTGCTTAAGAGTGCTCACCTGTGATACGGAAGCTCAGAACACACCCATTTGTAGGCTTTCTCACTAAACTGCCTTATAAAGGGACGAGAATCCCCATCGTTCATGCGCACAGCCCCGCTGTGGATCAAGCATCGTAAGGGAGTCTGTTGCTGTGTCTCGAGGTTTTCTTAAGTATAGCTCAATTCCCACGCTGTCGTTTTCCTGGAGGCTGAAGCTTCCTCACTCACTACCCTTTTCTTCACGAACACCTCTTCCTCACTTACAACCCCCTCCCCCACTATCTTGTATAGTCCTGCCTTCCACTAAAACAGCATCCTGAACCTCACCATTCACCCTGTCACTATCACTTCTTCACTAAGCACTTTCTCCCCCGGCTGGTTACTCCCCTCGACATCCACCAAAGCGGCTCTTGAATGTTGAATGGCGTGTCATGCAACCCAGAATCTATGCATGGCCATGCAGCCACTCCTAATTTTCTCTTTGGGATGGAGACCTTCGAAGACAGATCTCCAGGACGTAAGTAGTCTGCAGAGAGCTCTCCTCTTCGTCATTCAATCAAGGGTTCTTCCCCCCTTGAACATTGAAATTCCCCTCATCCACTTTCTCTCGTGGAACCCTTTACCCATTGGCCACCAGCTACATTCCCCAAATTCCACCAAAAGCAGCATCCCAAGTCTCACAATTCACCTTCTCACTTACTATCTCATTCTTCACCAAGCACCTCCTTCCTCATCGCTATCCACCTCGTCACTTACCCCTTTCTCCACACCACGCACTTCCTTCCTAGCTCCAACATTCAACACTTCCAAATTTATGGTTCAACGAGATCACCATCTCGAAGCTTACGCCTCCTAACCCAAACCTCCCCCGCCTATCACACCCTCCTATAGCCCTCACATCTGCACAACCCTGCCCTGAACTCTCCACTTCCACGTAAGTAGACACCCAATTTACAACCCACCAATGAATGAATCAATGCTTAGTGCTGTAAATAAACTGCTGTAAATAGGGTGCCGCAGAACAGAGCACTTCTATTTGGAGTGTGTAATATGAGAGCACCTCTGTTTAGAGTACCGCAGACCGGAGTTCTCTGTTCTGGAGTACCACAAGTTGGGGTGCTTTGTTCTAGAGTATTACAAGCCTAGGTGCTCGTTTGTGTATTGTGATAGATTTGAGCGCTTTTGACTATAGTGCTCGGATTTAGAGTAGGTTATTCCGGAGTTCTCCGCTTGAGACTTCTGCTAGAACTTTGTTGTCTTACTATTCCGATGAAACTTCTTCAGCTCAATGTGTTGTGTATAGTACTAGTCCACAATTCTGAGCCATTAGCCGTTTTACCCGTAAAACTCACCTGGTTCACTTCCAGAAATTATACTACTTCCTTAATAATTTCGAAAGTATTTTATGATACAATTACTATATTTTACAAACCATATAACTTTACATACTCGAATTTTGCGTGGTTTATAGGTTTAATACAGTAATCTAGGCTTCAAATTCAGAAACGCGAAAACCAAACGAAAAAAACGCGTTTTTACCACAAAACTCGTAAGCGAAATTTCACCCTCATCAAAACTTAAAATGTGCGCATTGAAAATTTTAATTGTGCAATTCTTACCATAATGCATCTTATAACAATGTGAAGGTAAAGAGATCCCCAGAAGAAAATTTATTTTTGCTTATCATGGAATAAGTTATGTGGTTTTTAGAAGGATGAAAAGGGGCTATTTTTGGTGTGTTTTCGCTTAATGGCTTAGACTTATGATGCGTTACTGTACACTGAATCTCTTTGTCGATGTGGATATGTTGGCCATCTACTTCGTGCTGCCAAAACTTGGAGGCCATGTGCCGCTAGGCCAAGGTAGTGCCACATGAAATAGACCCTCCCCAAGTAGTTCAAACAGGACTCGCGCGCAGATGGCGGCAAAAGCAGGTGAGAACCACCAGAGCAAAACGATCGAGTGCAGCAATGTATAAATCATTTTTAAATCGACAATATTAAATTTAATTTCTAGCTATCTTCTTCATTGCCTTAGCTACTTTCCCCAATTTCCTCGCTATGTTCTCCAAACACTCGCCGGCGCCCCAACTCATCACATTGCCCACCGCTGAAAGGAACCGCAATAGCTCATCGGAGAGTACCCGCATTGCAGCTTCTCAATAGAACCATATTATAGCTACGGGTACTATCCTCCATCGCCGTGTAATGCGCCCAGAGTTCATGGTAGGGACCCTCAGTGCAGATACTGAAAACCATCGGACAGTCCTTTGAACAGCTTCCCGGCTCGGCTTGTTGGCGAGATCGTCTAGATCGTGCAGAACCTTGAGAGGGCAAGCTCCAGAGACCGCAGTTTGATTCTGTGCGTCGAAGATCGGGTTGCTGGTTGCATATGATTTGCCCTCGACTAGCAAAAAGGGAAAGCGAATATCCAGTGGCCGCTTGGTGGGTGCGGAGTAGAGTATCGGTTCACCACGGTTTGGGTCCTTTGTGTCCTGCAGGTTTTTTAGGAAACGTTTGGTTTGGACCTCCGTGACCTCTTGCGACAGGAGTGCATTGACCACAGCGACGTTGCGAAGACCAATCATGATGTCCGGGCGAGGCGTCTTGACAGAAAATCCAATTCGTCGGGGAAGGAGAGGCGGCGGTGGCGGCATGGGTTTAACGCCGGTAGTCTAATGGCAAATTAGCTATTATGATGTGATATAAGATAGAGTATCCTATACCTTGTCGTTCATGGTATATTTGGGAGCGGATTCTGATGAACCAGGGGTAAGGTTAGATTTTCCACCCCGTTGCCGCTTGCTTGGCCGGTCGACTACTTCTTCAACTTCATACTGGGGCTCAACTATGAAACTGATATCCAGGTCGGGAGGCTAGATAACGGGCTTCAGATCCAGCTCCCAATCTGAAAATAAAGTGAGCATGAAGGTATCCAGAGATAGGGGAGAGACACAGTACCTGCTTTTCTCTGAAAGGAAACACTCTTGCTGTGGTCCATGTTGGAAAGCACGTTACAGAATGGTTCAATCCAGTCATCTTCCCCAGCTGCCTCGCTAAGCATTTCAGCAAAGACGTCACTCAGCCTTTGCGCAATTATGGAAAGCTGCTCCTTCTTTTCCGGGTTGAGCTCGCGTTGAATAACGGTGTCAATCTGGGTGCGAATCTTGTCCGGAGTAAGTGTAGGATGAATATATATTCTTGCCTTGCTGAGAACAGTGAATCGATAATGAGCAGCGGTGCTTCTTGATTTGTGAGAGAGCGCCGTCGCTGTCTCCTGGGTGACTGAGCTCGTGGAGACACTGGTTCGAGATGCAGGCCTTTTACGTGATCTCAATCCTCCAGAGTCGCCGGCCTGTGAATCCATGACTTCGTTGTGCTTTCGCAAGTTGTGTTTAGTCAGAGGCAAGCTGCTGGGACAGGACCCTTTCCATGCTATTTATCATCGTGTTTCAAATTGAGGAAGCAAATTCACCATCGGCAAAAAGACAACAGTGTGGGAAAAATATCTCAATTCTCTCCTTCCAACTTATCAAAAGCTTTCACTACTCAAGGAAACAGGCTAGGAGTGATCCCTCTATTCCCCCTCGGTCATACAAAGGTTCAAGGGACTCCTCTACCAGCCCGTTTCATTCGCATAATATTTCCAAGCACCACACCATCCCTAACTTCGGACAATCCACCACATCTTGCCCATCAGTCACCGCCTGTCTCGAAAGTTCAACCCCAAACCCCAAAATATCGTATTGTACATTATCAGCAAGCATGCCCTATCTTTTCTTCCGCGCATGCAATCCCGCCAACGAACGAATGTCGAGAATAGAAACCTTTAAAACAAAGACGACCACAAGAACAAGCACAATCATGATAATGTTTCCGCCCAATTCCTGATTTCGTAATACGCGGCAATACCACATCATAATAACTGCTAAAAAGAAGAAAACAATAAAATCAGACACAAGAAAGTCCGACACCCTCCCAAAAGTGAAGAAGGTAGAATGAATGCATAGAAGAAAAAAAGGTAACATAAAATCCATAAAGTTTGTTGTCCAACAACGCCTTGATGACATAGTAAAGCAACGCAATGAAAAAATGAACACATGCAGGGTAGCGGCGATTGATATAGCCGTGATTTTCTGCTGAGTCCAAGGAGTATTTAAGCGGCAATTATTTGCATATGCTTGCAAATTCCATCTCTTTCTATCATTCGTTTATTTTAATCGTCGTCTGTGTCTTCATTTGTATATTGCGAATCAGGTGAAATTTGAATGCGTAAATTTTGACCGGGATTGATTTAGATCAAGTTGACTTGGCCTGGGTGCACTGTGTTTGCTCCAACTTCGTCTCCATTCGGGCTCATCTCACGACGCCCATTGGCAGTAGGACTCATAGCGTCACTATTCTTTCGACTTCTGGAAGCTTCTTCCTCGGCATCGAGTCTTTTTCGCCAATCAGCCAAGCTATTGCTGAGACCCTCGCCCGACTTCACCTCATCTAATTTTGGCAAAGGGGTCCGCTCATCGAAATCAAAAGCATTGCTCAATCGGTAGTTCTTGTTGGTGGTCTCCCAATGTGTACGAAGAGTTTCCAGCTCGCTTGCTAAGCTGTCTAGAGCCATGGAATTACGGTTGTCAGTTCCATAAAGAGAGGTGTCGGAAATGCTTTCGCTAGTAGAGGTTGCTCGTTGATGAGAAGCGTTTCCGGATATGGCGTCGGGCTGACGAGACTGCCTCCTGTAATTATCTACGGAAGATTCAACTTGATCAAGCAACAATGAGACCTTCTGCTCGGCGTCTTGAGCTCTCCGCTCGAGCAAAGAATTCTCTTCTTGTAATTGAGCAAGGTCAGCCTTGGCTTGCTGAGAGGACGAAGATAGTTCCCGCTGTGTCTCCTCGTGCGTACGCTTGAGTTGATCTCGATCTTGTTGTGCTGCAGCTAGTTCCTTCTTGACCTGGGCCATTTGACTTTCAAGTTGAGAAGTGGTCGACCTAACTTCCATCTGAAGTGATTCGATCTTCTTATTCAAAGTAGCTCTTTCTTCTTCCCATGCAGCTGGAACACTAGTATTTTGAGTCGACTTCTCCTCCGCATCTGCGAGTTGCTCCTTCATGCGGGTATTGTCAGACTTGTATTTGGCTAGCTCGTCTTTCATACGTTTGAGCATTTTTTCGGTGCCCTTAACATAATGAACTGCGGATTGGTAGTCATGCTCAAGTTGACCCAACTTCTCCCGATATGTGGCATCGGCTTCCTGCTCACGAGTTTCGTAGGTCTGTCTCGTCTCTTGATGAGCTTGATTGCTTGCTGCAAGTTGTAGCTCAAGTTCGCGGAGGCGGGCTGCATCAGGAGTGTTGGATCCAGATTGAGGGCTTGATAGACCGCGTACTCTTGCTGCTCCTCCAGGGCTGATTCCGCGCTCCCCAAGAATGTCCTTCAAGGTGTTGTGCTGAACATGGACCGCATTGGTCTCCAGTTGTTGGTTTGCAAGCTGGTATTTCATGTCGGAATTAGCAGCTTGCAATGTCTGAACTTCTCGCATTGTGGATTGAAGTTGTTTGCGAATCGACATGCCTTCCCTACTTGCTTGTTCTTGATAAGCTTCAAGGCCAGCAATTCGCTCCTCGGCACTACGAAGCTTTTCGGAGGCACTGTTAGCAGCTGCTTGGTATTTGCGAACCAGTGCATTGGCGGCCTGGACTTGAGCTTGTAAAGCGGTGGCTCGGTCATCCTTTGATGCATCTTGCATACTAACATCTCGAGCAGCGACCTTATTGAGACCAGACAGAACGGCCTCACGGTGGCTGCGGGCCTCATTTGCGTGTTGCTCAGCTAATTCCTCGGCGTCCCGGAGCCGCCTGGTCGCAACTTCTAATTCCGATGTCCGGCTCTCATGTTCTGTTTTCAGACTGCTGAGTTTGGTCTCAATCATTTCCCGCTGCGATCGCTCTTCGTCAAGCTTTCGCTGTAACAGATTTCTCATATCGACTGAAGATGAGATTGCATCTCGAAGTGATTCGAACGTGTCGCTATGCTCCTTCGACGAGCTAGCAGCTTCTTCGTATTTTCGTTTCAACTCGCTCTTGTCAACTTGGAGGAGTTGTACAGCTGCTACCGCTTCGGCACAGACAACGGCTTCCTCTCGTGCCTTAGTTTGGAATTCGTGTAACTCAGCCTTGAGCTGCTCTACTTCTGACGAATTTTGCTGCTTGTAATTTTCTAATTCAGCCATGCGGCTCTGAACAGACTGTTGGGAGTCTTCGGCGAGCTTCCTTCCACGCCTCTCGGCCTCGAGATCGGCCCCTAACATTTCAAGCTTGTTCTTCAGATCCCGTTGCTCAGCCAATGCGGCGGCGAGCTTTCTGCTAATATCATGTGACCGATCATTAGTCAAACTGCCCATATCACGAGCTTCGCTATCGGGTTGAGGAGTGCTACTTTGACTACCACTGTGCGCAGCAAGCCTAGCTTTGGCATACACAGCTTCATTGACAGCCGCATCTCTTTGCTTTTCAACTTCAGCAATCTGCTTCGCAGCAAGAACTGCTTGTTTGTCTATCGAGCTTTGAACGTTTGAAAGTTCTTGTTTCATGGCAATCAGAGCTTCAATGAGAGGTTTGTCATCATCATCAAATGATTCCGCGGCTCGTTGATCGAGTATGGGGCTGCTCGACGGGTTTGGAGTGTAGCCCGCCTTTCTAGCGAGTTCAAGCTCGGATGCGTACCATGCATTTCGATTCTTTGCAGCATCTAACTCTTTTAACAGAGCTACGGTTTGAGAATTTCGGGCCGATCCTTTTCGGCTCAACGGATTGCTGGTTTGTCGTGAAGGTGGAGGTGGCGAAGTCTGACGGTTGGTCACATTTCGGAGGGAAGACATAGAGGATTCGTTAGTGCTATCAACTGAACTTTGTTGACGACCCTGTCGTGACTTTGATGAGGATCTAGTTGAGCCACTGCTGGTCATGCTAACAGGAGGCGCGTTTTCACCGGGAGGTTTCTGCGGCTGTACTGCCTGAACCTGACCTTGTGTTGGAGTACGACGACCGTTCGTGACTGGACTCTCTCGAGACTGGGGGCTTTCCCGGGGTACTGGAGACATTGTCCGGGTTTGAACGGGGGACGAGACATTGTCAAGTGACGCGTTCCGTACCGAAGTGTCGATAGCAGGCCCAAATCCTCGTTCTGGTCGAGCCTGTGGTCCTTGGGGAGGTTTGCCCCTTCCATTACTAGCTTGGTTTTGTCCATTGGCGCGAGGAGGTGGTGCTTGTTGCTGGGGCGGTGGGCCAGAAGGCGCTTGCGCAACAGAGGCTCGTGGTAGCTTAGAACCGTTTGGAGGTGTCTGTCCTTGGGCCTGTGGACCTTGAGGTTGTGCTGAGCCAGGCGCAACTCCATTCATGTCGTTTCCATTGACTCCAGGTTGTCCACCACGACCATAGCCTGGGCCCATGCCATTTTCACGTGGGGCTCCATTATTCAATCGCTTCAATTCCGGAGTTGGGGCGCCGTCTCTAGATGTAAGACCACGGCTTGCACCCATACCTGCTTTTTCACCACCGCTAGGTCGTCTTTGCCCGGCAACACGTTCTCCCGACGGCGTCTGTTGTATTTGCTGATCGTTGGGATACCGGATTTTGCTGGTGTCAAGTAAATAGACAATGGCTAGGTCTTGAGCTTCTCTGGTCGCCGTACTTGGTTCTCCTGCAAGAACGACAATTTGTTTCCCATAAGCAGTCATGCTGTGTCCAGATCGCGGGGAGGGCGAAGGGCCCATGTTCTGGAAAGTGTACCATCGTCTCGAGGAAATTCTGAATGCAGCTAAATCACCAAGATCTGCTCCCTCCTCAGTTCTTCCACCAAAAATATACATTACGTCGTCTACAATCGCGGCTGCATGGCCTTCTCGTGGTGCAGGGATGTATCCGATACAGTCGAGAGATGTCCAAGCATTGGCCGTTGGGTCATAGCACCAAACATCATTAAACCATTGAAACCCATTTGTACCACCAAATCTAACTACATCAGTGCTGTTTACATATAGGTGTGGAAGAACTTACAAGTAGAGCTTTTCGTTGTAGGTGACTACGGAATGATTCGTTCTTGCTGGAGGGGTTTGACCAGATGGAGGACCTCCTTCGTCAGTATTACGAATAAGCATTTCCCATCTATTGCTGGGGACTTGTAATTGGTTCAAGTCGAATGCAACTAAGTCGTTCATAAAGTAACCCTCGACTTGACCTCCAAATACGTAGATTTTTGAGCCGACAATATTCAGAGAATGTCCATATCTTCCAGAAGGTCGAGGCCCAGCAGGGACAGCCCTCGACCATTGACGTGTCGCTATTTTCGTTAGTATCAATCAGGGAATTTCTCCATTCTCAAAAACCTACAAGTATTAAGAAGATACAACGTCTCGTCTAGGACATCTGAATCTTCCATCTTTGTGTCTCCACCATAGACAATAAATGCATTTCCGACCAGTAAACTGGCATGGCCAACTCTAGGTCCCGGCCCCTCAGCAGTCGTCGCCAACGGATAGCATGCCATATTCCCGCCAGACTCAACCATCCATAAATCGCCTTTGACGGTTGAACTATTTATAAGACCGCCCATTAAATATATGTCGCCCTCCTTCGAGGCCACTGAATTGACCGCCGCGCCATAACGAGGAAAGGGACTCGGATGCGCAGTGGTGTAGGTTAATTGCCGTCGAGACCAAGGGTATAAGGAGGCATTAGGATTCGTATTTAGTGATTGAAGATTAGGGGTATTGCCATTTCGCAACTATCAGAATGTAAGTTTTGAATGCGAAATATAATTATGGACCAAGATACTCACGGGAAGATCTGTTGCTGGTTCTGAAGTCTGCCCTCGCCGGCCGTTGACTTGTTCTGGACTTGGTGTCGCACCTCCTTGTAACGAAGTAATCGAATTATTGACACTACTTGATGGAGTCGACGACTGCGGCTGGACTGCACCCTTTTCATTTACCCTCCCATTTGCGCTCTGCAACGATGATTGTGAACCTGCAACTCCCTGGCCATCTCTCGTGCTCTGAGCTTTGTCTGCATTTTTCTTGCTCTTGAAAAGGAATGCCATCGTGCCATCCACGGCGGACGACCTCCTATACTATGCCACGGCGCCGAATGTTCTGTCGTGTTACTTTGCAATCGAAATGTACGTTTGGATTGAAGTGTCAAGGCGGAGAGGAGAAAAGGAGTGTCTGAGCGGGTTCTAGGGTGAATTATGTTTGGGATGGCTGGGGATTTCGAGGTTGGTCGTGACTTCTCGCCAGCGGACGTCGGTCGGGAGACCACGAAGGATTCGAGGAAGGCGCAGAGTGAGGATGGCAGCGACGCTCTGCGAATCGTGGTTGAAGCTCGTGGAGCAAGTGCTGTTGATCTTGCGAGAATCGTCGAGTGGTCAAGGATGCTGGCTTGAGACCTTACAACGACCCTTTTACAGTCCCGTCGCCAAAATAATTGTCGCTAATCTCGACGAGCAGTCGCAGGAACCCGGCAGCAGACAATTCGATATCCCCGCAGCGCTTCACTTTGTGCAGGCCTCTCTGCTGATGCACTGCTTGGTCTCACGGGTCGACAATGGATTGGGGCAATGGAGAGCGTGTCGACAAGAAGAAGAGCCTCTAAACGACGACCTCTCTTTTTTCGAATTTCCCTGCTCCGCACGCTACATGGTCCTCTACCGTGAATTCCCCACTCCACCCCCTGAACCTGTGGACGCACTTGACCTCTGTCTGACTCTGCCGCAGACCACTGCTCTACGCCTTTCTCGAACGAGCACCTTAGCACTGTTTCATCACAGAACCTAGGCGGGCTCAAGTTAAAGTTTAGAGTCTCCCTGGGCTTGAAAATCCAAAATCATCCAAACTCCGGGGGGAGTCTGGAGACAGCAAATCATGAAGATTGAAACTCTTTCGCCCGAGCAGCGTCATGCTCTTTGTTTCCGGGCTCATGCGGTTTCTTCGGGGTTGTGGAGACCGCTTTGCTGACGGGCGATCACTGAATCGCATCGTGGCAGCAACCAGAAGATTCATCAATAAATGTTCTAACGTTCGGATCCTCTGGGATTCACGGTGCATGTTCTGCATACATAGTGGCATGCAGCTGCGGAAGAAGGGGCAATACTACTGTCGGGTTGGCTGACACAGGAGAAGACCCCATCGGCCTTGGGTGCCAATTTCTGCAACCTCCCAAAATATACCATTTGCTGCGGGCTGTCCATCACCGCCAGGTGTTGACTGTCTCGTTAGTGGTCGAGCCGGGGAGTGGAAATTGAGATATCTCAGGGGAACCTTTCCTGTTATCGATAAGCTTTGCGGGAGCGTTGGGACTAAAAAATAAGGAAAATCGGTGGAAACTTAAAACTATACAAAAAGGCCGATATTAGGTAGGGTCTCGGTCAATGAATGTATTTAGATAGCCACCAGAACGCATTTGGTGCTCAGATAGAAGTCTGTGGTTGTTCCAAGCAGTATCGCTGGAGGCGGTGGTGATACCTGGTCGACCACAACAAATGCTTAGAAGAGCACCCCGAGCATCTCCCCTAAGGGGACTTTTGCCCGCCGATCAGAATAGAATGTAATTCAAGATATTTCATGCCTCTTCTCATAAAGAAAGGGGCAGGAAAAATCATGAACGTATATCACGACGATGTTATTAGCAGAGCCCGAAATAGGAGGACTTGCTTTTTACACACTCCTAGATCTGTCCGCTTTCGTCCTGTTCCACGAAGCACCATCTGATTGCGCAACACACAATCGTCAAATAATCGAGTAAACGCTTTCTCCAGACAATTTGTGATGACCGTTGCAACTTGAACCCCAAATTCGACTGAAATCTTCGTATTGGTCGAAGTGTGCCTTGCCAGGACGATCTGATTGTAGAGGTCTCATGTGACAGAAGTGATGGATCCCTTCCCGCCTGCTCCTGGTCGAGTAGCGATGAAGTTATTCCCAGCCATGGATGTTATTGGCTGTGGGGAGAAGTTGATCTCGTCAAAGACACTGGCGGCTACAAGACGAAGAGACAGCATCTGTGTGATGCGAGCAGGGTGAGACACCGTCTTCGCTGTAAACATTCACATCCTATTTGCAGGTACGAAAGAGGGTGCTGCGGTTAATGTCATCTGATCACTTCCAACCTATGTCTGCGCTGGATCACGATGGCTTGCAAGTGAGAAGGGACTCCTTTGGCGGTGAGGGGCAGTCGTTTTATGTTTCATGTTTCCGATATCACATGCACGACGATAGGGGACGTTTCTTTCCGTTCTTTGAAGATCTCCAGTCTCATCGCTCGGGCCGCCGCCACTTCGGAAAAGCACTTTTGATCCGGCATGACAAAGGCAGCACCGGGGGCCGATCGATCGGCTAATTTGCCTACCGTAGCTGGCCGAGCTAGTGAGGCTCTGACGATGCACGCGATGCAGCATCAGCTCGTGACATTTCGAGCTCGAAAGGACGCCGAGTGTGCTGTGGACCGGTGAAGAATTGCAGGTCCCTCTCAGCCCTTGGGAACACCGCATACCTGGACTAAAGAATCCCAGGATTACGCTGAGACCGTGTAGAGCTCCAAAGGGTAAGTTTGCTCAGAGAAAGATGAACAGAAGGAAAACAGAACTAGTCTAACTCATCCATCTCCAGATTTAATTAGGGCAGCCTTCTGGACTTGAGGGCTTCACAACTCGCACAAGGCTGCAACATCCATCGAAGCGTCGCAATCGCAATTCACCCTTTAGCATTCATGGTCTTCTCACTCTGGTGAGAAGGGCAGCCTTTCCTAATAACCATGACAGCTGTAGCTGTTCAACAGGCGCATCGCCAACAATATAACCCTCGACAATCCCCTCACTCCTCGAATATGTCCTCGCCACGCCAATCTCGCCCTCAAAGCTACACCTCCGCAGGTCCTATACAAATGCAGCGACAAGAGCCCCCTATACAGAATGGAACTTCAGGTCCTATGAATCCGAGACCTGCTGTAAGCAACGATCCAGTTCAGGTTGCGAACGGAAATCGCACATCAACTTCGGAGATGGACTATCAAAGGTCGATTGCCTCCACTAGGAGTAATGCGCCTATCTCAAATGAAAGTACGAGAGAGCGTCGCGCATCTCTACAGCCACGGCCAACTTCGGCACCTGGAGGAACTGGGGAGTCTTCCCAAGAGGAGTCGGAAACAGATCGCAGAATATCTCGACCAAAACCACTATTACAGAGATCGAAAAGTGATTATGGACCAAGAGGAGAGGATGTAGACTCGCAAGGGGAAGAAGATTGGCAGGACTGGGGAGCACGGCACGGTTTCGAGGATCATTATGCTTCAGAGGAATATGTGTCGCAGTTGGCAAATGTAGGTCGCACTTTCCTTTCTCCTCCTACGTTGGCGTAACCTGTGAAATGGGTAAAACCCTCCTCGAATACTCGGCACAATGAATAAGCTTCGGCAATTTTTGGATAAGCTCACTCTATACCATGGGAGATTTCGATATCAATGATATTGAGAGCCTGCTCTTTCTTCACTCCAGAACAGTGGAGGTTCCCAACTCATGGGAAAGCATAATAGACGCCCGTCATGCTGTAGACCACCGCGGCGCACATCATCTCGAGAACAGAGAATTCCATTATGCAGACATCCTTTCTTTATCGTGGTGGGCGTCATCCTTTACGGGAATTATCACTGACAGCCAAACACAGAATTGGTACATGTACTTCACAGACAAGCGCCACGAAACAACAGGAACCCCTAAGTCACTACGCTACGAACTACATGATTGGCGAATGAAGGATCGGCTGAAGACTGTTTCGGCAGCCTTAGCCATATGTCTAAATATTGGTGTGGAGCCGCCGGATCAGTTGAAAACTGTACCTGGAGCTAAGTTGGAAGCCTGGCAAGATCCAACACATCCACCTGTCGCCAAAGCACTGGACACAATCGGAAAGTCTTTGCAAGCACAGTATGAAACCCTTGCCATCAGGACGAGGTACAAACAGTACTTGGATCCTTCGGTAGAAGAAACCAAGAAATTCTGTGTCTCTCTTCGACGAAATGCAAAGGATGAAAGAGTCCTATTCCATTACAATGGTCACGGTGTTCCGAAACCCACAGCCTCCGGAGAAATCTGGGTATTCAACAAGAATTATACTCAGTATATTCCAATATCCCTCTACGATCTCCAGACTTGGTTGGCAGCTCCAACATTCTTTGTTTGGGACTGTTCAGATGCTGGAAATATTTTAAGCAACTTCCACCGTTTTGTCGAGAAACATGAGCAGGAAGAGGCAGACGCTCTCCAAAAGGATCCCACCTACCCCGTAGTGAACTTCAGACCCTACATACACTTGGCGGCCTGTGGAGTAAAGGAAAACCTTCCCACAAACCCTCTTCTTCCCGCAGATGTTTTTACCTCCTGTCTGACGACTCCAATAGAGATGGCTCTCTGGTTTTTTGTCCTGCAAAATCCTCTAAAATCAAGGATTACACCTGAAAGAGCAAAGAAGCTTCCAGGAAGATTACAGGAGCGACGAACACCACTTGGAGAGCTCAATTGGATCTTTACAGCCATCACCGACACGATCGCCTGGACCACTCTTGAGCGACCACTCTTCCGAAAATTCTTTAGACAGGATTTAATGGTTGCCGCACTCTTCCGCAATTTCCTGCTCTCACAAAGAATAATGGGTGCTTATAATTGCCACCCGCAATCATACCCGCCGTTGCCTGATACTCATCAGCATCCTCTATGGGAGAGTTGGGATCTTGCTGTGGAGATGGCTCTCTCTCAACTCCCCATGCTCGAGGAGAAAGAGAATGGTCTTAGACCGGATTACGAGTTCCAAAATTCAAGCTTTTTCACCGAACAATTGACGGCATTCGAAGTGTATCTGACCCAAGGAGCAGTCGAACACAAGGCTCCAGATCAGCTCCCCGTGGTATTACAGGTTTTGCTCAGTCAACAGCACAGAGTACGAGCTCTTATATTGTTGGGTAAATTTCTCGACCTAGGTCCATGGGCAGTCAACCTTGCTTTAAGCATTGGGATTTTCCCATATGTCCTTAAGCTATTACAATCGGCAGCTACGGAATTGAAGCCCGTAATGGTGTTCATCTGGACTCGGGTCTTAGCTGTTGACCTCACCTGCCAAACAGATCTCCTTAAAGATTCTGGGTACACCTATTTTGCTAACATACTGAAGCCAAATGAAGGGCTTCCCGTTGTTGATAGTCTTGAGCACAAGGCGATGTGTGCTTTTATCCTTGCAATGTTATGCAATGGCTATAAGCAAGGTCAGATGGTGTGCAACCAGTCAGAGATCATGTCACATTGCTTGATGCACTTGCAGAACGCGGACAATCCTCTCTTGAGACAGTGGGCATGCCTCTGTATAAGTCAACTTTGGAATGATTTGCCTGAAGCAAAATGGCGAGGCATACGCGAGAACGCTCCGACGAAGCTCTGCACTTTAGTGCGAGATGTTTGCTGCGAAGTAAGAGCTGCTATGCTTTACGCCATGACTACATTTCTCGGAATACCTGAGCTTACGGATGAGGTGGCTCGTATCGAAGAATCAATATCGTGGACTGTCATGGAAATGGCCAATGATGGCAATGCGATGGTTCGAAAGGAACTCCTGGTGTACTTCTCAAAGTTCATTCAGCGCTACGAAAGCAAGTTCCTGGTGGTTGCCTATGAACAACTCCACGAGGAATGTGAATACCGAAGATCTCCACCACAAGATGATGGTCTCGATCATAAGCTAGGACTACATTATGCCTCGAAAGAAAACCGCAATCGGGATGGTACGATAAAAGCTACTGCACATGGTGTGGCACACAATTCCATATTCGCTGCCGTTTGGAAACACGTACTCATTATGGCCGTTGATCCCCATCCAGAAGTCCAGCGCAACGTTACCATCATCGTTGACTATATTCACCTGTCTTTGTTACAATCTCCACTTGGAAGCCATGCTCAAATGTTAATGGATGAAATTAATAGACGAGGTATGAGATCCGCTGCTTCCAATCAGCCTGCTGCAGATCCTCGTCCAAGTACGCCTCAACGCCAAGATTCACAAGTTGCTACACCTACCGCACAACAAGGCCTTCTAAAGCGAACGGCTAGCTACCTGTTCACACTTCCATTTGGTGGCAGCGCAGATTCTTCACCATTAGATTCCAGCCGAAATCCTCCAAAATCACCAGGGCTCCAGCGAGGTCCACTTCCTCATCGCGCGAGACCGGTAGACTTCGGCTCTTCACCTGAAAAGAATGATACTCCGACAACACCAGGCACTTACCACATCGCGAAGGAACCCAACTCGGGTGGCTTTCAGGCCCGCAAGATGTCGATCCCTCCCGCTCTGCCACTCGAGAGTACATTCCTTGAGTGGTCGATCGAATATTTCCGTGAACCGCAAATGAAACCAAACGAAGCAGAAGAGCCAGGAAGTACAGACTATAATGAACGTTTATGGCGAAGATCCCGCAACGAAGCCATATTACGGGATACTCAACCTCAAAAGGAGACTGCTGGAAGCGGCAAGTGGACAACCTCTGCTGGGTTCTTCAACAACGGGAGCCAACCTTCAAAGATGACGTTACATCAATTCGAGGATCATCTCGCTGTGTCAGACGACCGAGATACGATTTGCATCTGGGACTGGAAAAAGCAAGACCGGTTGTGCAGATTTTCTAATGGCAATCCAGAAGGGTCAAAAATCAGTGATCTGCAGTTCATCAATGAAGATGATCAGGCATTCCTACTCACTGGGTCGTCGGATGGCGTCATCAGAATTTACCGAAACTATGATTCGGAAAAGAAGATAGAAGTTGCATCGGCTTGGCGAGCCTTGACACATTTGGTGCCAAGTAATGTCAACTCAGGTATGGTCTTCGACTGGCAGCAAGTATCAGGTAAACTACTCGTGGCTGGAGATGTCAAAGTCATCAGAGTTTGGGCGGCTGCCCCAGAACTTTGTGTTGTCGACATCAACGCCCGATCAGGTTCTTGCGTGACATCTCTCACTTCTGACCAGATGACTGGCAATGTCTTCGTCGCTGGTTTTGGTGATGGCGCCATTCGAGTCTTCGACGCCCGCAACAAACCGCAGGAAGCCATGGTCAAGAAATGGAAAGATGAGTCTGATAGGGTATGGATTAAGAGCGTCCACATGCAAAGAGGCGGTCAAAGGGAACTGCTGTCGGCAAGTACAAATGGGAAGGTTAAACTATGGGACATTCGGATGGACAAGCCATTACGTGTAATCCGCACAACAAATAACACCCTGCGTACAGCAAGTACGCATGAACATCTTCCCGTCTTTGCGGTGTAAGTTTTCCTGGCCCGGTTCAAGATTTTTTCGAGCTAACATTATATAGTGGCACTGGTAACCACACAGTAAAAGTCTTCAATTTCGAAGGCCGAGAACTGTCTCGAGTTGAACCATACTCTAGTTTCCTACACCAAGCTCGACAAGTACAATCACCTATTGCCGCAACGGCCTTCCACCCTCATCGGATGATGCTTGCTTGTGCAGCCAGAGGGGACAACCACATCAATCTCTTCACCTGCGCAGAGAAGAAAAGCGGATTGAACCTGGAGCTATGAGTTTTGAATTATGATAGTGCGCATGGAGTCCTAGAATACTGGGCCGGTGGTGCTTTGAGCGCTTAAAGGATTAATATAGGAGTTCCGCAAAATATTAGCGGTGGTTTACATTATGGACGGGCGAAGACGTACATATTGCTATGGGTTTGGCTGGCTGGCGTGGCGTTTGGTTTACACAAATGTGTTGTACAGCTGCTTATCTTGTTTTAAGGGTTAGCATTGGTGAGCGAATTAATGGAGTCTTGTAGTAATCAATAATATGGGTGGTCTCATAGGGTTATCAGATGAATACAAATACTAGGAGACATCCATATTGTGGATTACCCAATAGATCTATGACAGTTTTCAAATGACTTGAGCATCACGAGAGAACTCCCAAGATCTCACGGGCTCAATTCCATATTACCGGTAACCATAAAATCTTGCAAAGTATTGACTCAGAAAGACGTCCTGCGCGCTCATGAGGCACGAGATTCCGGGAGGTGGAGTGACATCGATTTTGTTGTGAGCGCCGATGAAAATTTCAGCTAAGTCCGTGAAATTTTCTATTCTAACTCTCTAAATAACAGTCAAGCAATTTCAAGTACTCGAGAAATATACATCTCCAATTGGTACACTCACGTAGGATCTGGTGAACTTGCATAAAAAAGAGCAAGTTGTCAGCCTCGCGAGGGGCAAGGCTGGCTCCTCGCTAAGAAAAATCGCAAGGATTCCATAAACTCAGGCCGATTGACTCCCATCAACATGACTCCACCGCACCTCACGTTGTCCCTCCCAGCATAAAAAGGCAGCGCAACACACTGTCCTCGTCCTCTCATCCTCACATCGAAACCCATCAATCCATACTCGAACCATACCATAGCCATCATGGCGTCCGAACAGCCAAAAGAATCAGTCCCCACCGACCCCGCTATCGCGTCCTCCTCAACCCCCGCAGCAGAAGGCGCAGAAGACCCCGCACAACCTTCGAAGAAAGGCGCGAAGAAAGCAGAAGCTAAAGCCAAGAAAGAGACAGAGAAGGCAAGGAAGGCTGCCGAGAGGGAGGCTGCTGCTGCGGCTCAAGCTTCTTCCGCAGCGGAAGACCACGCAAAAGATAATTACGGCGAATATTCACCCAGCAAGAAAATCTCTACTCCCTATGTGCGCCTGGAGGAGATAGGAGAATCGCATATCGGCAAGGCTATTAAACTGCGAGCATGGATTCAAAATTCTCGCTCACAAGGTGCAAAAATGGTATTTGTGGAATTGAGGGAGGAGGGGAATTGGACTGTGCAGGGTGTGGTGGCTGCGTCTCCTGAGGGTACCCCGGTTAGCAAACAGATGGTTAATTGGATTAAGGGGGTGAAGTTGGAGAGTTTCGTGAGTCTTGAGGCGGTGGTGCAGAGGCCGTTGGAGCCGGTTAAGAGTTGTAAGGTTAGTAACTTTGAGTTGCATCTTACGAAGGTTTATTTGGTTGCTCCGGCGCCGGAGATGTTGGGGCTGGGCCTTGCGGCTGCGAGTAGAGCTGTGGGAAATTTGGATGATGCGGCACAGAATGAGGGTGTTGAGAGTAAGTTTTCTGCCTTGAATTGCGATTATTCATACCTAACAGGCATTTCAGGCTTGAGTATCACAGAAGGGACACCAAATGCGGCGTTGAGCGTTCATCTCAACAACCCGGCTATGCACAAACGTGCTCCAGTCAGTCAAGCTATCGCTGATATTCGAATTGCGGTCGAGGACTATTTCTGCGAATACCTACGAGCACAACGTTTCAAGAAGTTTCACCCTCCAAGTTTGATTGGAGCAGCTTCAGAAGGAGGTGCAAATGTTTTCAAAATGCCGTATTTTGAGAAGGAGGCTTTCCTTGCCCAATCACCTCAATTCTACAAGCAGTTTGAGATTGCTGGTGGCCGAAAGAGAGTTTACTGTGTTGGACCTGTTTTCAGAGCCGAGAATTCGAATACTCCAAGACATATGACTGAGGTGAGGAGATTAATTTACATTTCGAAACTTCGCTGACAGGATTCTAGTTCATTGGTCTTGATCTGGAAATGGAAATCGAAGAACATTACCACGAAGTTATGCACATGCTTGAAGGCGTTCTCCTCCATATCTTCAAGAGCCTTGCCAAGAACCAACGAGAAGAAATTGAACTCGTTCGCTCCGTCTACCCATCAGAAGAGTTCTTGCTTCCAGAAGAGGGCAAGGAGGTTCGATTGACATTCGCTGAAGGTCAAGCTCTTCTACGTACCGAAGGCCCTCCAGAATTTGCAAATGTCACCGATGATGAGGATATGAGCACACCTCAAGAAAAGGCTCTTGGTGCACTGATCCGAAAGAAGTACAATTCCGACTTCTACGTCCTCGACAAATTCCCTGTCGATGCTAGACCCTTCTACGCCATGCCCGACCCTGAAAACCCCAAAGTCACAAACGCATATGATTTCATGATGCGCGGACAAGAAATCCTGTCTGGAGGTCAGCGTCTGCATTTGCCAGCGGAATTAGAGGCGCACATCAGATTCAAGGGTTTGGACCCAAATCAACCAGGTATCAAGGAGTACGTTGATGTTTTCAAGAGCGTCGGTGTTCCTCCTCACGGTGGCGGAGGTATCGGTCTCGACAGAGTTGTTGCGTGGTATCTCAACCTGCCATCCGTGCAATTAGTTTGCGATTACCCACGAACACCAAAGAGACTGAGTCCTTAATCAAGTGCAACGATATACAAGATAGAAAAGAAATGTAGGCAGTGGTGGAAGGAGACGCAAAAGTGCTGCTAGATACGAGAATAGATTCTTGTTTGATTCGTTCCCGAATACCTCTCTTTCGGCTTGCCGTGAATGTACATTGTACACAACATATATCAGATTTCGGTGAGCATGAAATGTGATGTGTTGTAACCATAAGCCCATTTTCTTATTACCCTGAACGTACTCCGCTTTCGCAGCATAAGCTGTGATTCTTTCACACCGCATCCCATTCCACCCTTGGCCTGAGTCATCATTAGCCCCGTTCATATTTTGTGAATTCGTTTATAGGAGGTGGGTGTATGGACCAACATTGAGCATTATTCTGGTGTAACGCTATCCCACTTTACTTATAAGCTGACGGTTGAAGCTACCTCCACACTTTTTTTACTTTTCCGTTTGGTTTTTGACGACGAACAAAGCCAAAGTTGGAGTTTCTCAAAGGACGACTAGCTCATCGGTGTTAATATTATCCCCAAAGGCTCAACCTCACATCTCTTTCAAAATCAACCGGCACAGCAAAAACTTCACGAACAACGAGAGGCTGAGGCTGAGGTTGACGTAGCGAGGAAGGTGCGGCTCAAAGCTCAACATGGCGTCTACGCAAGACGCGTCCGATGAGACGACGCCTCTTCTCATCAACTCCAATGCCAGTCCCGAGATCCAAAGATATCACGACTCCAACCTCACCATCAATGGAACCACATCCTACATCAATGACGACAAAAAGTCCAAGGTTCAAAATGAAGAAGAAGTAGACAGTGAAGACGTAGAAGATGAGAAGCCACTGCCAGGGTGGCAGATATTTTTTTTGTGTTATGCGAGAATAATTGAGCCGATTGCGTTCTTTGGGATATTTCCGTTTATTAATAAGATGATTTGGGAGACTGGTGGACTTGAGGAGAGTGATGTGGGGTTTTATAGTGGGCTGATTGTGAGTTCCTCGACATTCTCCTTCATGCCTTGGAATTTTGGAGTTCACCAAGATGATTCAAAACCCATGAAAACAAAATCTAACATAACCCCAGGAATCACTCTTCTCCTTCACCCAAATGCTCCTCATGATCCAATGGGGCCGAGCCGCCGACCGCATCGGCCGCAAACCCGTCCTGGTTCTCTCCCTCTGTGGCGTAGCAGTCGCCACCTCTGTCTTCGGACTCAGCAAGAAGAT
The DNA here is from genome assembly GCA_020726485.1 of Halenospora varia. Lineage (NCBI taxonomy): Eukaryota > Fungi > Ascomycota > Leotiomycetes > Helotiales > Solenopeziaceae > Halenospora > Halenospora varia. The sequence continues at coordinate 1,918,523 of JAHEWH010000007.1, forward strand.
CTGGCAAATGGTTTTCTATCGTTGTTGCGCTGGTATTTTTGCGGGGACGATTGTTACGGTGAGGACGATGATTACGGAGAATAGTACGCCGAAGACGCAGGCGAGGGCTTTTAGTTTCTTTGCTTTTAGTGGGAATGTAGGGATTTTCCTTGGGCCGCTGTTAGGTATGTTTTTGATGCTGAGAGGGTGTGGGAGAGTTGGCTAATTAGGAGTAGGTGGTGCACTTTCGAATCCGGCGGAGCAGTATAAGAGGGTCTTTGGGGGGATACAGTTTCTTAAGGATTATCCTTATGCTTTGCCGACCTTTACTTCGGGTGCTATTGCTGCTAGTGCTGCTGTTATTTGCGGGTTGTTTATTAAAGAGGTAGGTGTCTAACCTGATTGTCTTCACAAACTTCAGCTAACGAACATCAATAGACACTTGTAAGAAAAGACAAAGGAGACGCTGCCGCAGAACCACCAATGGAAACGTGGGACATCATCAAATCCCCCGGGGTCCCTACCGTTCTCTTCCTCTATTGCCATGTCATGCTCCTCGGCCTAGCCTATACAGCTCGTAAGCCTTCATCCCCTCCCCATCTCCCTCCTCCAAACTGAACTCTCTTAGTATGTCCCGTCTTCTGGTTTACCCAGCCGGCGCTGGGCGGGTACGGGTTCACCCCCATCCAAATCTCCATGTTCCTCGGCGGCATCGGCATCTCCCAAGGCATCTGGCTCCTCCTCATCTTCCCACCCCTCCAAGCCCGCTTCGGCACCGGCGGCGTCCTCCGCGGCTGTCTCTACGCCTGGCCAATATTCTTCGTCTCCGCACCAATATGCAACATTTTCCTCCGCAAAGGCTGGACAACCGCTTTCTGGATCGTTGCCCCAACGCTACAGATTGGAGGAAGTGGAATCGCGATGGCGTTTACGGCTGTGTAGTTGGCGTTGAATGATATTGTGCCGAGTCATCAGACGCTGGGGACGCTGAATGCTATTGCGTTGACGTTGACTTGTGCGATTAGGACTGTTGGACCGGCGTTGACTACTAGTCTGTTTGCTATTGGCGCTCGAACCCATATTTTAGACGGGCATTTGGTGTGGGTTGTCCTTGTTGCGGTTGCGGTGGGGGGATGTGTGAGTGTTAGGTATTTGCCTGAACGGGCGGAGGGGAGGCCGAAGGTGAAGAAGGTTAGGGTTATGGATGAGTAATTGGCTTTGTGGTATGCCGGGAGGGTACTGGCAGACGCGAAGCTTTTATTTGAAGGTTATAAAATTCTGCATGGTATATGAGAATTAGAGAGGCATTGTATATGGACCATGGCTTTTCTAGCTTCCACTTAGAATATCAATGATTTTCAAGATATTTTCACTCCTCGAGTTTGCTGATGTTTGAAGTATACTCAGTAGCCCCTGCTTTAAATATCATCTTCTTTGGACATCACATAGTTCAATAATCACCTCTTTCCGCTTTAGGGCAATGCTTCTCGGTGAGCTCGCCCCTTGCGTTATGCAACAAAAGTTCTTGTCGCCGAATATGGGAACGCTTTCATCTGATGTAGCGAGCATAACGAGATTCCTACGGCATCGACGGGCTCTAATAAGCATTGGTTAATGGGTGGAATGAATTCTATTTTAGGGAAATATTACTTAAATGTGCCACAACATTTTAAACTTTATTAAGGTGCGATGTGCAGCAAAACTTCTCTGCTGCTAAATCGGGCCATACTTTCGTCTGACGTTGCGAGGGAGAGGTGGAAGTGAGCACAACCAAGAGAGAGATCCCTATGCTGAAGGGGTAAGTGAGTTGCCTGAACCATCTATTTTAGGTAATTCTCTTAATAACTCACAAATTTCGAATCATCAGTCAATTGCGATGTGCAACGAACGTTCGCAATTCTAGAAGGGAAGTTCTCGTCTAATGTTTGTTCCTTTCCAACCTGACTTCCTTCGATGCGTCAGGACTCAATTGATTCCAGAGGGTTCTCGATATCCATCTTCTCCGCAGTATTCCCCGATATGCAGTGCTCTGTTGATCCCAGCCAGCATGTCGGAATCATACATAAGGCTCGCATTCCACCAACCATCGCTAACAGCAAGACTCCAAGATGCAGCCTCGTTTCTCTATTTCAAGAGGTGCATTATCCTATCATATTATAACACATGATGCCACCGCCCCCTCGAAATACAGAGAGCCTCGTCTCCTTCTAACCTTCCTTTTCCAAAAATCGACCGCAACAATCGTTCATCTCTATTCCACCACACAGTATAGTCAGCCATCTCAAACCAAAAAGGAGCAATGGCCGAAATCCAAATCCGCGTTCCAAAATTAAGGGATCAATTGGAAGCTTTTGCCAATGGTCACCGTACAGCAGAACAGTTGCGGCTGGAAGAAGAACGGCGAGTAACCGCACAAGAGAGTCTCACACACCAAATTCAAAAGGCACCATTGCCAGCCAAAAAGCTACGGCCTCCAAGTAAATCATCGATTCCTCCTGAAATCCCGCGACGACCGCGCACACGTGGGCAACCGCCGCCGGCAGCCTCGTCAGATAAGAGCAACTCTTTGGGTGATGAGGAGACTGGGGATTGGAAAGATAGACCGTTGACTCCAGTCTCGCCAATTGCCAAGTCGGCAAATCAACACACGATATCATCGTCTCTATCGAACAGCGCGCAAAATCTGCAGGAACAGCTCGACGAAGTGAAGCGCGAAGTTGCTGAACTGACCCATAGGAGCGCCGAGTGTGACGAACAAATCGCACACTTGAAGACACGACTAGGCAACGCTTTACAGCGAGTCGAGGACACGGATCTTGAGAACGCTGAATTGAGGGAACAGATTGCGGACTTGAGGAACGAACTGAGGAGTGCGAGGGAGGAGGATATGAAATTGAATGATGAGATTGAGGTTATGAGAAAGAGGGAGAGGGCGTTGATGGAGGAGTTGAGGAACGTGCAAATGCAAAATGTCAGGGGAGGGGATGAGGTGAGAGAAGTTGTGAGCGCTCCACAGCAGGAGGACTTTTCAAGCAATACCGAGAAGAAGCGGCATAGGCATAAGAGATCGGAGAAATCCAGGAAGGAGAAACCGAAGATGGAGTTTATTCGGGTGACGACGCCAGGAAGCCGTAGTAACAGGTCAGAAACTGGAGATAAGAAGCCGCGGAAAAACATTTTCGGCAAGTGAAGGAGGTTATTTTACCTTTATTTTGTATGCTCGCAGCTGCTAATAACATGCAAACCTGTGGGTTTTGACAACGAATAATGTGACACGGTGACATCTCCATCAAGACCCCCTTTGCCTATTGTAGGCACTCTTCTCATCTTATTGTTTCTGTTGATTTGACCAATTTTTATCGCGCTAGGAATTGTTGTTGAGATGTGGAAGAAGCTCGTGTTCTTTTGTGCTGCTAGGAAAGTTGGCTTTTGGTCCATGATCCCCCTTTTTGTCGCTACTAAGCGACAAGATTCAAAATATTTGACCATGGTTAGAAGAAATTTGTCTTTTGAAAAGTTCCATTTCGGCCTGATAATATATCAGCGATACTCAAATTATTCTACGCGTAGAATGTGCGAGAATAGTTCGGAAACAGTACGCCAGTAGTTAGGCTCGCTTTTGTCTAAGGGGAGGTTGTGATCTGTTGTAGAAAGTGGCAATTCATTGCTGATATTTAGAACTCTTCCATGTTCAGAATCGAGTCCTCGAGAAGAAAGTTCAGATAAGGAGAGATGAAGCCGATCAATTCGAAAATAATCGTTGTCCCAGTCTCGAAAGTCTCCAAGATCTTGACTATGAGTAACGGTGACATCGAGTTGCAGAGCCCCGTATGTCATGGTTACTGAGGTTTGAAGTATGGTGGACTGAGACCATTATCAATGAACCATGATTCAGATAGTATATCCTACCATTTGTGTTGGCGAATCCCCTGAGACAAAAAGTCTGCAGCATCCGTATGAGGATGTCATACTGATCGAGATCCTTTTCAGACAATAGTAAGTGTCATAATCTCCGCTTCATCGAACAAACGATTATGTTCCACGACATGGTCGAATAATCGGTACGACCATTTATGGTAATATAAACCAATTCTTTCGAAAGATCCCGGTTTTTGTATAGACTTGACAAGAATTAAGCCATAACGTTCCTCCTTACCTTCGGCCTCTTCTGAGGCTATCGTGCATATTTCCAAACAATAGCAAGTGTAGGACCCCTTCAGTGGAACATCTGTTGCAAATCGCTGAAGAACATAAGAATTGGAGGAATTTCCTACACATGACTCCTTGGCAACGGAGGAGACTGGGTGGGCGCCAAGTCTTGTATCGCGGAAGATTTTATATGGAATTGGAGATATATCGTCTGCATGGCCTCCGAGACGTCCCGTTGCATAGATTTCATCGTCATCATCGATTTCATCGTTCGGCAGATGTATCACGGTTTGTACGACTGTCCCGTGAGTACAACCTTTCCGTCAACGACACGTCCAAAGGAGTCCTCTCCTTCTAAAACATAACTAGCTGAGACTAACGTGGTTTTCCACTGACACCTCGGTGCTGACCAGAGACTTTGGTTTATTTTGACATAACTCACGCACCCAACGGAAGCCCATGAAAATGATGGTCCATGGTATTCTTGTGGAGGGGCTTTATACTCGTCGCCGCCATCTGACGACCAGAGAAGTTGTTTTAGTATGTCCTTTTTCCATAGACCGGCAATGTATTCGTCATTGACCGCTCTTGAAAATCGTGAGGCCACCCCGGATAGTGCAGGTAGCTTGTCCCTTGGGTGAGTTAGGAGCATGGTAGTGTATCTCGCAACAATATGTATTGTCCACTGGTTGTAGAGTTCTGCAGTATACGAAAGGCCTGATTGTTGATTGGATGGCTGGACCCAGTCCTGCGTATAATACGGATGAATGAAATAAGATGGATTATACACATCGATTCTAGAACCGCATTCGCACTGCTCTAAAGTATTGCACTCCCATTGCAATTCACAATTCGAAAAGCGTACCATACGGCAAGTGAGCAGACGCTCTTGAAAAGCCCAGGCTCGATTCGTCAGCGAATCGTTAAACTCATTCTTCACATTGAAAAGCTCTTCGTGCGGTAGGCTCCGCTTAAAACCTATAGAATCGGGAGGCTGACCAGGCAGTTCGTTCGGTAAGTATGCAGTGCCTGTGATCATGTTGAATTTGCGCTTCAAGAATCCGTCCGTGCCACCAGCGGAACAGGACGTTGCGATCGCGAGAACAGCATTCTGATAAACATCGGACATCGTAGACGACTCACGTACCCAATATAAGTGATCGTCCTGGATTATGCATAATTAATCAATCCATATAGAAGAGAATTCGAGGAATGCGGTCACTTCCACTGCCTCTTTGAGGTTTTGGGGAAGTTGAGCCCAAGGTATATCTTGGTGAAACCTGTCTTTCGTTGCCGTCGTTGTCCCCAGGAGTGGTTCTTTCCCCTAGCAATGTGAGAGAGCAATGTACCGCTCTGTCTTTGCCCACGTTTCAGCAAGTGACAATTTGAATTCATTAGGAGGTTCCCTTGCTTGAATGTGTACCAGTCGGCTTGGCATGAAGTTGGAATTGAAGGCTTTGCAATTGTCGTGGCTGGATATGCATTCATGCAACCATGTTCTAGCCAATGCCAGACTGTCTGCTTGGGTAGAGACGATGGACCAATTTGGCAAACCAGAGCCTGCCCTATCTGCTTCAATTAGCACGATGTAGAGAGAAAAGCAGCGAGGATATCCATCTTTTACCCGGGAATTGGCCGGAGAGTTCTATTTCAAACCCCTCAAAATGTAGTCTCAGAGGTCTTTCACCCGAAATACATCGGTGGAACGAAACTATTGAAGTGTTTTGAACATGATTGTTGACACTCTGTTAAAGACGCGTCGACGAGTGAGAGAATGTGGTAGATCAAGGCACAAAATGAACACGGACGGGAAGCGTATGCGGAGCCACGAAGACGGTCCAGTTTACATTGTGTCAGTTGATAATGGTATCGGTGTTTAGGATAAGAAGGTTTCTCCTTGTAATCTGAGGTCAAGCGCATCTAAAGACTGCAGCCTTGTTGCCCTCCGATCATATCCAGAGTTGTGCAATCCATGGATAAGAGCTTGACAGCACCGAGATTAGCAACGCTAGATCCGTTGATTTTGCTTATACAATGTTTCTACTCTAGCGCTTGTCGATCAGGCCACTACTATTTGAATCTAAACTGTGACAACCCGGAACGAGCTTGTACATCACGTGACCGAAGCAAAAACTCAATCTGGTAGAGGATGAAAGTTTGTAGTAGAATCCGATGCTACTGTAATGACCCAGCCGCAAGAGATTATGATTAGGGTAAATACGGAACTTGAGCGGAACTTTCCGAATATGGTGGCTTCGAAAAGTTAGACTAACACGTGACTCTCTTGACTCTCCTTGGTGTTTTCGAATTGGTAGTCCTGTTCTCTCTTCGTTGAATCCTTTGGCGACCGTTTGCTGACATTGGTACAGCCTCTGAGGTCAGTGGCTGCTTGATTGCCAAGAAGTTCTGATTCGGATGATCTCTGCTCGCGTAATGGATAAATAGGTGGTGCACCGGTGGTGGGATGAGATAAGATCATGAGCTTGATGGAGTGTTGCTGTGCTGAAAAGTACTGTGCACGTACATGGAGCGTCAAGATGCAGGGTGAGTTGTTTTTGGCATCGCCTTGATCCGTTTGGTCGGGTGGGAGTTATTCTAAGGCTGGAGCGTGGCGGTATATTCATCCAATGTATTTCTCGATTGGTTCGATATTGGCTCTATGGAGCGAAGAAGCTGGGTTTTTGAGCTTTGAGGAAGGTGGACGTGACTGTCGAAGCGTGTTTCTGCAGAAGACGCGAGGCTCGTCTCCTGAGCGGTCATCGTTTGTCCTAGGCATTCAGCTGATTCTGATGCTATTGGAGACGTGAACAATTTCCATGGTTCGCAATACGCACGGCGTTGAATGCGGGCAGGAGCTCTGTGACCAGAATTGCTTATTGGATGAGGCGAATGTGAATTGCACAGGAATCCGGCGTCATTGGAGGCACAAAGGGCGTGGAGGCGGTATCCGTGCCTCCGCAGTGGTCGCTCGTGTTAATTGGCTCCCCTTTCTTATTCATGCGGATTTGGACATGTCAGCCTGCGAGGCAGATGGTGTCGAACATCGTCGTGCCTCCTTTAGGTCACAGCGAGGCTGCAAACCAGGACAAATCGCAGTCCAAGCCTTCGAGAAACTCGAGTGACATATCGACCGTTATGCCACTTCCCCACGCCTCTGGACCTCGTCCGACCACAGTGTTGCGAAGCATGAACCTTACTCGTGTATTTTTAATCGCGCAATGAGGCAAGTAATAGGTTGTCAAGATCCCGAGACTCCATGAAACAGCGTCCTCTACTGGAAGCAGCGTTCGCATTTACCATTATGCGTTGGGGGCAAAGAGGCAAAATAGGCTTCATATACTGTAAGTGGAAAGATTGGCACCGATATCACGAGTAATACATTGTTTGGTGGTGTGCGAGTGGTTCGAGGCTGGAGATGCGTTGTTAAGGGCGGAGTGGGAAGTGGGAAGTGGGAAGTGGGAAGTGGTTTGCATATTGGGCAACTTGGGCAGCTTCGGCACGAGGCTGCCAGGCATAAGGCTGCCAGGCATAAGGCCGCAACAAAGCATGGAAATACGTACGGACAACGCGGACGGCGTCAATAGGGGGCTCGGAAGAGGGGATGGAGATAGGGGCACTGTTCTGGATGCACTGAAGGGGACGGCCGGTGAGTATTTGCACTGCTGACAGAGGCAGTTGCAACAGTGCAGGACGGCGGCGGTCAGCTGAATTGGCTGTGAGACGTGAGACTTCACGGCAATCTGGATTCTGGCAATGGGCTGGTTGTGCTTGCCCCTCTTTCAGGCTTCTGGATCAGGCTTTGCACACCGCTGGGACTCGCTCCAGAAGCCTGCGAGGGAGACCCAAGGGCAGTGCAAGCAACAACGCGAACCACCGACGGCCTTGGCAGCTGGTACGTGTGGTGAGCGAGGCGCGTGGAGCGTGGAGCGAGGAGCGAGGAGCGAGCGGGCACGCGGTTTGAAGGGGCCGCGACTTGGGCAAGATGAGAGGAGGTCCACGCTGGCCGGCGAGCCTGCGTGCTAAATTGCAAGTGCTGTGCGCGTTTCCGGCAAAGAAAGGGCATCCTATCTTTATTTATGCGGCCCGAACAAAGGCGCGCCCCGCCAGCAGGCTCGTCCTGTATCAGAAGCGTGGTGCTGGAATTAAAGCAACACAAGCAGGACCCTCGTACCGTGGTTGCGGTCTCAGGTGCAGCCGGACAGCTTGGACCACTTCCACTGGGACAGCTCGCAGCTTCGCAGCTTCTATTTTGGCTGGTGATCCGATCTCTGATTCCAGGTTTAACACCGCCTGGGCCTTATTCCCAAAGAGGCATCGCGTTCTCGCCTGTTCTTAGCGCCTGCCCGAAGGCGCCCTCTTTGCAAGCAATCGCTAGACCTTCAACTTCCTCAATCAAGGACTCTCCCCACCATACACCCCCCGACGACATCGTCTTCACCACGAGCTCACCCTTCTTTGGAGCCTCATCCGCTGGAGACCTGTCGAGAGATCCATCGAGCATCTCTCCCCAACACCATCACAGCCGTCTTCTCCGCAAACGCAGCGCCCGAACACATCTCCGGTCGGCTCTCACCTCCCCCAATCTCGCCCTTGGAAGCAGTAGATAGGTACGTACCGACCAACTTTCTTGCACGCCTCAAAAACAAAAACGCTAGCACTGTGATTCAATTGCCACGATCAGTGGACAACTTGCTATTCACTTTTGCCGCTCTGCTTACGACACGAGATCTTCCTATTTCTACCACACCGCTACCTGAATGGCCCACAGCCTGAACAATAAATAGCTGACAATTATCCTTCTTGCGTAGCGCCTGCACTTCCGATACCACAACAGCTCTATACACGATCTACTCGGTCGATCGATCATCAAATCCTCCCCTTCGACGGCTCTCGTATCGGACACCCCGATACCCAGAGTCCATAGTCCAACCTCAAGATGACTACTATGGTGAATCCACCCGCTTCCAAGTCGAAATCCAATCCTCTGGTTTATACTCCCTTTCTTCAGCCTTCCACGAGCACCTTCTTGTTACCCTCTTATGCTGGTACTGCTGGTGTCTGGATTGGCTGCATATGCGGTCATACTAGGCCATCCACAGCCTCGTGCTAGCACAACACTTCCTTTCCTATATACACCTCATCACAGACCATCATATTGGTAACACCATACTGACTCGCGTGTGTAGGATCTTCGCGTTGGTAATAAGTACCGTATCGGTCGTAAGATTGGTAGTGGTAGTTTCGGTGATATTTACCTCGGAACAAACATCATCTCCGGTGAAGAGATCGCCATCAAGCTCGAGAGCGTCAAGGCCAAGCACCCCCAACTCGAATATGAGGCCCGCGTCTACAAGTCCCTCGCTGGAGGTGTCGGAATTCCATTTGTCCGCTGGTTCGGCACTGAGTGTGACTACAATGCCATGGTTCTCGACCTGCTCGGGCCCAGTTTGGAGGACCTTTTCAACTTTTGCAACCGCAAGTTCTCCTTGAAGACCGTTCTTCTTTTGGCCGATCAGCTCATCTCCCGTATCGAGTACATCCATGCCAAGTCCTTCATCCACCGTGATATCAAGCCTGACAACTTTCTCATGGGCATTGGTAAGCGTGGTAACCAGGTTAACGTCATTGATTTCGGTTTGGCCAAGAAGTACCGTGACCCAAAGACTCACTTCCACATCCCATATCGTGAGAACAAGAACTTGACTGGTACCGCTCGTTATGCTTCCATTAACACTCACTTGGGTGTCGGTATGTAGCCAAGCTCATTTTAATCCTAGCATTACTGACATCTTCACAGAGCAATCTCGCCGTGACGACATGGAGTCCCTGGGATACGTTATGCTCTACTTTTGCCGTGGCTCTCTTCCATGGCAAGGTCTCAAGGCTGCCACCAAGAAGCAGAAGTACGACCGCATCATGGAGAAGAAGATGACCACCCCAACCGAAGTTCTTTGCCGTGGATTCCCCAACGAGTTCGCCATCTACCTCAACTACACTCGCTCCCTTCGCTTCGATGATAAGCCTGACTACTCTTATCTCCGAAAGATCTTCCGTGATCTCTTCGTCCGTGAGGGCTTCCAATATGACTACGTCTTCGACTGGACTGTCTACAAGTACCAGAAGAATGCCCAAGCAATTGCCCAAGCCGCTGGTCAACAACCCGCCCAGGATGATGATGAGAAGCCACGCACCCGAACCAACGCCGCAACTGCCGGCGGTCCAACCCCTCAACACGCCTCAAGCGCCTCTAAGCCTGGAGCAATCTCTGGTTCCCGCCGCAAGGTCATCGAACGCGGTGCCAGTGGTGCAGGCGTCGACACTCCTGATACAAACAGAGCCGTTGGTGGAAGTGATAGGATGTGAGTGTCTCGCTAGCTCCGGTTCCTTGTAAGGGAATTTTTCCTCTTCGCGTTTAGTGTGCTTCGATGACGCTGGCCGCGAGGAGAACAGTATGCTGACTGGATGGCTGACGCTTTAGTCTCCGAAAATAGGCTGCGCTCTGCCTCGAAAGGTGCAGCAACTGGTAATGGATATACTTCTGGCTCTTACCGACCGAAGCGTGATGATCAGACTGGACAGCAATGGTATTGATCTTTTTCAAATGGGCGACTCTCCTTGGCCGATCTCGATTCTCGATATTCGACTCGCGGCAGTTTCGTCTTGCTTGATCTCAACCTCCTTCGCTGACCGGACCTGATTGTCTCGTGGACGACGTCATCGGTATCGGCTCGATCATATCAAAAACTCATCTCTTTATGGATTGCTTTTTTCCTTACGACTCTTCGATTATGGATTCTCAATGGCTCGAGCAGCTTCGACCTTGGCATGACTACTCACATTCAGGTGAGCATTGTCAGCAAGGTCGGAGTCAATCGAACGGCACGCCGATGTCACGACATCCAATTTCGGAGCTATAATGCAACAATACAGCATGTCACTCGAAAACATCGCCGTAATCGACAACATTCGACATCGCTAGTTACATTTTGGTCACGAAGCAATCAGAAACATGGTCATTCAAGCTCGCTTGCAAACCTGACGTGCGTCCTGCGAACGTCATTTACAGCATTCAGAGCAGACCCTCTGTTTAGAGATACATGTTTTGCAGTCCATGGTTTCCTTACTTTCCTTGTTTCATTGCGATTTGATTTCGATTTTGTGGAAGAGAGCACTTCCGGGGATGATAATCTGGGGATACCTGAGAAGGGAGGATGACAAGGGGCGATGGCAACCAGGAAGCCGAAGAGTCATCTTAGGCTGTCGAATTGCTGTCTTCATCATGGGATATCATGACACTATCCAAACTTCTGAGGGGTTACAACTGGGAATCGCAGCTTCTGGGGAGGTTTTTGTTCATGGTTTCTTTGCATAGCTTTTTTCCTTCGCGTTGCGCAGTGGTGGATGGAGCACAGTCGAATGGTGCAAGGGGTCCGGGGAATCACGCGCGCGTGTGTCATTAATGGTTGCCTATATGGAAAGGAGCGAGTAGCTGTTGCTTTCTTGCACTTTGTGCACTCCACTCTATCTTGATAGCGAATTTATCATGGCAACCCAATATTTGTGTATCATTGAATCGTAAGGTGAATAAACTGTAATTTCAATGCAGCAAGTGCTGTTTTGGCGTTGTAAGGACTAGATTCTGGCTACGGGTTGCTATGGCATCATTGGGTGCCGAGATGAAATAGGCATAATGGGGCAATTGATCTCACGAAAATGAATCGTGGCATAGAGAGCGTACTAACATTTCCACTTCTGCATACAGCTTAACGCATTCGTTTGTACTCCAAATGTAAGGAGTACCAAAAATCCATTTACAACATGGTTGAATTGGAGTCTTTCGTCGGATTTGGAGGTGGGTGCAGGTCGGCACCAAGGATTTCGTTCGAGTTACAATATGCTGGAAAACGGGAGCGAATGTGTTGGATGAGGTGGTAAGAACTGGGTAGTGGTCTGGTTGATGAGAGGTTGTGCCGAGTTCAGAAAGTGCGTTGAAGCTTGGAAGGGAGGTGAGCTTTTCGTTTTACGATGTCAATTTGTTTATTTTATTTTATTTGAAAGTTTGTTAAAATGCTGGGGCAGTATGATTAGGGGGGTAGATGGTGAGAATTGGGGGTGTTTGGTTTCTATTTGGTTATGCGCTTCCCTTCGAGTAGGGAGTACAGGAATTATGCTCTAGTTTTATTCTGTTTCGATGGCTGAGGTAGTTATCTGGTTTACCGGGCATGAGCTAGTGCTTAAATGAGATGTCTTTGTTTTATGGGCTATGTTTTGACATATCGTCTTTTTCTATGGGTGCCCTTTTCACCTTTATCATTTGCACGAAGGGTGCCAAAACTTTAGCAACGAGATAGCCCTAGTATCATCACCATCTATTCAAACCGCAAGGCATAGATTCAGGAATTATCAGGAGGCTGAGGAAATTGTAGAGTCTGAAAATCATTGTGTGACTCTCATGGCATTTCTCAGTCTAAAATCCAACTTTACACTAGTCCACCTGAAAGTGAAGCTCCCGTTGACACCAAGCGGGAGCTAAGCGATAACTCACGATAGCTTCAATTCTCACATCACTCTCCCGTGATACTCACCTTCGAGCCTTGCTCACCTTTCATTACTTCAACAACCTTCTTCCCCTAATACCCATCTACGAATTCTTCTTCACGAAACAGAAACGAAAATAACGACGGCCACTCCAATACTAGCCTCGAATTTTACATATCCTCCTTCCGCCATGCCTCCTGTCCTCAGATCAAGAACCATACCCATGGCAAACCCGAATTCAGTCGCGGACATCGATCACGTTCTGAACGCCTCGCCATTCACCCCGGCACAAACACTCGCCGTGCTTCCCCCAACACCCTCGCTTCCATCGAACATCCCCACGCCTTCACCTTCAACGCCACCTCAGAATAAGATGGCCTTGGAAAAGCGTAAACTAGCCTACCTACCTCCCGAGCTCTGGCTCAACATCGTTCCTTACGCCGTACCCACGCTCCACAATGGCGGCGAACCAAGCTTCCTCAAAATGATCTGCGAGCAACACAAAATCGGACGACCTTTATGCCTGCCGGAGCATGCCAGGAAGATCTACAAGGAGGCCAACTTGACGCTTCAAAACCAGGCCGATGTCTTGAAGCTCAAGAACATGCGCCTAAGGAATATCCTAAAAATACACCATTTGAGAATCATTCAGTAAGCCGTCTCAAAATCCCAATGTGCGGTGTAAAGAACAGAACTGACCTTTACCCAGTCCCGGAACTAAAATACCAGGCTCGGAGACTGAAAGAATTCCTGAACTCAATCTGGTCGCAGGGCAGAAAGCAGCATGCTGGAACAACATCTCCACTCTCACCATTGACAACACATGGGAAGGTCGCGAGTACAACCGGTCCGACGGCTTCCTGGACCCACATAGACCGTCTCGACCGTCAATGACAGCCAGCGCCATCCCTCTGCTCCGCGCATCGAAGAGCATTACCATGCTTGTCGCTATCTCACAAGCTCCTTATTCATATGATCGTGATATTGAGTACTATAATTCATGCTTGGGATGTGAAGGTCGAAGGACTGTCGGGCGAGGTGTCAAGGGAGAGAAGTTGATTGTGTGGACTTGGGAGAAGAGAGATCATAGTAGATTGTTGTAGAGAGAGGATAAGTCGCTGCGACACAAGGAAAGGGGATATTGAAAAATGGGGTTAAGATCAAATGTATTTTAGATGTCGGGAATATTGTATCCTTCATGAAGACCTAAGGATTGTAACGTAGAACTCAGATAGTTGAATCATTTTCAAAAAGCTCTTGTGTGGTAATAGAAGAGATGCTTGTCGAACTAACGTTGTCACATCAGTGGAGGCCGCAAACCTCAAAACCCTTGGCTCTAGGGGTGTGCTATCTTGCCGATTCCTTTTTTCTTTTTAACCAAATAAATTCAAGATCTAATGAATTCAAGTTTCCAAGGACAGCTATCAGTGGAGGTTATGGCTCTAATTTTAGAAGAGTTGTGTATGAAAAGGCACGAGAAGTGGCGGGGTAAGGGTGAGGAGGTAGATCACGTGATCACCAACGACACTTCATCAAGTGCTGGTACAACTCATGACTCAAGGTGTACAATGATGGTTATCATGAGTATTCTAATCTGATGTAATGGTTGTATGTACATAAAAAATGTGAAAGCTAGTTTTGCCTCTGTGAGATCAACACATTTAAGCGAATACAGAACAGACACTGAAGTTGATTCAAAATTGGTTTCTAATTGATACTTAATCAATTACCCGTTCTGACCTCTTGCAAGTTCATATGCCTTAGATATACTATAGATGAGATGTGGTGGTAGGACATGTGGAAGTTAAGGTGCTGTCCGGTATATACGATCCCACAAGTAACATGGAAACAGTATGAAAACAGTTACAAAGCAGTTATAAAATAGTGGGAAGGCAGATATACATCAATTTGCAGACTGATAAAAAAGTAAAGGGACAGTTGTGGCATTATCATCGAAGTGATTGTAGGGTTTGTAGAGCGTCCATAAGCGAGTATATCGACATCAGACCGGTCTGGGACTGGTCTTCATATGCCGTACATAAAACCATCACAAGTCCATCACAGTTTGGCCTGAGAACCTCATAAAATGTATCCCGTACTGACCGTATAAGTTATGCGACGAATCAATTATTCCATACCATTCTTCAGTTTTATCAACCGATTCTAACAACTTTCTGATAAGTTGATTTTCAAGTGGAAATGTTGCTTTTCTACATCGATATGCCTAACACGCAGCAACAGCAGTACATAAACATTTCAACCTCGATAATAGAATTATATGGCGTACTTTAGTGCTTGAATAGTCGGTAAGGCGCCATGACTACATCAGCGCCTACAGTTTCGAAAAGTTTTCTATCCTCAACACTTCCTTTTCTCCACCATACACAATACACGACAACACCACAGCGCTCACGCTGCAATCAAACGCGCCACTCAATTGAGACTATCAAGGAAGTCAATTAATCACAATGGCATCGTCATTTAGTTCCGCAGTCAATCAAACTCACATCAACGGCCAGCCCATCTTCGGTCTAGTCCCGCCTCTAGGCCACTCGGCTTTTCCACATACAGCGGCTATAGACAAGCTACCTCATATTACCAAACCGATTCCCGAAGTCTCGATCGTCTTCCTCTACGGCATACATGATCGCAAAGCCGAAACTATTGCAATCGATATCCACTCCACTCTCTTTCGCACGAATCAAGTAGTCCAGCCAAAACTCGCCGATACCATTGAGTCAAATGCACCTACTAGAGCAACGGTGGAACCTCTCAAGGACAAACCAGGTTTTCAATCTTGGTTTCTGGAAGGAGGAGAAGTCAAAGAAGATGGAGTGAGAAAGGATGGCGGTGCATTCTGGACAATGAGCAAAATGGGTGTGCCGCCTTTGGGATTTCCTGGACATCAAGTTAAGAGGGAGGAAGTTAGTATGTGTGATGCTACAGTTGCGCAAGTCAATTGGGGAAGTGTGGAGGTGGATCAGAGGGGCAGGGAAGTTTGGGTTGTGGTTAGCTCAACGAAATGTAGGGCAATTCAGGGACAAACTGAGGAAAGTGGAAGGCTTATTTAGAAGTTTGGAGGGTGCGAATGGCAGGGTTAAAGATATTGCGAGGGGAGATAATGAGAGTCTTAATTGACATGCCGATTCCCTGGGTTGGGGAGGTCAAGCTTATTTCTACAATGGGAAAACTGCGATGCAGACGATGAGAGATGATGGGACGTTGATGTGAAAGGGGTTGAGGGAGTATAAGATGTCGGAGGAGAACAAAATAGTAAATATTGTGGTGCACCGGAGGGCTGTTAATGAAGTCTTTGTTGGTGAGGCAGAAAAGTTGCTAGGTGAATTATCTTGTGGTTGTAAGTTTCTGGAAAACGTTCTGCTTTGCGTTGATAGAGCTACTGAGCAGATGCCGACTCCAAGGCTTATGACAGGTAAGTTCTGCTAACTGGAGTCAATCTGTAGCATCATTTACAGATTTGCAGAGTGCATCCTTGAACCTTCACTTGCTGAAGTGGCCACTTACTCGCCATATACGCAAACTCTCTGGCTCGTCAAAAGACTCGAGAAACACGAAGGTGCCGATCACCGCACTGCCATATGGGTACACGGTCTTTTGACGACTCCCGAAAGAGGGAATATAATGATTGAAGAGTAAAAGGAGGAACAAAAAATTAGTGATTAAAATTTTGTAGATAATTTCAGGGCAATCTCTAAAAGGAAACCTTGGTTCAAAAGCCTAGTTATCAGGGGGCTTGGAGAAAAGGTGCTTTTGAGGTTGGAGGAAGTGGTGGAGTGGGTCTCGTGTGGAATACAGGAGATAGATCTGATGACTACTCGGGGATGGACTAAGAAAAGCAAGCTGTTTTTCGATGCCTCTGTCACCAAACGTAGTTTCCCGGAGTCTTGCGTCCAATTCCTTACTGAGAATGCAACTCCTGATTTGCAAATTGAGCATTTAAATGCAATATCCGAAGGAAGAAAATCATACACCTCTTAAATTATGTTGTGATGCCATTGACCAAGGGCTCTCCTGGTTCGGTATTGTGTCCTTCAACTCCAGCCAAGCTCCAATCTCTCACAGCACCCTTCCAGTCCGATACTCTCCCATCTGTGATAGCAACGACCACCACTCTCACATCCTCGCCCTCAATAAAGCTTCCTCTTCCGCCATCGCAATCTTCTCTTTCCCGCTCGTTCCATAAGCTAGTCCTTTGACCCTCTTCTCCATCTGTGAACGTATTATTGTCGAGATGTTGCTCCTTGTAATATATCTCCTCGGGCGTACCCCGTTCGACAAGTCGTGCATCACCATTTATCGTGACACTGATACTGCTCAGAGCACTCGTGTTCAAGTTCAGAAGCAAAGCTGCTAATGACGACCGCGAAGCTTCCGGTGGCGGAGAACCAGCTCGGTCGCTTGTGGAACCTCGTCGGTTTGTAGTTGGTGGTCTATGGGAGACCCAGTCATGGACCAGCAGGGAGACGTGAGGGTTTGATATTAAGTTGAGAGTCTTTTTTGAGGAGGGATTCGTTGTCATTATTATCGTTGGAGAGGAATTGTAGGGCGAAGATGGGAGGTATGTGTAGTTCATGAGGGAAACGTGAGGAAAGAGATCCGTGCAGGTTGCTAGGTGAAGCTACAGAAGACGGTTAGCATATATCATGGCTATGCTCTTATTAGATTGATATACATACAAATCGAGCATTTTGCAAACATTGAGCCACCTCTGATGGCAATGTGTTGGTAATCTGCAGGTGGGTGCTACCCGCAGACGCTTCGTAATTGAGAGGAGCTTCTGCCGCCATTTTTGCAGAACAGTGAAGGGAGCAAATAGGTTAGCAAGTTTTCTGACTTGAAGGACAAAATTTCAGGATTCTGTGGAGTTGGAAAGCTATATGAGAGCGCGTTGCGGGGTTGGCGACAACACAGAAAGCGGACGTGATTTACGCTAACCACACTCGAGCTAATCTTAGGATGAACGCTAAGTATGATCGAGGACTTTAGTTCATGAGTCGCAGGAACACACAATCCCATCGCAACTGCACATTTAATATTTACATCTCTAGAAAGTTCTTCTGTTCAAGAGCGGCAACATGTCAAAACATCGCACCTCATTCGATTCTCGCCATAGTATATTATCTACGGAGACCCTGTTACCCAGCTACGAACAATTATATCATTCCCACACGATACAATATCAAGCGACAAGCATCCACGAAATGTTGTCTCGAATCACTATTCCCTGGGTCTTCAAATCTATCGAAACAGCTGCATCCCTAGTAGCGCTTGTCTCCATGCTGATCTACAGCCGGCAAGACAACGAGACCATGTGTTATGGCACCTCAATTCTTCCCGCAGTCTTTCATTTGATGGCGTACAGGGGATCGATCACGGTGGCAGGGTTCTTCGTCGATTCTTACGCAATCTTTGCGAGACCAGACCAAGTCTACGGTCCAATTACACAAGCCGGCGAAGAGGAGACAATTCGGTACGATTCTAACTTGCGCACCTTACGGATGCTATTGAAGAACGTACTACCATACGCACTCGCTGTCTTATGGGTATTTACTAGATTTGGTGATGTCTGTGCGGATTTTCAGTAAGTACATCTCAGCGACTTAACCTTGTTCATCTCGGGTGTCTAATATAAACCGTCATAGTCTGTCTAAGCTGAAAAAGCCAGAACATCTACAGCCTGCCTAATTTGCGCTCATCAACGGGTATGCTGTCCTCACACATTACAACTGTTATAGACAACTAACAAATAGATTACTAGATTTCGCACGAAGGATCGGTATCGATGATAGTCACTATTAGGACAAGAAAGAGGTGTCGGTTATAGCTTAACCCATTTAGATTCACAAGAACTGACTCTTTAGCTGTGGCATAGATTCGTGAGAGATGGGGAATTCATTGAGCGGTCATGTTGGATCTGGGTTGGACGGTTTCAAGTCAGGTTACACAGCGTATGAGAAAGCGGAAAGGCTAGACTTGACATAGCACGAGCCGAGATTAAATAACACACATACATCCTCAATCTGTCTTGCCATTGCACTTTGTATGTTCGAAGATTTCTTCTCGAGTAAAGAATGTGTATAAACGCCCATTCCACTCAAAGTACAAGTTTCATAACCAATGCCAAACTACCAATGTATCCAACTTGACCCAAAGCCAACTTTCCTCCACTAGATTTCGATGTCTGGGCCGGAGTTGCTGGAGTTGTCAAACTGGTAGAGGTACCGGTTGTCGTACCGGTAGTCGTACCAGTACTACTAGCAGCAGTTGTACTTGCAGCACTCGGAGTACTGCTAGCTTTTGTAGATGCTGAAGCGGAGGAAGAACCTGCTACTCCTGTGGCGGATGAGACCTGGAATCAAGGCGTCAGCTTGACTCTCAACCTTCGAAGATTTCCACCACTATTGCATTACAGAAAGAATGACTTACCAGAGATGCGGCCAGAGTAGCAACGACATTACTGCTTCCTGCAACACATGTCCCGGTATTCGTGCCGATCTGTCCTGGGAGACAGCAAAAATATCCTGTCCCCTTAGGCTTGGTGGTCTTGCTCCACAACGACCATGAGTCATCGGCACACTGAGGACTTGCTTCCAGCACGGTTGCACAATCGGTTCCTACATCCAATATCAGCAATAGAGATATCAACTGAGATTTCCTTTTCTACCTTTGGGACAGCAATGATACTCTGAGCCCACAAATTTGCAGTCTGATCCAGCCGAACAGCAAAACACGCTAGAGCAACGCTGGACATCTGCTGGGCAAGTAGTTGCAGCTAGAGCCCAGCCTCCGCTCGATACTAGAGCACGGCCATAGAGCAATTGCGGAACAGGCTGAGCGAACTCAATCGCTAGAGCACTACTGGTGAGCAAAAGTAGGGCGAGAGGTGACTTCAGCATATCGGCGGTCTCAAGATTGGCGTATTATGGGTGTGAAGCTGAATAGGAAAAGAGATGGTGAGTATGAATACTTTTAAGCGTGGTGAGAATGGGAACTAACGAACTTAAGTGCTTTGGAGTGAAATGTTGGTTGCCGCAATTGCATGATTTTATACTTCAGCCCTTGTTTTTGATCTCTCTTTCACGATTGAAGTCTGCGGCGACGACTTGACACTACGCTAATCTCATTGGATTCCAATACTCCGCCTCGTTGGGTGCATTCTGGTGGAACGGGCAGCTGCCTATCCTGCCGCAAACAAAATCAATCTCTCAAAGGCATCACCAGAGGAACACAGCACAATTACAGCTCCTACACAAAGGCTCTCTATTCGATATGTCCTTGGTTGAATTGGATCTGGCAAGCGAAAGCACGAAAATCCTCCAGCCACTTAAATCCATTTTCTCGTCACTTTCCGACATCTCGCATTGCTTCATGGCCAGCCACCACCAGTCAAACTTCCGTTGCGGCAGGCTGATCCCTAATCTTTGGCGTTTGTTAAGCTCGCTAAATTTTCAGGAAAGGCATGAGCCGACTTTCTGTATCACTCGCACCTGATATCAGATACGATTATATTTCAGCCCGGCGTTTCGGCGTCCAACAACAACCAAGCAGGAACAAACGCCGAAAATGAACTTCGACAACGTGGAAAGCTTAGCTGCGTTTCATAAACGGTAGATTGTCTCAGTGACATTCAGATGCAAGGCAAGCTTTTCTATTTCCATCGTCACTGCCACTCCACCAAGTCGTTCAAAGGATCTCAACATTCAGGTCTTCCTTTATTTTGATCACCTGGCTGAAATTTAAACCAGAAAGGTTTCTCTTTACATTGTATGCAGCATCGCAATCCTGATTTCCCGTCTTGGCAATATATTACTGACGCAGATTGACCTGGCTCATCACTTCGACCGCAAATCTCGCAGCTTTTTCAGGGCTCTGCTCAAAAGTCATGCAACCTTTCGGCATCTCCTTCTCCCCTCCAACAAAAAATTCTTTTACGCTTTTTTCTTCAATCATTCCGCACCAATGATCTTTCTTACGCTTCGGATCGTCACAAAGACACCAACACTTCTTAGAATGTTTATCATGGCATCCTACATGCGTCTGTGCCTCTTCGAAATACTCTTCCCTTGCTTTCTCGTTTGCTTTGTCCAATATAGTATATATGCCAAAGACTTCACGTCCGCAATTCCGCCCTTGACGACCGTCATCGTGATCCGAGGTTTGGTAAGTGCAGTTTCGGTGACAACGAACACTTTGTCTCCAGGCTTGAACTCGAGCTATTGAACATCCTCTGCCTCGGTCTTCAACACGACAAGTCTCTCCACTCGTTCGTTGACCCGGCCGATATCTTCCTCCTCCTGGAAAACTCTTAATGCCCCTCCCCTGTTCTGTCTTCCCATATCCATTCCTCCAAGAAGTCCAACGAGGAGACCCTTTTCTGCTCAGCTTGTATACCAAGACGAGCTTCGAGGAACCATATGAAACATTGTCTTGACAGGAATCCATTGCACAAATCTCCCTCTGTGTTCTGTCCTATTCTGATCAAGAGCCTTTTCAGGTGAATTGTCCCATTTTCTTCCAACAGCTTGGAGATTCTGATTCCCATAACTGTCCCAATGTCGTATATCCAGTCCAAGTTTACATACAGCCTGTTTGAGTCTACAAGCATGAGAGTGTCTGAACCAGTACATTCCAAGAGCTTCATCATGAAAGGCTCCGTGACAGTACTGTTGCAAGTCAGCTGATGTCGGAGAATTTTGGGATTTTTTGCTTACGGTGTAGCCTTGCTTGTTCTTGCATGCACAATCCTAATAGTTTTCAGTTCCTTCAGTCTGTCGATAGTCTGTTTAACAAAGACCAAGTCATTGCCATTTACGAGATGAATGGTCATATTCAACACCTGAAATTCAATTTTTGTCTTTTTGTAGAGTGTCTGATCCCCATGGAGAGCATAGAGCAGTCGTGGAAGTTGGCCGTCACTTCGGAGCTGTAGGATATCGTCCACTCTGAAGATCAACCTTTGAATCTCGAGTGGGAGGCCCTTGAAGTTGGTCCAGGATTTGGCCATTCTCGTATTATGTGAGATTGATTTGTTTGAATGGGAATTTTCAAGAGGTTGTGGACTATCCAGAGTTTATATAGAAGGCTTGCGATTCCAAGTCCATGGGCTCAAAGAGTCCATCGAGTGTCTTCAACATGGGAGCACCGAGTACTCGTGAATATGAGTCAGACAAGCGAGACAAACTGACATCGCGAGGACAATGAAATGCCTGACTTCGACAAGTGTCTAGATTGTTCCGAATCAAGCCTTGAGAACGAAAAGTAGACCATCAAGAAGTCTCTTACCGAGCTTAGCAGAAAGTACTACCATCGTTTAGAATTATATCAACGGCCTTCCTACTCTTCGGACACTATGTTTCCTCTCGCTTCTCATTGCATTCATTTGAGTCTCAACCACTGCCAAGAAGAGTTTGCGGTATCACGAACCCACAGCGCACAACTAGAAGATCCTAGAAAGTTGGAGCACCCTATAAGTGGCTCCTATCACTGAGACCGAAAACCATATCAGAAACAAAAGAGATTACCTTTCCGGATGTTCAAGCAACTCATCATCAAGGATCCCCTTCTTTAAAGAAGATCACAATGTTCTGTCCGCCTGATGAGCCACGCCGTATATTAGCCCCCAGAAGAGTGTCTGGCTGCTTCGGTGGCGCAAACATACACTTCCCGGAGAGAATACCACGAGAAAATCCAATAGCGACTACGGTCGAGTATTTTGTTGAACTTATAGGGACAGCTTGCAAGCGAAGTGAGGTGAAGGAGGGAAAATGGGTGGCGGCGTGGGTATGGGAAATGGAAGATGGTGGGAATTTGGAGGTTAAGAAGAATCTGGCTTCCAATGAACCATTGCACTTACGAGCCGCCAGCCTTGCTTAGATGACTCTGATACCCAATTACTGCGATAGAGAGCAGATGCAAATTTTACTTGTCGAGAGTTTTGTGGTTTGTAGCAACCCCAATTCTTCCTCCATAATCCTAGACATTCAATTGATTATATAGTTAAGCACAAAGATTCAATTACCAAACGGTAATCGAAGCAACTGTGGTGTGCCCCGCACAGACAAGGTAAAAACGATACGCCAGTCCAGCATCTTGTGCAATCAGTATCATAAAACCTTCGCTTCATCCTGACCAAGAATCCAATCTCCGTTCCCCCAACAACTCAATGCTCGTCGCCTTTCTCGCTATTGCCAATCCCACTGACCATCATGTTTACTTTTAAAAAGCTTCCACCAGAGAGATACGACTCATGATTTACCCTTTATTGTGGGTTTACATGCAGACAACTACGCTTCACCTACACTACTTGCTTTCGCGGCTGATCCTGATCTCTACAAAGAGACCGAAGAGTGCCGTTTCGAATCTGCGAGACTTCGGGTAGATAATGTACATGTATTTGACAGACTACCAATGCGGATACTGTCGAAGATCAAACATCTAGGATTAGATTGGACTACGAAAGGCCCATAAGTTCCCTTTTGCAATCATGAAATTAATGTTGAATCGATCCGGATATGCTAACATAACACAGTATCACAACTTGGGAGCCCTTGAGGAATCACAAACTCCAAGAAGATAGTCACCTGGAATCAAGAACAATCTGTTCTAAGCTTCATCACTTCCCTATTTGGGCATTAGATCATTGTTTCCTGCAATCTTCCGAGTGTCTATGGAAGGCCACCTTGGTCTCATATGCGGCCAAGCTTTGGGACAAAACGAAGGAACCATATCATTGGACGTATGCCACAGAGCCAGATGAGACCGTACAAAAGCAAATTGACAAGCTCACTGGAGTGAAGGGAATTTTATGTCGGAAGAGCTTGGCATAAAAGAGGTTTGGGAGTGGAAGGTAGAGTGAGGATCTGAGGCTTTGGGAATTTGGGAGTTGAGCAGAAGCAAGAATTTAGTGCCGAGATAGACAACCGCACAAGTTAAATAAAGTATTTTGTGTACCACCGTCATATTAGGATATTTCCTTCCCTTCAAGTGAGAAATTAGCGTATTTCTTCAACCAGTAAAGCCACAATCAACACTTCTTAATCTGCAACAAATGTAGTCCATAAGTTTTCAGGCCTTGCAATCTTCCGCCAAACTGTAGAAGACTTTTTTGCACCCAAATAACTCCTAAACAGTTTGAGAATAAGGAGGCTTAGCAATACTGAAGTGTTTCGGCCAGTCTTCCTCGCTTCTATTGCCGCATGACTTCTAAGCGAGACCTGGTAACAACACAACCAGTGAACGGAAGCAGGACTATGGAAAGGCGAATGTTAAATTAATTCTTGAGAAAGTTCTCGAATTCTCTTGCTCTTGTGAATAGGGCTATTTGAATTTGTGGCGATTTGTTACTTTTGAAGTGTCTGTATCTACTCACGTGATGGCACAGGGTAGAGTTTCAGGATTGGAGAACTTCGGTATATTCAGACGCCGTCTAAAAGAATAGTAGCCATGTAGATGGTAGATCAGGTTGCGATTAAAATGTAGATTATCCACCAGGAAAACATCTGACGGACTGCGACGTACAACAAAACGGTTTCAAAGGCTCTTATTGGTGATATGGCTGCAACACAACCTTGAAAGGAAAACGAGCCTGAGAATAGTCCACCGAGTAATCATGGCTTACAAGAATTGAAAAAATTGCATGAAGAGCAATATTTCAAGGAATAACAGTACGGTTTTGGTTATTCTTCTATATACACGCCCTTCAGATCCTTTTACAAAACCTTCCTGCACCAGATGCGGTCCTTTCCATCTCAATCATCTAAAACTCGATCTGCTGCGAGAAAAACTCCTGAATAACAGTGAACTGACTCGTATTCTGCGTCAGATACGATGCCCCAGTCGAGTCGCCCAACCACATAACCTGCGTCGTATTCGAAGCCGCCGGAAACGTCGTAAGGTTACCACCATTCGGATTCCCCGTCTTAATGAAGTTGGCCCAGTATTCAGACATCTGAGTCTGTAAGGCGTAATCTTGCTCGGTCCAAGTATAGTTGTAATAAGTCGGTAAGTTTCCAAAGACATACCATAATTCAGATCCGTGATAAGCACCTGCTGTTTGATTTGGTGGAGCATGGGTCCAGTAGTAAAGGAAGACATCCTCGGTGGCTCCTCCCCGTACCAAGCTTGGGCCCAGTCCCATGTTGAGACACGGTTCACGTCGTCCCAGAAATTGAAGCTTTGATTTCCGGCAGTCGCGGCATCGTCAGCGGGATATGCATTGAAAAAAGCGGTAGATAGATTGCCTTGCATAATCTCCTCGAAAGCTTCCTGGAATTCGGCAAGAGTCATAGTACTGTCTGAAGTCTCGCCCTTGTTGTCTCCAGTCAGGATAGGAATATCCCCATGGGCATTCAACCGAAGTGATTCTCCATAGAGATAGGGCAGAACGTAGCCATCTATGACTGGTCGCCAAAGAGGTGGATTGCTGATGGCAGAACTATTCTCGAAAACGGTACCAACGAGAACGGAATCCATCGCGCTGTCGTACTCGAGAAGATCGGCCATGGAGACATTGCGAAGTTCAGCAATGGTAGTAACATTCATCTCTGCTAAGAATGCGATGCCGCTTGCCTCTGCTGCAGCTTTTGAACGATGAGCAGTAGCGAGGCCATAGGTTTCGGGGTCGTGTACACCACGTGCCCCACTCTCAGCAATGGTTGCAACAATCTTGTCGCTGGAGAGAGGGCTATACATCATGTCCAAAGCACTCGCTGAACCAGCTAGAAATCAAGTCAGCTTTGAGTTCTACAGTGCAAGACCTAAGTGTTCAAGAGCACATACCTGACTGCCCACCAACAGTTATATGGTCTGGATTACCGCCGAATGCAGTTATCTCCTCCTGCACAAAGGTGAGAGCCTGGATTTGGTCGAGAAGTCCGTAGTTTCCAGATGCATTGTGTCCAGACTCAGCATCGAGTTCAGGGTGAGCAAGGAAACCAAAAGGGCCCATCCGGTAGTTGAAGTTGACAACCACAATGTCCTTTGACGCGAGATGAGACCCGTCATATGTTGGCACACTACCCGCACCTCCCTCGAAACGTCCACCGTAGATCCAGACATAAACGGGGAGGTTTGAAGTCGATGTAGCGTTTGCTGGTGTCCAGATGTTCATGTAGAGACAATCTTCCGAGATGTCTTCGCTGCCAGAAGAGAAAAGTCCAAGAGCGGAATAGCTTTGGGCACAATCAGCTCCAAACGATGTCGCGTTGAGAACTCCAGTCCAATTGGATGGTGAGGTAGGTGCTGTCCATCTCAAGTCACCAATTGGTGGAGTTGCAAATGGGATGCCCTTGTAGACCGCAACGGCACTGTTGACATCGGATGTAGCTCCTTGAGCCGTGCCATACGAAGTTGTCACTTGCTGACTAGCCGAAGCGATTGTGCTGGCTGCAAGGAGGAGGGAGAGGCGAGCCATTTTAGGTTGAAATGGAAAGAACATGATGAAGAAATGAAGTCAAACTAAAAGGATGTGGTAGGCCAACAAAACCTGCTGGTTTGTCTATCATGTCGACAATTGTAGTATACATGTATACTCACCGGCCTTGGTGAAATTTTGGTCCACCAGGATGATCCGCATAATGACGGTGTCAGTCGAGGACGTACTCCGCCCACTTACTTGTCACCAACGGTGGTAAACAAGTTGAAACAACACGGGTATCGGCCAATTGAGCCCTCTCGACGGAATCATCCGCGAATCAACCGCTCTATAGAGCAGAGCTTCGGGGCCGACGCTGGTTTTCGGAGAATATTTTTATTGCGGAGTTGACCCCCGTCGTTTTTGACAGTGCCGATTTTGCCGGCACTGGGATACCGTACCTGCGGTAGTTGCTAGCGACCCCTTTGGTGCTTACGCGGCTCATCAATAGCCGAGCAAGTGGAAGAGGCCATTACGTGTTTGATGGTGCGCACTACGAGATGCGAACTACGCCCCCTTCAATTTTAATGCTCCGTAACTTAGGACGGAATAGGACGACTCGCAATAGATCCCGTGCTAGTAGATTGCTTCAAAGACACATAAGCTACACTGAAAAAAGCTGGTTATAGGCTTGAATTACTCTTCAGGACTCGACGATCAAAACAGCTGCATGGTCATTTCCTGCGCTCTCTCTCTTGATGGCGCCATAAAGCGGTCCGTTTACACATCACTAAATCCCTTCGTACGAAGACCTAACAACCAACACCTAGGCACTCAGACATTCCGTCATAACACCACTCAACCAGAAAATGTTTGCAAAATGCAGCCAACAAATGTATTGCATTTGTGATACTTCCTAGATATCAAGTTTTCTGGTGTAAAAATCAGCATGAGCCTGACTGCAACAGGGTACAATCCAGCTAAGAAGATATTGAAGCCTATTAAGGGGAAAGGTAACGCCACATATGGTCTAGGAAGATAGGCATTCTATGCGAACTCAAATGGATCCTTAGCTTGGTAACAGGGGCTTTGCTAATAGAATTTGCAGCAGAATATCGTTTCCATTCATAGTCCTAGAAAATCAAATGATTGTGAAAATGTATTCATCTGTCTCTTGGTTGTACCCCTCATAAAATTCATCTGTCATAATCACCCTCTCAGCCTGAACTCTCTTAATCGTGGTAATAACAGGTACAGGCTCTACACTGTTGCTCATTGACCACGCGGTAGCGACATATCCAACATGTTCATATTGGCCCTTCTCCCTGCCAGTAGATCTCAGAAGCATACCTTGAGTAAATTCAGAAAAGACTCTATAGCAATAAACTTCAGTAGTTAGGCACATCACACAAAAGGATCTGCCAACTAGTATATCCCCGGAAATATCTAGAATTAACTTCATCTGAACACCCTTCATCATGAAGTTGCGCTCCTTGACGTTGGAAGTACATTTTAGAGTTAAACGAGGGGGCCAGAATCTAGTATCGTGGGAATTAGAATTCCTTTCAGGTGAAGACGGGCATACGTGGCTGGACTCATTGGATTTCCCTCTCTAGTGACTTCCTCGACATCGCGGACTTTGGCTACCTCTTTCACCTTCTCCGAGTAGTCGTACCCCAAACATTGGGAGCCGACCGGACTAGCCGCACTGCGGTCAGTTGCAATTATCCCTCCAGGTTTCGAAGCCCACGACCAAGAAGGTGCCTGATAGATTTCGGTCCGCAAGCTTTCACTACAATTGCACTAGGTAAGCTGCGATACTAAGCCGGTTTCCTAAAGTCTAGCCAGATAGTTGCACCCCAAGAGGCGCTGAAGCAGATTTGCCAATCCAGAGATAGCTATTAATCTGTTGCTTTCGCAGCTCAATTTACACTTTGTGAATCTGTTTATTATGTGCATCCATATTTCCCTTTCCAAGTGGCCCTGATATGAAGAAATATCGTCTGGTGAGTGATAGTTTACAGAATTGGAAACCATAGCTTCAATCCTTGCTTTGAAGTCATCATGTAGACTCTAAGATGTGAGATTTCGGTGTAATGCATGCTAAGTTCTCCGGGTGCTGCTCGCAGGCGTGGAATTCCTGACATTCGAAAAACAATTGACTTAATGCAAAATGCAGAATCCTTGGGGCAAAGAGGTAACTTCTTTTTTAATGTGCTCAAGCTCTAGCGTTAGAAACCTAAGGGTACACTTGGTACCTTGCGACACAAAGGAATCTCGGCATAACTTGTAAGTAATCAGAGCAATTTTCGACAGAATTGGCTCTGTCAAGTCAACTTCAAGCAGCAGCTTCTCTTCGGCGGTCAATTTGCTCAGCAAGAAACTGCGTAGCCTACAGCCGCTGTTCGCTGACTTGATCAGATCGTGGATGCTTCGATAGTGGGGAGAACTGTCAGAATCGACCACGAAGCTAGAGGGAAGATAATTATCAGTTGAGGGCTGGTTGCTTCGAATAAATAT
Source organism: Halenospora varia (assembly GCA_020726485.1). Taxonomy (NCBI): domain Eukaryota; kingdom Fungi; phylum Ascomycota; class Leotiomycetes; order Helotiales; family Solenopeziaceae; genus Halenospora; species Halenospora varia. The sequence goes on from JAHEWH010000007.1 coordinate 1,947,081, forward strand.
TTTTCGACAAATGTCGCAAAGATAAGCCGTGATAGCCATGGAAGCCCGGCAGTCTTGATTCCAGAGGACATCCGCCAGAATATGCACCAGGCTGCTGTTACTTTATTTATAAGCGTATACTCTCATGTCATTGAAGATGGGCATCGGGAGACTCAAAACAAAACCAACTTGAGATATCAGGCGGTATCTCTCTTCAGAAACTGGCCAGTCGTATTCATGTTGGCCAGGGTTCCTGGCACGCAATTGGTGTGCACTGTTGATAAAATGAGAAAGAGTTGGGGCCTCGTGGTGGACACAAAAACGCGGATTTCTTGCACATCTCAAAAACATCCTTTAGCATAATGGAAGGCAGTTAAGAAGGTGGAGATTCAAGATGAAAGTAGGGATTGAAGAGACAAGGGTATTCTTGATGTACATGTCAATGTGGCACAATATTCGTTGTTTAAAGTTAAGAAAGGACTACAGGAAAACCTCAGGTTCGCGATTTCAAGTCCACCGCGACATGATGCAGAGTAAATCATGAAGTTGGATCTAGATTTATGGGTAATCCCGTACGCCCTTGAGATTATGTTGTTATGATTTCCTCCACTTCGCTTCCGAATCAGTAAGCCCCTTTCTCAAACAACCACAACCACAGCCACTAACTTCTAAGCGCTCAGGCAACCATCCCATCACATTACAACCCAGCCAGCAGAGCTTGAAACGCATAAGCAACATTTATAATGCTATTGTGCTAAGCGGCGAGAGATTCAATCAATTCGTGTAGAAGGATCGATATAAGCTTGATTGCAAGAGTACATTTTGGAGCCAATCGGCTGTTCATTTTGTCAGTATGGGAGAAGATCGTGTCACAACATCACACAGCCTGTAGATAAAATTTAATAGTAAGGCATCGCTTAATTATCTAGTACTATTTACAGTAGTTGTTACTAGGATAGATCCAGGATCCACCGGGGCTTGAGTGATTCTCTTCGCCAGAAATCGGTAAATATGCCATCAGGCATTTAAATGCAACGCAGAAAGTGTCCCAATGGGCTGTGATTACCTTCTTGAAACCAATACCGGTACCTCAGAAATCTAAATTCTGTTCTTCCTCCGATATCCCATATATCCACCATCGAGGCCGTAGGCTCTACCACTATGTTGCTGTGCAGCGAGAATCGATCCTCGCGTCAAAGCCATGATAGCTTTAACCATGGACGGAGGATTCATGACAGGATCAGGGAGAATCCCAGCATCCTTATCGCCAGCAATACCAATAACCCTGTGAAGTGGATTTGCTCTGTCCGGCTGGAGAATATCGAGGTGAGAGAGGACATCATCACCAGATGCCCCAAGAGCTGCGAGAGCATCGTAGGCTAGTAGCTTTGTGAGATACTTTATTATTTCACCTTTCTCCTTACCCGCATCAGGGAAATTGGGTCGAGGAAACAAGTGGGCGTTCTCTTTCCACCAGCTCGACTTGTCTCGGAGGAACCCTTCCTGTGTAAGGAAAATCGGCATGTCTTTCTCGGGATAGACAGTGTTATAGTAGAAGTCGACATCCATCTTTATTTGTGCCTTTCGAAGGTATTTGCCAAGAACATGCCCAGTTGCCTCTAAATCGATGCACAGTTGGATTGGAATTTCAGTCGCAAATACGGCGGTCTTGGTGTAACAGATTGTTGGTATTTTATGTAGTGAGATGTACCGATGAAAAGCAGCAGCAGACTCTGGGTCCATTTTGTTGTTTGCTGCATCCATTGTCTCTGGCGCAAGCTTGTTAGGCTTAGGAACGATACCACCACTGTCAGTGATATCGTAGCCACCCTGAAAGACGACCCTTTCGGCAACTTCTGGTAGAGTGCTTGGGTTGGTCTCTGTAAATTCGTGGATATCGCGAAGTGAGGATATACATAGAAATGTTAGTTTCTGATTTTCTCGCCGTGCTTCGGCACAGATGTTGGTGAGGAGTTCTGCGCCGTTTGCAAGCCTAGTATCTTTCGGTGCCATAAAATCCTTTGCGAAATCGAATTCCCAAGGCTTATCTTTGTGCACCTTGTCTCCTCCGATAGTACCCTGAGCCACTGGGATAGCAGGTAGGTACAAATGGTCCAAAGCACCTCGGCCATGCAATGCTCGCTGTCTTGCAGGTTCGAGATTCGTAATGAATCCTCGAAGCACGATCAAACCGAGACGATGGAGTTCCTTGAGAACCATCCATGCAACTAAGTCGTCCACATCCTTTGCAATGTCCGAGATGACCACAATTTGAGGCGGTCTCCGGCTAGTTGCTTCTCGTTGATCCACAACTTCTAGGAGCTTTGTGTAGACCTCTTTTTCTTCTTTGGGGAGACCTGTTGGTATGAGGACTTTTCCAGAACAATAGCCCGTCACCGAAGCATTCTCGCAGTAATCTAGGATCACCTCTCGGGAGGGTCTACGATCCTCTGAATTAAAGCAAGCATCGCAGAGCAAATCGATAAACTCCCTGCTATACTGCTTCTTCCACTCCGTAGCCTTGAATTCCTCAAACCTCGCCTGCTCATCATTTGACTCCAAATCGCCAAACATGTCAAACTGAAATCGATGCTGAGTAGCTAGAACGAGAACAGTGTTTGCGGCATAGACCAAGTTGTTATCTTCATTTTGTGTTAGTCGTTTCCAGATTTTCAACAATTCCTCTTCAGGGATGATTGAGGATTTGTCTTTGACGGAGAGTGTGCGAAATTGGTTGAATAGTGATTTGGCATTGTCGTTGGTAGACTCGAGGAGTTGTCGAGGCGGTTCAGAGAGCTGTTGTTCGACCTTTGCCGACATGTCTGGATGTCGATGGAGTGGGCGATTGAATTTTGGAAGTTAGGTGTGCGTGAGCAAGGTGACTATGACTTTGGTTCAAGGGGTTGCTACTTTAGGTGGTTGATGCTAGGAAATATTTCATGTGGAAATCCTCAAATTTCTATCGAAAGGCCAATCGGAACTGCGATTGTAGTTGTAATGATTTGTGTGGAGATTATTTCTGGAAGAGGTTTGAGAAACAGAACTGCAGTGCTAGAAAGGGCATGGTTGAATTCATAGACATTCACCGCACAAAGAGTTATTCACCAGACAAAGGAACTGCAACCGTGTGAATCATCCCGAACACCACTGGAAATTTGTTTTTACTAGGAACAAAGGTGAACAAAGACGAATTCAATCAAGAATAAAGGGAAACGTAGAGAAAAAGCCCCACCTGGGAATATTCGAGTAGCAATCCTCTCGGTCTTACGCAGTACATTGGGTTTTCGTTGAGCACGATTTCGTGGGTTCTTGTGGAGGAATGAACGATCTCGTGTTTGAGGCTGTGGTGTGGCTGCGGGTGAGGAATGTTTGATAGCTTCTTTCTTTGTGTTTGACGGAACTTCCGAAATAGAATGAGACGAGTGACTCGTGTGATGGTAATATGACATTGCGACAGACTAGAGTACCTGTTTTCAGGAGAATGAAAGAACGTTTAGCAAACAAAGGTCCGCAAAAATACATCGTTGGGGGGAACTCATTCATTACTGGATTCTATTAATAATTTTCGCACTCAATCATCGTCTTTCTGAAAGCCTTGTCGTCCACGACCTATACGATCTCCTAAAGATATTTCTCCGGCTTTCTTGTGTAGACCTCTCACAAAATCTCCCTTGTCAGTGTATTTGGACGACTTTGCTCTTGCTAAGTCCTCCGCCTCTCGATCTGCCTTTTCTTGTGCTGCTAATGCTGCGAGACGCTTTTCACGATCCACGTCTAATTTCGATGCATCTTGTTGCATAGCTGCTAATTTGCGCTGTCGTTCGGCCTCTTTATTATTGGAACCTTCGTCTTTTGGACCTGATTCAGGTCTGCGATCATTTCTTCTCTCGTAGCCTCCGCCATTTCGTCCATTGGAATATCTGTCACTGCCATTGCGTCTATCACGGTCATCGCCATTGTAGTGACGACTGTCTCTGGGACCGGGATATGACTTCCGGCGATCTGGCGAGCTTCGTCGTCTGACTGGTGAAGGGGATCTGCTATCTGGAGACGAAGTATTTCTTCGACGATTTCTGTCATAGCCCCGATCCCGTTCTACCCTATCTCTTCCACGGTCCTCTGGTGAAGCCGATCTCGGTCGTCTGGTTTGGTTGAAACTGTCTCTTCTGCGAACAGGGGATCGTGATCGAGAATAAGGTGATCTATCTCTCCATTTTTCTGATCTGCTGCTTCTGTGGCCTCTATCCCCATCCTCCTCACGTCTTCGGCGTTTGTGTCGTCGCTCGTCATCTGAATCATCGTAGTGTCTGTGACGATGTTTGCGGTGTTTCTTTTCCTTCTTGACAGAAGTGTCTTCCCCCGCAGCAATCGCAAGTAATTGTCGTCTCTTGATAGGATCATTCATCATTGCTTCGTAGGCAGCTTGCTCCTGCTTTTTAATCGCAAGCATCGGATCTTCGCGAATCTTTGATGCCGTATCTCTGACAGTATTGGCATGTTGGAGAGCCATGAAACTGTCTTCCGATGCCTGTTTCTCCAACTTCTTGTGCTCGGTTCCCTTAATTAAGCCATCAATCCTCCGCTTTCCTAGAAGATATCCCTCCATTTCTTCTGTCGTTCCAGCCTGGCCACTTGATGGGCCTTGGTACATCCAGTCTACACGATCCACGCGCTTTCGGCTCCCGGCTGCCTCGAGCTTGGCCTGGATTTCCTCCTTTGCTCTCTCCTCCTTGAGCTCCTTAATGCGCTGGTCTGTTCTCTTTCTCTCATCCAGTGCCTTCTGTTCTTCTTCCCATACCCGCCTCTGATTGCTCATGAGCACGGGATGCCATGATTTCTTCAAGTTCAAATCGCCACCCATTTTCGCGGTTGTTGGTTCCGGAGGACCGCAGACTTCTTGGTGGAGGCAATTGAGTACTTATCGTAGTTTTTATCGTTGTATTTGAGGCGCGGGAGAAGTCCTGTTGCACAAGTCGTAAGATGCAGTGAATAGTGTTGTGTTTATCGTGGTTCGGAGAGTTTCACAAGGCGGCGAGTTTTCCAGGCTGTGAGGACGCTAAAATTTGACGCTAACCGACAGCCAATAGATAGCTGTCGATGAAGCTCCAGGCAAACGCAGCCTTGGAACAATCAACCTCACCCCCAAATCAACATTGAAGTTGTTCTCCGCAAATAAGAATACGTCAACTCCAGAAATCTTCGAAAGCAGTATATCTAGGAGTTTATTTGCTTTGCGCGTTAACCCTTCACAATGTCTGACGATGAGGATTTCATGCAAGACTCTGACCAGGACGGGTATGTAAGGCTCCTACAACTTTTCGAACAATGCTAACAGCTTAGTTATGACTTCGAGTATGAGGAAGACGATGATGAGGAAGGTGGAGATGTCGATATCGAAAACAAATACTATAATGCGAAGCAAATGAAAGCTACGGACCCCGAAGCCGCCATCGAAGAGTTCCTGGGAGTGCCCGCATTAGAGACGGAGAAGGGCGACTGGGGATTTAAAGGTTTGAAGCAGGCTATCAAGCTTGAATTCAAACTTGGTCAATATGATAAAGTATTTACAGCATTTCCGATTGCTTGCGCGTTGTACTAACCTCCAATACTAGGCAGTTGAGCACTACACCGAACTCCTCACCTATGTCAAAAATGCGGTCACACGAAATTATTCCGAAAAGTCTATCAACAACATCTTAGACTATATCGAGAAGGGCTCTGAGGATGAGGCGGCAAGTCGTTGTATGGAGGAGTTCTATTCACAAACCTTACAATCCTTTCAAAGCACAAATAACGAACGATTATGGTTGAAGACCAACATCAAGCTATCGAAGCTCTTTTTTGATCGCAAGGACTACGCCGCAGTCACAAAGAAGATCAAGGAGTTACACAAAGCATGTGAGCGAGAAGACGGTTCGGACGACCCCAGCAAAGGAACATACTCCCTCGAAATTTACGCTTTAGAAATCCAGATGTATGCGGAGATGAAGAACAACAAAGTTCTAAAGAGACTCTACGAACGCGCTCTGAAGGTTCGATCAGCTGTACCGCATCCAAAAATCATGGGAATCATCCGAGAATGTGGTGGCAAGATGCATATGAGTGAAGAAAACTGGAAGGACGCCCAGAGTGACTTTTTCGAATCGTTTCGGAACTACGATGAAGCTGGTTCGCTACAAAGAATACAAGTCCTCAAGTATTTGGTCTTGACTACGATGTTGATGAAGTCAGATATCAATCCTTTCGAATCGCAGGAAACAAAACCCTACAAGAATGACCCTCGAATCGCAGCAATGACCGACCTTGTGGATGCTTATCAAAGAGATGATATTCATCAGTACGAGAATGTCCTCAAGAACAACAGAGATCTGATGTCAGATACCTTCATCGCAGAGAACATCGACGAAGTCACCCGAAACATGCGTACTAAAGCTGTACAGAAGTTGATCGCACCATACACCCGCTTCAACCTCGCATTCATCGGCAAAGCTCTCAAGATTCCCGTTTCGGAAGTCCAAGACATCATTGGTTTCTTGATCGTGGATAAGAAGGTCAAAGGCAAGATCAACCAACAAGACGGCACTGTCGAAATCGAAGACAACAGCGATGCCGAACGTCTTCGAGCAATGCAGCAGTGGACCTCGGCAATTGGTTCCTTGTATCAGACAGTGTTTGCCGATGGTGATGGTTTCAAGACCTCAGAAGTTTCGCAAATGACCGACGACATCAACAGCATGATGATGATAGGTGGGGGTTCCAGCATTTCTGTTGGTTCAAAGGGACCTGGCAACTGGGGTCCACGAGGAGGGGCCAAAAAGCCTGGAAAGAAAGGTGGATTGCAGAATATGTCTGCTATACTTGGATGAACTCTCTTTACGATAGAAATAAAGGGAGCTTAGTGGCGGGATCACTTCATGGCACTGATGAGGATATGGTCACGCGCAGCAATGTATCATGAATGATTGATGGGTTAAGGCCAACGTTAGCGATGCGATATCGCCGTAGGTGCATGTCATGCATCGGAGAAGAGGTGTAGATGGCATTCGCTATTGGGTTGTGAGGGCTCCGCACATTGAAGTGCAGCATGTATATTCTCACCTCGCAGCAGACGAATGAGACGACTGACATTAGCATGGCGTTAATTGGAATGATATGATTCTGCAAAATAAAAGCCCATCCATGAACTCCGATATACTCCGTGGCGAAGTATAATTGAACAACATGTCGCTTCTGCTGGCTATGAAGTATTTGCGAGGTAGGTCCGACTTTGATGAACAGAAAGAAACGAAACTTGGTAGCGCGCTCGACACAGGCTGCGGAGTCTTGTTTGTGGGTGTAACGGGGAGTATGCAACATGCTCGTCGCTTCAGCAGACTCCTGTCTCGCGTAGAGTGCCGCGCAGACTGGTGGTTGTGAATGGCTGCGGAGCAGAGGTTTGATGTTACTAACAAAAATATCCACGTATGGCAAATATATAGGCGGCTCGAATGGCCTCATATTTTGTTGTACTTCCTGCAGAGGTGCGTACCAGGCTGTGCTTCGTCAGTGATATCAAGAAGGATGCTGGCCCAAACATTGCACCACCGTGGACGGGAGCGGGTAGCTGCAAGCCCTACGGAGCAGAGGGTCTAAAGCCAGCCACCCTGGTACGCAGTTGTCTCCTCGGCAGAGGTTTAACAAGCCGATATTGGCACACCACACTACCTTTCCAGCCACCTCTGACGGCACCGGATCGATTGAAAAATCAATAGAAGCACGCAGAAAGATTATTTAGGAGGTAGAGTTTATTCCTGTGCAGCTTTTGTCGTGAATTAATTTGGTCGCGATTTGTTACCCTCAATATTTCGGTTTCGATGGGGTGTCAATATCGGCCGCTTATTTCTCCTACGAGGCAGTCTCGCCCCGACAGCTTTCCCTGCTCTTTCACGAGCTTTTATTTGTCCTGCACTGCCAGCGCGCCGCAGGCTTCCCGGCCCGGCTAAGGATGTAACTCACTCAGCCAATGGCAGGCGGCCAGGGTGGAGGGGGCGGCAAGGATACGCTGCGTCGAGGACTGGGGTGGTTGAGAGGATGGGGACGAATTTTTTCATGTCGTTGCTGAAGTGTTCTTTTATGAGAATTGAGAGAGCCACAACCGCTGGGATGAGGGGGAAGAGGGAACCGAGCACAGAACATCCCTTCGACGGCAGATCAGCGTAGAGTAGAAGAGGGGAAGCTCTTATTGCTACATGCAGCCTTCCGCTGTTTCCACGCAACACCGATGAGCGAGAGTGCATAATCATCAATAGGCGGAGGTATCTACGAGGCGGCTTGGATCTTGGATTCTGAGGGACCAGCACAGCATCTGCTGGACCGCCCACGCCATCCTTTCGCAGCACTCTGGGTCCAATCCATGGCCCAAAACAAACGCAGAGTCGCATTCTGGGGCCGAAGTGGGCTCAAGAGGGATCAATGGGTGGTAGGTCAGCTTGTCAATGTGATGTATCGTTGCGCCATGCAGCAATTGCGAGGGCGTCGCTGGAAAATCTTGGGGAAACAGACGCCTTAAACGCGCGGCAAGGTCAGCATTCCAGCTCAATGGACGACCACAAACTGTTCATTGGACGAAGCATCCAGAGCGAAGAGCTGCCGAATGGTGAAGGCGTGCTGGGATAGGATAGGATGGTCGGATTGTCGTGTATTTTTCTGTGTGTCTGCGAGTCCTGTGAGATGCCAATCTGAGGGGCTTGAGCTCTTGATCAGGTCCACAGAAGCTGGGGCTGCCCGTTGGCCTGAGGGCGATGTGAAATCTGGGGGCATCGTCCGTGCCTGTTTCCCTAGATGCCAGGTTGACTGCGACTCTGCGTGCTGTTCCCGCTCCTTTTGGTCCTCTCCTTTCGTCTCATCCTCCTCTGAAGCGACCAGATGCCCATTGTATCTCGCGGAAAGTTAAAACACACCAGTAGTCGCCGGCAGGGCTCGAGCTGATCGCTCCCGTGCTTGCCTGTTCCCATACTTCCCATAGACCTTCCTCTGCGCCGTGCAGCGGGGAGAGACCGGAAAGAAATTCCCTTGCCATTTCGTTCGTGGGCCCCAGGTCGCCTGGCGATCCCCCATCCCCCCTCTTGGGAGCTGGATATTGGGAGTACATGTACCGTCAGATACCGGTCTCTGTCGCCGTACCTCTTCCTATCCAGACTTCGTTCTCATTTTCGCCCACTTCTTCAACCACCTTCACGGGTCACCACAGAGCCGCCGCGCCGCAATCAGATAGTGACATCCGATAACCAGCACCAGCGTTCAGCAGAAGATCGAGTGCCTCCTCACCCACGGCACCGCGCAGCCAGCGCTGGGCAGCTCCCGGACCTATAACACCAACAGCGACAGCGACCACGGACACCAAGTGAGGAGACGAGCTGTTGCTTTCTGGCTGAATATTTCCTGCGCGATTCGCCGATGTACCGACGACGTCGAGCAATCAACCACGCACCTCACGAGTCAAGGGCTAGTCTATAGCTGCTGCTGGAGGCTGCACTTGCAACAGGGCCACCAAAGCTTAAACAAATCGCCGGCGGAAGTGTCTCGAGCAAGCGTCGGATATCTAGCTCTGACGACAAGGAAGTGTGCGAGGTGTTGACCGCAAGAAAAGATCTTCCTGAGCTCTCAATTGTTGTTGGCTGGACGTTTGTTTTTCCTGTCCACGGGTGTTCGGTGTCGCACGAAACAAACGAAATCTCAGCGCTGCATCGTACCTGGCGTGCAGTAACCTCCGTCCGTACTGCTCCAGTACTTCGTACCAAAGTCACCGCGACATCGCGACACTGCGAAACTCGCAAGCAGAAGGGCCAACGGGATGTTCCAACCACAAGCAACGCAATATTCGCCCTTTGCATCGTATGGTATGACCGCACCCATTGGCGAATTCCCCAGCTTTCCACCGGCGAACCTCGACAACGGTGGTCCAACCGTGTTTCGGGACCCTCCCATCTTCGCTTCCACCAGCAGTGGGAACTTCACCACCAACAACGTCAACTACAACCTGCCGGTGCAGACGAAGATGGCGAACCACGGTATGAGCAATGAGATAGAAGCCCAGGAGGCACTGGCTCGGGATTTCCAGCCGGCTCTGGAGGTATGCTGAAGTAGCCCGAATTGAAGGTCTCAAAGCTGATCAGACAGGGCCCGTTGGTGGGAGATAGGAAAAGCAGCCTTGCTATAACGAAAGAGTACGCAAAGGCAGACCCGGTGTACGTCGCGAAGACTGCTGTATGTTCACTGCCGACCTCGTTCAATCCTCTACTAATTGTCTACCAGCATTTACCACAGAAGTATTCGCATTACAGGCCAATTCTGGGGGATGGAAATTGTGGATGGCGGGGTAGGTCTTACCCCACAGCGTCGACGATGCATCGTTCTACGATGCCCGTCACAATCCTCAGCTCTTATAGCACATCTTGTCACACAATCGCTAATCTGATGCAGCGGCCGGATTCTCATATTTCGAGACGTTATTGCGGCTGCGGAATAGAGGCCAAATCGAGGAAGAGCTTGCTCGCATGACATCGCTCGATAACTTCCTTACAAGGGTTGGAGGGTTTGAGGCGTGGATATTCGAGGACATGGCGGAGGAGACTACCAGCCTTCTGAGAGATTTGGTGGAGTTGGTGGAGCCTTCACCTCAAGATGCAACAGCCTTACTCCAGCAACGCTTCAACGACCCTCAGGTGTCAAACGCGATTGTCTACCACCTCCGACTACTGGCGAGCTCATGGCTACAGGGCAGTCCGGAGATGTATCAGGGCTTCATACCAGATGACCTTGGGGTTGTTGGCTACAGGAAGAATGTCTTGGAACCAGTAGATCAAGAGATTGATCACCTGGGCATGACTCTTCTCATCGACGTTCTGCTAAAACCAATTGGTTTTGCCGTCGAAATTGTGTATCTGGATAGAAGTGAAGGCACACAAGCAAACAGTCATGTCATACAGGCTCAAGATGCTAATGGTGTACCCACGAATCCTGGAGGCCCCATGATTCACCTGTTGTACAGACCAAGCCATTACGATATTCTGTACAAGGATGGGCCAACCATACCCCTCCAAGCAGTCAGCGAGGTTGCACAAAACCCGAATATCCAGGTCAACCGAGCGGTTAACTTTGCGCATCAGCACTCTATCCAGAGCACTCCCATGGGAACCGATTATTCCCAACTCGATCTTACCACACTTCTTAGCATCCCTGGTTTTGGCTTACCACCACAACCATCTCACCACGGATTCCCTTCCCAGTACCAGCCTTCAGTTGATCAAACCTATGCGCCATCTCCAATAAATTCCATCTCCCCCATTTCACCTGGGGCTTCATCAGCAACGACACCCTCAAGCACGACTTTACAGCCATCATTCTCAACACAACCACCACCACAACCTACTCTCACATCACCGACATTGGCTTCTCCCCATCCGTCCTTTCCACCGAACACTTCTCTCCCCATACATTCCCCACCACATCGTTCATCGTTGTCGACCCAATCATCTCTATGTTCTGATTTGACATCACCAAATTCCGCTGGAAGTGTTTTCCGGCCAAGTCAATATGAGTGGAAAGCGGATTGGGCGCAGACGGGGCCAGATCAATTTGTGACTACAACTTTTCGAAATAGTCACTATAATACGGCGCATTACAACAATCCAAACTTCCAGCCGGAAGAATGGGACCCGAAAGCCGAGGAACAACACACGAGAAAAAGATCTAGCTGATCAAAAGACAGGAGAATATTTGTTCATGGGAAAATTTGGGGCTGAGAGTGGAGATGGCTGGCAAGTTATGAAAGAGATTTGCATCTCGAGGGCGACATTTAAAAATTCTCCGGTGGATAATGTATGGGAGGGATTCGGAGAACAGAATCATGCTGTGGGACACCATACCCGAAGACACATCACATTTAAGAACAAAGACACGACAGAACGACACGAAATGATCATCACGAACCGAAAGTTAGCGAGCGAGCGAGGAAGCGATCGAATCGAAAATATCTTCAATGGCGTTGTTTATTACCCTACTCAGCCTGGTCTCTAATTTGCTCTGATTTGATTTTGATTTGCGATTCCTGCTTGATTGTATGCGCGATTTATTTGCATGATACTCCCTACAGACTGAAGAACTCCGATAATGACCGATAAATTGCTCGAAATTTCCTTTTTATTATATTTTTTATTATATATCTCATCTTGTCTCAAGATCTCTTTATTATTCTTACACTCGTCGATTTTTCTTTCAAGTTATCTCTTCTATGCGTCCTTATATTGTCATCGTCTATCCTGTAGTGCCTGTTGCGTACTGTACGGTGCTTGCTAGGCGTTTTTGATAAATGGGATTCTGAATCCGGAACGAAAAATTGGCAATTCCATCGCAAATTCTAGTTGGCGGTGTCAAAGCATTTTGATTGCTGGGTTGGGTTTGGTGGCTGCTTGCTTTTTGCATGCATTGGTTTCGTCGAGAGGCGAAATATTCTCACATACATGAAAGAGGAAAGAAGCTGGTAATTTGACCAGCAATCATACTTGAGAGTTGAGGGGGAACTCGAAAGTTGGAGGAGATGCTTGGTGATTGATGTGGTGGATATATGGTGACTTGTTGGTGGTTGTTTGGGGTTGATGTTTGGGTGGAAATAGTACAGTAAAATGAATAAAATCTTTGGTGGTGTGCTGGGTTAACAGTACCAGGCTACCCGCCGTTGTTTTTAAACTAATTTGTTTCAAGTATCGCTTGAATCTTCTCTGGCGTGATGTGTGACATCAGTGATTCTTGTTGGTTGTGATGAGGATGAGGATGTAAAGTTTGTTGATGATCTTGGCCTGAAAATATTTGAGCCGTTCTAGCTGAGAAGTCATCTCGATATCTTCAAACTTGGTACCGTAATTGCTACCATACCACGAATTAACCACAATGCAAGTACTATGGTATTCGGACCGGATCCTTCTAGGGCTCGTACGAATAAGCAGAACGTATTTCTGTTGCTGGGAAGATGCATAATGGGCAGTGTCATGAACGCTGAGCTCAATTTCGAGGATTTCGTAGGTATGAGGTATTTTGGGTCGAAATCCCTCATTGTCATCGCTTGGATGTTTTCGCTAGAGTTGGTAAACGACTAGCTTGGGCTAGAGAGGTTGTCGATGTTTGGCTATGGTGAGCAGACTCATGTATGGCGGAGAAAATAGCACTGTAAGCTACCTGCCTGGCTTCGTAGGCGAGTGTTGAGGGGAGGTTGATGGTGTATGATGGCTGTTGGAAATTTCATGCAGCTTGTCGCTGTTGACGATTCCCAGATTCGAACTGCCCTGACTCTTTCTCGTAGGTAGTTGAGAGGAAGACCATTGACCCAAAGCATTAGTCGACATCTTCTAAATTCAACCCCTGCGCTCTCTTCAAACTCTCAAACCACTCGTCCTCTCTACCAATCTCCTCTTCCAACTCCTTCCCCAACTCCTCTAGACAAACCCAATCCACCCAAGCCTCCTCACCCCACAACCTCTCCGCAAAAGTCTCCCCCCACTGTCCTGCAGCACTCATCATTGCGATCTCTTTCCCTCGATTTTCCAACATCCTCTTGTCTTCATTCCCCATATCACCTTGTACCTTTACCAAACTCGTAACGCCCCGCCCTTCAATCCCACAAGCAACAATCCGTTCAAACCAACGCAGATCGGTGAAGATATTTAATCCCAGTCCAAAACTACTAACATGTCTCCGCAAATGAACACCCAAAGCAGCAATCTTCTCCTCTTTCTCCCCTGTTTTCCCGCCTTCGCGTGGGTTCACCCATACGCCTGGGTTCGAGGTTGTAAATGAGGGGATCTTGTACATGGATAGAAGAGACATGGTGGTTTTCTCTAGAGCACAGACATAATCCCTTACCCCTAATCCCTGGGGAAATCTCGGCGTGCGGATAGATTTTAGGTCGATGATGGGGTAGACAACCAACTGTCCCGGTCCATGAAAAGTGGTCAATCCTCCTCTACTTGTTGCAACCAGCTCCGCCTCCTCAACCTTCTCCCTCCCTCCATCTTTCGATCTCGTAACAAGCGGTTCGCGGAGAGTCGACAGGGTAGAAGGTGGGAGTAGGGAGGGAGGAGAGCGACGACCGAAGGTGTAGACCGGGGTTGGGCTGAAGGTTAGAAGGTAGGGCGGTGGTTCGGGCGTGGTCGAGGGAGAGGCTTTGTATTTTAGATGCTGGGTGACGAGGAGGGATTGCAGGGCTTGAGCGGCGGAGAAGGGGGTCGTGCCTGGGAGGTGGATGTGCTTTAGGGTGGTGGACATCGGGATTGACTGAGAGGAAGGATGTGGTGGTGAATAGAGAGACTTGAGAAGGGGAGAGGCGAGGCTGTGGTTGAGGAAATTTGAGGCGAGGCTGGGAGATCAGCATGAATGGGAAAAGTGGGTTGCCGTAGAGAGATTGAAATTCCCCCTTTCGACGACTCTGATTCTGGAAGTGCTGGATACCTGCAAAACTTTATTTTCGAGCCATATTCTCTTTTTTATTCCTTTCCTTAAATTATTTTTCTGATCAAGGAGTTACAAATCACGATTCTATACTCACTCAATCGCAATTCAGTTGTGTTCACAAAACGGAGTCTTTCCTCAAACCAGATTCTAAATGGCTCACTTGAGAAGAACCATTGGAACAATTGGTATCGTCCGATGATTTTCGTGAGCACGCTTGAATGTACTTTGCTGATGCACTTCCAGATTTGATTGATATTTTGCATTATTTTCGTATATTATAGACATTAAGTATTTCCGGACAGCGAGCGACAACCCACCACCATCAAAACTCCTCACAATGATACAGTTTTAACTCATCCCCATGCCTTCCTCATCCAACCATAAGCTCCTCGACCCTCTAAAGATCCAAGCAGATTCCAATGCTCAAAAGCAAGCGGCCGTTCGTAGTTGGGTGGCCGTGGATATTCATATCATTACTACACCCTACACCTACACCTCCCTCGACATTCTCTCAAAGCTACTTCTCCTACACACTAATTATTCCAATATTCTCTTGTACAATAAAAGGAGCAGCTTAGGCGTACTCGTCCTTGACTCGACGCTGGCTCTCGCTTTCGACAAATGAACCAGCGCGACGGCTTCGTTGACGACGGAAGAAGCCGAAGTTTCCACCGCCTGCAGCACCGGTTGATCGGGTGGTAGCTGTGCTTCTTCTCTTGTTCTCTTTTCGACTAGCTCCGCAGCCGAGGAAGAGGAAGATGGTTGCGAGAAACATGCAGACCCAGGCGCCCCAGGTGAAGCCGAAGGCGTAACTGCCGATTGAGGCAGGCTGACCGTTGTTGCGGAAGCTGTTGCGGGCTTTGACGAAGGTAGCACTGCGATGTGTTAGTTAAATTAGTATTTGCTCATTGGGGGTTTCTCCTTACGTCATGAGAGAAGCTGCGAGAGTCATCCAGAAAAGGGCATTTGCGACGAAAAATCCTGAGATTCCTGATGCAAGACGACTGCAGGGGGCGAACAATGATGTAAAGAAGCTCAGAACATTCGTAATAAGGGCCATGAGGTAGAAAACCCATCCGAATCGCCACATGTAGTAGTAGTATTTGCTGGTGGTACTCTTATAATAGGAGCTACAAAGCATCAGCACCAGCTTCCAGTTACGATTGAGTTGAAGCATACCCAACAAGGTCTTTTGGAGCACCAGATCCACCGCCAACCCAGGCAGCTCCGAAAGGAAGATCTGGGATTGGAGAGCCGCAGTTCTGGTTGCCTTGACCGCAGACGTAGAAGAAGGTCCATTGTGATACTGGTCTCGCACCTGCGACATTCGATGTATCCGCTCGCAAGAAATATGTCTTGTTCAATGGGGTGCTGTTCTTAACACCGCTCAAGACAACGAAGAACATCAAAACAAGAGACCCCGCGATCAAGATGAGGGACACAGTCCCCATCGCACCACCTAGGAATGTTATTTAATTGAGCCTCCAATTGACCTATCGGATGCGCAGGGGAACTCACGAATTCCACCAGCCATGGCGATGATTTAATTGATGATATTAGATGAAGAAGAGACGATATTCGCGAGGGAATGCTGCCTTTAATGTTGGTTAGCCTTCGACATTCTCGAAGCCTGCCATCACATCAGAGACAAACGAAACGACAGCTCCGATCATGCAACAAACATACCTTGGCGTTTCGCTCGTGACAGACGAAGATGCGACACTGCTGATACCTAGTCGAAGGCAATCAATTATCGAGACGAGTAACAGGACAGGACAACAGCTGTTGATGCGTGGGAGGTTGGGTTGGGGTTATTAAAGCTGGGTACCTAGGCAGAAAATAGTTGTGTCCTTGCTAGCTGGCAGTGGCTTTATCGTGAGTGATGCCAACGATGACGATTCAATTCTCGGCTGTTGCGATTAGTGCCGTGACGGCTTCCAGAAACCCAATGGGAGAACAGGGGGGATTTGTGGGATGTATGCAGAGCTTTAAACTCAATTTAGCTAAAGCTGCAATTCTTGTGCGCCTGGCAGCCTCGGAAGTGTTTGTTTTCGTCTAGAGCTGGGAGGTCTGGAGCACCAAGGAATTGTGACTGACAGACTTGATCGCTGAAAACTACGTCATAACGTTTCCGGTGATCTGCCCAGGGAACACCAAGCGCGAAATGAGGATGGTAGATCATGAGGCTGAACATCAACGCCAAAAGATGGAGAAAGATTTGACATCAAAACAAATCCTCAAAGACGTTTCAAAAGATCGAACAAAAGAATCTGAAATGTAGGGTCCAACATCCTCGAGGATTCCACGTGAAGTCCTCTCGAATCCCAGCCTTCGAGATCATAGAAGCAGTCTGCTATGACGGGAGGTCAATCGTTCAACGATTCATGACCCCCGGATATCTCAACTTCCCTGTTTTCGATTCCTGCAAGCGCCGGTAGTCACCAGCCAGGTACGATGACGGAAAGCTTAGGCCGAGAGAAAAAGCTAGCTGTCACGTGCTGGGCTGGACACGTCGATGTCACATGCTTTCCAGAAGACCTGAAATATTCACAGCTGCTTGGGCATCAACTCTTGTCCTGACAGGATGCCCAATGCCGTTTTCTAGCTTCATCACTCTAGTCATGATGCGTCATGTATTCAGCTTGCCTATATCCCTCAGTTGGCTCACACCTCGCTAACACACTGTAATTTACGGCAAGGAAGTACCTGCAATACACCATCATCATGAGTATATACCTCAGGGCCAAGTCCTCACCGGCATCAGAAAGCTCTTTGATACGCCTCAATTTCGCCTAAGGCTTCGATCAATTCTGGAGTACGAGGGGAAGAGGTGTCTAGCCAAGATTTTATCAAGTTGATTCCTTACTGTGCAGCATCTGAGAATGAGGAAGAAATTAAACGTCTGATTAGAGTTACTGTTATTGCATCTAGAAATCTAGTCTTCTTGGTATCTTGTAGTGGCTGTTTGGGAACTTCCATTTAGTAGCTGCCCAATACTCACTGTACCATTGAGCAAATTAATTGGCTTCTAGAATTTCCTACATGAGAGGGCTTATTCCTGGTTCCTGTAGGCATAATAACTCGTAAGAGAGTATTTGATGTCTCATACCGCCATTTTATCAGTCGCAATCACTTGCTTCTTGACAATTCTCGGAGCCAAACCTCTAATTTCACAAAAATCTCTCCTCTATTGCATACCAGCAAAACTTGAAACCACGGCAGTCGCTGAGACAAAGCAGTCATTATTCGTATTGCATTGGCGACCCTATTGAGTTTGACAATCTTTGGGTTTACGTAGTTTCTTCAGCAACCTTGGCCATTAGAATCGGTTTAGCATTCGCTACTATAGCCAACACTACAATCAGTGCCAGAGTTGCAGGTCGCAGATACGCTACAAGCAAATGGTCGCTGCGTAGGGTTGTAGTTGTTGATGTTGTTACGATTTCGCCAGTATAGGTTAGGAAAATTCGTTTCCGAGGGATGAGTAAGGCTGTACTTGTTTTTGTCGTCGATGTGGTGATAAATGCCATTGTTGGTGGAAAGGTAATACCTGCTGTCCTCGTTGTTTTTGACTGAACATGGTTTTGCGTCGAGTGCGCGTGGAAGGCTCGCATTCTCCAGATGTCTACACATATCCCGAACACTGCGAGAAGTGACACCAAATGTCTGTCTACGATCCTACCACGCGCTTAAGTCCTAAAGTGGAAATGGATTGTGACAGTGGACACAAGAAATTGACTTCAAGTCGCGCTATCTTCGCGCATTCGGCCAGAAACGTGGGTACTCGCGGAGCGTGGTTCAGGGTCCTCGTAGGCATGCGGAGTCACAATGTTCGTGGTTGAAAAAAGCTTGGTTGTGCCATTGCGTGGACTTCGAGGTGCACCTGAATCTGTTTTGACAGTTGTGGCATTAACGAAAATCCCATAGCGGTGAAATGGGATTGTGAAAAGATTTCGGACGTCCCTCTAGAGGTAAGACGCGTTAGCATTGACTTTGTTCGAAGTGAGAGAAGGAACGGGTGGCACTTCGACCACGGAAGGAGCATGCTCTTCTACCCCAATGAGCAGTAGATTCGGGATAGGAGGCGCCATTTAGGTATACGACATACTGAGTTGTAGTGAATACCCTAAACGAAAACCGTTCGTTGCTTCACTTTACCTAGCGAACTATTCCAAAAAGAAATTCAAAGACTCAAACCTAAAAGCCAAAATATCAAAAACACCACCTCACGCAATCGCGCGAGGCTCAAGAGTGCTAAACCAGACGAACTGAGTTTATATTAATTTGAATTCCGCTTTTTTGTTTTGACCTTAAACTCGAAGTCACCCAAAGACTTGTGTCGGAGCCAACTCATTCCCAACTCAGCCAACAGTCAGTTTGATCCAAACGCTCTAGCCAGAACGCATGCCCTCTGCTTTTGACGACAATTTGTGCTTAATTGAATTTATATACGAGTTTAGAAATGTGGGGCAGTTGAAGAGAGTTCACCGAGTTTGTGCCGTGAGGCTGGGGAGGACGATTCACTGCGACGACACTTCAAAAATTCAGGATGTATATTGCACAAAACAACCTCTCATCAAGAATATCAAATTTCCTACCGAACTTCTGCTCTACTCTAGGTAATTTTGCACCTTAAGTACGTTGAAGGATGCGGGTATTTCATCATTTCAGCTTGACGAGGCAAAAAAACGTGGAGCCTTTTTAATGTCTTTTTCGTCCGTAAAACACCTACCGCCCGATTTTCGGAATTTACGATAGTTTTATCTAATTGCAGTATCCCTCTTAAAATTTCTTCATTACGAGTTGCAATCTATAAATCTCAGTTTCGCGCACAAGAACCTTGCTTGCCACATCCTCCAAAAGCCTCACAGCTTCCCCCTCCCCACCCTCTCTTCCTCCACCGTCTGTCCCCTCCAAACCTTCAACCTCCCCGCACTCTCCCTCATCCCCCTCACAACCTGCTCCCTCG
This sequence comes from Halenospora varia, assembly GCA_020726485.1. NCBI lineage: Eukaryota > Fungi > Ascomycota > Leotiomycetes > Helotiales > Solenopeziaceae > Halenospora > Halenospora varia. Next base: position 1,966,513 of record JAHEWH010000007.1, read on the forward strand.
TCAAGTCCGCCAAACCCCCAACATCAACCTCCCTCTCTTTCCCATCGACCCCAAAAACCATCCCTCCACCGGCAAACCTCCCCTCAAGCATCTTCCTAACCGCTTTCCCCACAACGCAACGGCCCTGACACCCTGCACCCAATCCCACAACTGATGAAAAAGATGCGGCATACCCTTAATCTCCACATACCCCGTCTTCACTCCCTGCGAGGCAAGGTCTCGAACTACCATTTTGACGCTATCCACTTCCATCTCTCCCCCTCCTGTGGAGAGCCATACATCGGTCCCCTCCATTTCCCGCCATTTCCGAGGCGGTGTACTAGCTTGACTCACCAACGGCCGTTTCAAAGAAATCAGTGGGGGCGTTTTTAACCTAGCTCGGGATACCGAACCCATGATCAAAGGCCGGAGAGACATCTGCTATTCCTCTGGGTAAATTCAGCTCTATTTCCTTTCCGTTCAAATTTATTGTTCTCGGATGGTTAGACTCTTCAGTAGTACGACAGAAGGACGATATTGTCAGAATTACAGAGGTGGTTATTGATGCGCTGGCAGAATCGCCTGTGAATATGATCTCTTCGGGTGGGATGGGAGCGTGGATGGATCCGGGTGGAGGGCCTATTGGTGACTGAATTCAGTTAGCACGTGGGAATACTCTAGTTGGCTTTTCCCCTCAAGACCCGGTGAAAGATGTGTTTGAGACATGGTTGGCTTACTAGATAGGCATAGAAGACATTTAGAAGAGCGGCAGGGAAGGGATTTTGAGGCAAGACAGATATTTCGGGACGAAGACACGTGTGTTGGTTAGTTTGGACAATTGTGCGCAGAGGTTGCGGTTTGTAGCTGGGCAGTTTGTTCAGGGAGGTGTAATTTGGCGGCTAAGTAGAGGGAAGAAGGAAGGAGAAGGCCAAGTGGGAGAAATAATTCTTCATTTGATGAGTTCTTGGGATGTTTAAGACAGCTAGGTTTGGAAACGAATATCAAGCTATGGAACCTTATATCTTTCATGCTGGAAAAGCCCTCTTCGTGATAATTGAATACAGGGTCCTCTACACGACAGTTGACTGATACGGACTGTTTTGCACGCTTTTCGTATATCAATAATAGGATCAATACTCGCTTGAGCTGTCTTCAATTTTCGGCCACGTAGGAAATTCCCGATCATTTTCAGAAGCAAGAAAATCAACTGGTCACTTACAGAAACGCTCCTCCATAAACAGATATTACAACTCCATTCCCCTCCACATCCTCCCTCAACCTTCCGTACCTCTCGCCTTCACTCCCCTACTCTTTCATCCCCGGTTGCCACCCCTTCCTCCAAGCAACCCACTGCCCCTCCAGCTCTGTCTTCTGAGGAATCTCAAAAACGCCTTCCTCACTCCAATCTCCCAATTCTCAAATAGCGCCCAAAATAATATCTAACAAGTCATTTCTGTTGGAGCTGGATACTTCACTCGAGATACTCAGACTGGACCCGTGGCTGGAGGATCGGGACCCTTGGCGATTTGGCGCTCGAGGATAGTGTATTTTGTGGTAAGATCGGAGAAAGCGGTGCGAATTTTGTTAGTGCGGGATTGTATTTAGGCGCGGGTTGGGAGGATGGGAGACGTTTTGGGGTGTGGGTTGAGTGGGGGCATTTTGAGGGGATGTGAGAGAAGGGTGGTTTATCGACTTTCTGGAGGGATAGGAAAGAGATCACGGCTCAAAATGAGAGAGCTTTTAAAGTGAGGTTGAGAGGGGCTTGCGTTCTAAAACGTAGGTGAGGTTGTTGAAAAGGAGAACTAGGTTCAAGTCTCATTGCATAGTTCGCTAGTGGTTGTAACACTGATTGGATGCAGAGTACGACAGTAGCAGTCCTCGTCTGTGTACTAAATGGCATGCCCCCAAGTTTCCAGCAAGTATTGGGTTCGTCAGCGCATAATCAATGGATTAGGTTATCCACTTGCTAGGGTTGAGGTCCCGATGATTCCTTATTCCTTGCATCTAAAGTACCGCAACTTAGCAGAGAGAAAGTGAGCCTATAAAGATCGGAATAAGAAGGAACTTTTACCTTTCCTGGTAGATCTACCCTTAGCATGCGAGATGAAGAAGATGATTGGTGAACTGGTGATTAAAGTAAGGAATTCTCCTGACGCCAAGGTTGTAAGCGAATTTGGAGCATATTCTTCACCCAAGTCTCAACTAGATTGATGCGCCAGGTTCAGGGACAGTTGCGAATTCCATAGAAAATATCTCGAAGCGTGCTCTGAAACTTCGGTTGGCATCACATTTGTTGAATTTTCGTCCTCGGAGGAGGGCCTTCTCATTCATGTATCAAATGCAGCCCATACTGTAAAGTAAGCGTCGCTACGCTCATTTAAAAATACTTGTAGCAATAACATCATGACCGTGCAAAGAAACAAAGTTTTCTGCGAGCAAGTCGTCTTCTCGAGGCATTTTTACCCCAAAATAAATAAGAACATTGGTCCCGAAGCTACTGGGTGGGAAAGGAAATTCATTGCTGTCTAAAGTCTTGAAGTATAAACAATTGCGATGAGCACACAGTGCATTCTCCCTGTATTCTAATCTTACTAGAGGAAATGACAAGTTGGGAAGATCGAACCTCAGAACACGCTGGCCCTAAAAAGGCAAACAACTCAAACCTTAAGATATCGAGATTTAGCAGTCGAATCAAGTAAACCCTAAGAGATCTCCTAACTCCAAGCCTTCTGAACATTTTCCGAGGAAACAGCGGGAAGAACAGTAGGATGCTTGAGCAGAAATCCCTCTTTGAAGGCTCATTCAAGAGTCATCTTCTACTGCGATATTTTACTCAACAGTGAACTACGACAGAAATTTCCGAATCTTTACAGCAAGAATTGCCTGCATTTTGCAATGTTCGTGGGTGCGTGGCCTACGGGGCTTTGGTGATCAGACGACTGCACTGCCGCAACATAGTCAATATCAGATACTAAATGCAGCATCAAGGACTTCCTCGACTTTGCCATAGAACAAATAATAGAGGCAACATGGAAATGTAGAGATCTCTATTTTGAGGCTTCCCTGAGGTTCAGAGAGCGGAGATCCAAAGACAGAGTCGTTCTGACAATTGCTTGACATTTGTGCACTTGAAGATATCAAACACGATATTCGCGGACCTCCATCGACACTGCCACGAACTTCAATTGCAATCACGAAGCCGAAATCGTAGACATCTTCCACCCTGTGCCCAGGATATACGAATTCGTACACTATCGATGCCGAGTGGCAAATTCCCCGCAGAAGGTTTCTGGATTTCTGTGCCGCGCAATCTAGATTTCGCCAATCTTTCGGGCTGTGGATGGATCGCGAGTGCCCGCAGCATATTTGGACACGTACTGTCATGAACTCGTGGTCGTGTGCCGTCGGTGCTGATGTTCCCGAATGTTGATGACCACCGTGGAAATTTTCGCCCTCTCATGCTTCACCACAACACCATCAGACCCCGAAGCCAGCTCTGGATGCGTCGGCGATCACCCGTTTGGGTGTCAGTCAGCGCCACCCAAGCCGAACAAGCCACTCCGAATCCCAGCGTGCATAAATTTTGGCGCTTCGTATTTCTCGAAGGCTGTGAGAAGCTGATGGGGCGGTTGTGGCCTGTTTCAATAAATCCCTGGAGCTAAAATAATACTGCTTAATGTATCCCCGACAAAATCAATCTTGCTAGAACTGGAAGAATCGTGTTTATTTGTATTCAATATATTCAATATATTTGGGAGAAGTGCATTGTTACCACTGGAATTCCAAAGTGGACTATGTTATTAAACCGAGTCTAGTATTGAAAGATCCTAGCCTCCACGTGCTACTTTAGCTACTCATCTCGGCAACCCCCCCGCGAAAGGACTCCCGTCATTCTCTCGACGTTCGGATCTCTTCCTTGCTCTAGCACCCTCAACATCCATTTTCTTCTAAATCTTGCGCCGACCAACATACATTCGATCTGCAAACATCTCCCACACTCCTTACGACTGACAATTGCATCGAATTTGCGGCCCTTCTCTCTCCTTTCGTCAACCTATCTACCACGACGCCCTGCGCGTCCCGAACCCCGAACAAATACATTCATCATGCCGTGCGGATTAGGAGGAAAAGAAGCCACCCAGAGAAAGCTGGTATTATTGTATGTTCATGAGCATGAGAATGCGATCTGTGGAATTGCATATTATGGGGAGATCAGATGCCTCTGTGAGAGAATGCTGACGCAATGATACAGAGGAGATGGTGCTTGTGGCAAGACGAGTTTATTGAACGTGTTCACCAGAGGGTATGTCCAATTTGGTTGTGTACTTCATTGTGAATCAAGTGTCTAACAATTTTGCGCATAGTTATTTCCCAACAGTCTATGAACCGACTGTTTTTGAGAACTACGTCCATGGTAGGCCAACACACCTCATTATTCTTCGAGGCCCACATCGGCAGACCACGAAAAAGCATATAGGAAGCAGTAGCTGATGGTTTGGTTTATAGATATTTTCGTCGATAGCGTGCATATCGAACTTTCGCTTTGGGATACCGCTGGACAAGAAGAATTCGATCGATTACGCTCTCTGTCATACGATGACACCCACGCTATCATGCTTTGCTTTTCCGTGGACTCGAAAGACTCCCTGGAAAACGTTGAATCAAAATGGGTGGGTGAAATTGCTGAGAACTGCCAAGGCGTCAAGCTTGTTTTGGTTGCATTGAAGTGCGATTTACGAGAACAGAGCGCAGACGAGGAAGGAGAGGCAACGGAAGGTGCCAACGGTGCGACCAAAGAAAAGAAGGAGATGATCAATTACAACCAAGGTCTTGAGGTTGCGAGGCGGATAGGGGCGCTGCGATACCTGGAATGTTCCGCCATGCGAAATCGAGGCGTCAACGAGGCGTTTACGGAAGCTGCCCGAGTTGCACTCAGTGTGAAACCAAATGGAGAGAAGGATGGCTCGAAATGCTGCGTTATGTGAGGTGTCTTTAGGAGTGTAAGAGGGTTTGATACCTTGGGTTTGGCGTTGGAGGTTGAATGAGCGTCTTCACTGCTGTGCGATTGCACAAGTACATACTTTAAAATCCGGATTTTGGGCGGAAGACTATGTCTTTGGCGATTTTGGTCTCCCCTACGAAAAGAAATATCTCGAAAGAACACTCAATTACGACGATCCGATCTCACACACCCCACTAATCAATTCAACTTCTTTCTCGACAACTACTTCATACCCTTTTCTGGCAGCCCAATTTTTCGGATCATTCTACGTTTTCGATCCTGGCGTTCCGCATAATGGTGGTTACCTTACCAATTTATTTGCACCTCGATTCTTTCGTCTTCGAATTTTCGATTTCTACTTCAATTCTTGCACATACATACTTTCGATTTGAGGGCATATGGGGATGAGAGGGGCGTTTGGATATACTTAGTATTGTTGATAAGAGGAAACTGATTTCATCTGGTCGCTTTGTGGCGGACGAGGAAGAGCTTAGTTGTCCATAATGGGGAAAAGAGAGAAATTTTGAGATCAGAGATCATATCTTCTATCAAGTAGAACCCTGGCCATATCGTGTTGTGTCACTGTCCCACTTGTTGCACAACGATTATCTCAGCTGAAATCCCAAGGAGCAGCAAGTGCCCAATTTACCAACCCCCGCTTTTCCACCTATGTTGAATTGTTTAAAACTCTGGTTACTGTATGGTGTAATCCTCTACAATAACCAATCCTGTCGTTCAGCTCGTCCTCGGGAGCGAAATAACTCTAAATAAGTGCTCTTTGGTGCACGCGGGGTAAGTACCCACCCACTAGCTAGTTCTGGGGTCCCAGCTTCTCAGCTACACCACGACTTAAACTCAAATCCTACCCTTATAGTCTTTTAATTTTGCTGCACTGAACTATAAAATCTATCAGTTTGATCTTCAGCCAGACTTTTGACCAGAAAATTTCTAGAAGTGGAAGAAAAAAGAAAGAAAAAAAAATGGAATCGTGACAATGGCGGATATAAAACCGATTAAGATTCATGTGGCGGATGAGAAGTTAGAGAGACTGAGGAAGAAGCTCGAGTTGACGGATTTTCCGAAGCATGCATGAAATTGATGATTCTGGTTGGAAATACGGCACGCCTTTGTAGCTCCTCTCCTCTCCAAGCTGGCTCTCGTCCTTTTCCCCTTTTCAGCCTGTATCTCATCCCCTCCTCACCCATCCCATAGTCCTCTAAGCTAACATCCCCTCGACAGGTCAGAGCTCAAACGCTTAAAAGGTCATTGGCAAGATTCGTGTCTCCCAAACTGGCGCCGGAAAGAGGCGGAACTGAACCAGTACCCGCATTTCAAACGAAAATTGGGGTTGATGGGTTTGGAGAGCTGGATGTGCATTTTTTGTATCAGAAAGCGGAAGGAGGGGTGGAAAGGGTGCCTATGTTGTTTGTGCATGGGTGGCCTGGTAGTGCGAGTTTCTGTTGATTTGAGTTTTGAACTTTGAGTTGGGAGGGGGCGGGGGCAAGTGAAGATGAGAAGTGCTGATTTGAGTGTATAGTGGTTAGAAGTCACGTGTATGCTACTTCTTCTCAAGGGCGGGGACTGCAAGGTGGCTTTCGATATTGTGGCTCCGAGCTTGCCAAATTATTCTTTTAGTGCTGGGGCGAGGAAGGTGAGTCTCCGCCCTTTCATTTTTGCTTTTTGAGCGTGCGATGAAAATAAAAGGAAAGTGACTGATTTGAAATTTTTGTAGCAAGGATCTGAGATTAAACAGTATGCGGAGACGTGCCATAGGTTGATGTTGAAGTTGGGTTATGATCAGTATGGTAGGTTAATCAGAACATGAAGTTGAGCGGCAAGTGCTGATGTTTGGGAGGGGTGGTGAGGTGGAGGGGGTTGTAGAGGGGAGGGGTGGGTATTGAGAAGTCGGGGTTTGGTTTTCGATGGAGTTATTAATGCTTCTTTGGTTTCGGGGACTTGAAAGCTTTTGATTTCAATGGAACCCAACTTCGACTTCTTGTCTGGCACCAACAAATTCCCCGTCGTTCTATTACTTACTGCCCAAACCCTCGTCCTCCAACCCCCAATCTTGTGTCTCGAGCGAGCTTTACTCATTCATACACGCTACATAAACCAAGATAAGCACTTTTACCTCCTTCCTTCAAGATCTTGAGGAGTTATAGGATGAGTTTTTGGGGTTAGTTCTCTCTGATTGCTTTGTCTTCCAGCTGAGGCCGATAGCCCAATCTTGTGGGTGCCGGGTGAATCGTTTCCTGAGCTCGTTTCTAGTAATTCCTGTAATAAGTTTTGAAAGTCAATGCATGTTTTGTTGTCTTGATATTGGCTTGACAGGGGTGCGACTAAGCGAGACGTAAACGCTTACGAGCATGCAGGTCTACAAAGATTTGGTGATGGATTTAGTTCTAGGTTAAGTGTAAAGTGATTTACGTGCTTCCATTTAACCAATGAATACGTGTGAAGAAGTTTAATGTTGTCTTAGGAAGTGATGGGCAAAGTGACAAGATTAACAACAAATTCAATCCAGCAAGCACTTCTCACCGCCCCATGACGCGTTATATGAAGTCGGAAGCGAAGGCGCTAGCGAGCACGCTAGTAATTTATCGCGTTGTCTTGCCTACAAAAGCTCGCTGTCGTTACATTTCCAGGACCTGAACACCTTCAACCTCAATCCCACTCCATGATTTTCACAACATCCTTGCATAGCAAAGATGTTGCCACACAACAACCGCACTCCTGCCACTGGCAATTCCCAATGTAAGTCATATCTAGTATGAGGTTTATCTACAATATCTGACCGTGATCTAGCATCCGGCGCACCTCTTCCACTTCGCATTAGAAGTTCGGTTCCTTCTGGCACCACGCGTCGAATGAGCTCTGGACCCTCCCGAAACATGACCTCCTCCAACTTGAACGGTTCTCGTCAATCGGTAGAGCGCGAAATGGAGAATATCTTCAGAGGCTCTGACTTGCACGATCATCCACCTCTGGTTCCCGAAAATACCCCGACTGCTCCCATCATGGGCATGGGTCTCACTAGCGAGGACGTATCTATTGTGGACAGAGTTAGACAGCAAGAGCCAAGACGTTTCCGACAGATTCCTATGGAACCTTTATTGGAATCGACGAGACAGCAAGGTTTAACCATCGATGACCGACGCGTCTTTGACGGTGTCTTCCTGAATCCTTCCCGTGCTTCAGGATCATCGGGCTCAGCTTCTCAACCTCTTGCTCAATATTCGAATGCGACTTCTAGTTTGTTTGCTCAGCGAGCCTCTCGCTCTAGACCTCGCCCAAATAGTTCTAGCGACTCTAGCATGGCTGCAAATGGCGATTCAATGACTTCGAATTCCCAGTCCAAGTCCACTGTTACTAACGGCGCAACCAGAGGTAAGCTTGCATCCGTTATTGCTTGTAACAAGTGCTAACTATTTTTTGCCTCTAGCGTCATCTAGACTTGGGAAGTCGGCCAGCATGGCACTCGGTTCCTCCGGAGACCCAGGAGCAATCCATAAGGCATATACGGGCTCCCTTTAAGCGATGTATAATATGCTTGAAGACCCTTTCCTGGCACCAGCCAACATGACCTCACAATATTCCGGTTCTGGATTGTCAACTGGAAGAGCAGTTCCTCGCAGCACCCAATCAGGCCCGATGCCTAACCATATGGATGCTCCTCCGGCTTTGGGCACTGCTGCCCCTCCAGCAAGCGAGATCGACGACGATGGCGATTCCATCATCTCATGGGAGACAGAAGAGTTGGACACCATTAATTCCGATTCTTTGAGCGACGACGAGCCGTTGATGACTCAAGTCCGTCGTAGCAAGCCCAATCAAGCCCAGGCACCCCCTGCACCTACTGTTTCTGCTCAGGAGTCTCAGGCTGGTCGTCAAGTTGGCACAAATTCTGGTGGTCAAGGTTTTTCATCACAAGAAACAGTCAATCCTTCCGTGTCCGTCAATCAAGTGCCCTCCAAGGAGGATACCAACCGCCCTCGGTACTTCTCTCAGCCAAACGACCTACCACACATGGTTCATTGCCCTATGCAGTCTGGACCTTCTTATGGACAACAATCCAATATGTACCCCATGACTTCTAATCATTATCATTTTCCACCTACGGCATCAACACAAGTTCCGCATCCACTATTTCAGCAAATTGGTGTTAATTCATCAATGGGACCAATTAATGCTCCGACACCTGGTATTTACAACCAACCTGGACCAGCTTCATTTGGGTCATCTCACAGATCTCTAGCTTCAGGATTTCCGGGAGGCTTGACCTCTCAAGGTTTTCCACTTAATCAGAATTTCCCGGGTCGCATTCCACAACTTGTACAAGAGCCTGCTTGCCGACTTACACAAGAGCCAGCTCTTCAACTTACGGCTCCTTACGATGGCACTGTCCGCAACTTCACACTTGAGTTTCAGCGTGTTGGCCAGACACTCGCAGCCTCCGGCCACATTGTTTCCATTTCCCTCGAAGAATTCCAACTCCTCAACGATAACTTGAGCACATTCAACCATTATCCTCTCAATAGCGGAGATGTTCCCTTGGCACTCATCAAGTTTGACGCATTGAAGACCATGTTGATTAGTGAGATGAAACTCGACATCAACAAGGTGCGGCTATTGTACCGCCCAGGCACATCCGCATCCGGTTTTCATGAACAGTCTGGAGTGCTGGATTGTCTAATCCACTCTGATATTAGCTTGAGACATGCGGTTCGGGCTTGTCGAAATGCTAATAGAGGCGTGTTGAAAGTTTGGGTTAAGGCTATCTGAAGTAGCACTGACAGGTGTAGCTGAGACAGGTGGTTTATGGTGAAGGGTGTAAACACTTGATTTGGGCACTATCCAACTGGTATCTAGGAGTGGAACCGGCTTTCCTATAGTTCTCACCTACGTTTCCCTTTTGTTTTTTAAAAAAAAATCCCTCTGCGGGAATTGGTCACAGTCACGGACAACATCATGCCAACAACTGGCATTTGTCGTCATCGGGCATCTAGAGGCGGAATATGTTTTCTTTCATTGGCGTTTCTTTACCGCGAGCTTCTTCTACTAGGCTGGCTGTGGTACTCAGCAAAAGTTTGGTGCATGGTATTTGGAGTTTTGTGGTCACAGGGTATGGTAGACATTAGGTTGTCAGTAATGCAAAATTGACACTCATGACATAAAATGGATTTTTTGTGCTATGTGATGCGACTAATCATTTACAAGCTCTTTCATAAAAGTTCATGAGTGCATCACAGTCCAATCTTGAGATGGAAGAGACTTGCTGAAGTGGTGTTGAGGCAAGTACTCGCGAATGCACCTTTCTCGCTTATCTGAGAAGGGGTAAGTGGGGGACGGAACTCGAGTGCGAAATTTCAAGAGATTTGAGTGGTTGTAATTTACAAAATCGATACTAGTTATTGTATCTAACCTCGTCCTATCAGTTGAATCCTACGCTGTCAAAGTATTGTACTGAAGAATGAAGGTGTGGTTTGCTGCTGCACGTGACGAGTGTGGCAATTCGTGCCAAGGATCATGGGGCACCCTCCTTATTTTGGCAGTTGATGTCTCCACCAGCGAATTTTATCGCAACACTTTGTCTGAAAGATGGTAGTTCCTTTAAAATAACCCACTAACAGTTGTGTGTTCATTGTCTAATAAGATACACATTGCTGCCTTGTCTCCACCTTCTCGGCGTTGGAGTACTTTCAGAAGCAACACGCGAAGATCAAGAAAATAAATAAGTTCACTTACAAATTATTGATTTCTTCGAAATCTAGATCACGAAATATCATATATCACACAGCAGTATCAAGCAATAAACCAATTCATGTCTCTATACCCAGAAAATCTCGTTGCGGGTGGAGTCTACCACTTCAAGAACCAATATTTTTAGACATGGCTCGACCTTGATGATGGTTAATAAATCTAGTCCCCAAAATTTGATCAATAGTGCTTATATTTCTCATAGGTAAAACCGAGAACAGAACCGAAATCCACGGTTATAACACTACCGCTGGATCGATGACTCCTAGAACCAACTCTGGATTATCAACATGTGTGCAAACCAAGCTTATTGGGCTGTTTGTAATTTGAAATCGGGAAGTACGCCATGCATGAACTATGCTCAATTAGAAATATGCTGATTAAAGTATTACAACAGCATATTTAGATCTTCAAGGTGCCAGTGGGAAGAATGGAACTACTATCTTTGGCTTTCAACGAAACGACCCGAATAAACAGCCAAATGATATGGGGAACCAGGAATGGGCCATTGAGGAGTACAGCCATGAGGGATATTTCACGTACACTTTTACTGCCAAAATACTTCACAACAGGAATTTGACTGACCACCTTCAGCTTCACAAACCGGAACAGTAATGGACCGCGACGCCAGCACTGATAGAGCAGCAAATGGGCAAGTCTCTTCAAAATTCAATCTCGAATACCCATTACTGTCAACTAATAAATTTCATCCAGAACCACAGTTCAAAGCTGGACCAAGAAGAACACCGACAATAAACCCTGGCAATTCTGGCGCGTATCCCGCTCCGCCATCGAAATCGCATTGATGATTTACCAACCACACTCTATTGACGCTCTCAAAATAACCACCCCTGACAAGGCAACAGAAAAAAGAACAAGCAACAGGAATGCATATCTGTGATGGATAATTTCTGACCTTGCCGAGGAGTATGATTAATGGGGGTGAGATTTGGGTCGAGTGCGGGATGAGGCCGCAAAGGTGGGATTGGAGGGCGGAGACTTTTGATTGTGAGGATTTTTCGATTATGGCGAGGAGTGAGGTGGCTAAGTGGTAGTATAAGAATATTCATTCTGATGTAATGCTTTCTGTCAAACCTCCTATTCCATTCCACCATCTCTGCTCCACTCGCTGAATACATCAGGGCGTCGCGATTGGCTTCGGCATAATCGTCTTTAAGCACCCGTGGACGAATTTGGGAACGATGATGGTCCGGTACAGGGACATGCGATGAATTGGTATCCTGATAGTGATAGTAACCCACAGAAGCTGGTTTGATTTGATCCAAGGAAGTAAGTGGAGATAGGTATGTTCATTAAGTCTAGGGGATATAGTGTTGGGTTGTGCTGACAAGGTGGTTATAGATGCGCCGGCGTCTAGGAAGATGGTTAAGACGCAATGGTTTTTTGTTTGATAGGGGTAGATTTTGGGTGAATGGGCAGGATCTGTTTTACTTTGCGGAAATGGATTGTAGGTTATTGTGATAAGGAGCAGGACTTTGCTGATCATCACTTTTGGAATGGAGGGTTGGCGCAGGTCATTTTTCTGGAGTTTTGATGTTTGCCGCAAGTTGGAATATTTCTTTGGCTATTCACAGTTATCTTCAAACGATATCTACAAGAATATGAAGGTATTCAACCTAGTCTGGCGTGTTTTGAAAGGGTAGTAGATTTATGCTTTAGAAGTGTTTTCAAGATATGTCACGTGCTAGTTACAATAACTTCGATGGGAACGGTGTTCAAGGTTAGAGGGGCCGAGAAGCTGAAGGGAAAAGCTATTTCTGGAAAATCTTTTAACGTTAGGAAACAATTCTAAATGTTCTACTAAGACGAATCGCTATCTCTATGTCGCTTCACTATGCGCTATGCCGAGTCGAAAATCTTCAGCTCAACAAGTCTTTATCAAAACTCCGACTCCTCTTCCCAACTCAAAGGAACCCTCTATTTGCACAATCTCACCACTCTCCCATCAACTGTTCCCTTGTCTCCCTCTCCCACATCAAGCCATCGCAACCTCCGCACCATCCATCTCCCCCTTCCCCTTCAACTCACTCGGAAACCTCCAGTAAAACACCCCCGTAACAAAAACCATCAGCACACTATCAAATACATACAGCGTCCATTCATGTTTCAGTGGGTATCCGTCGTAACCCATCACGAATTCGATAACACGGAAGATGGACCGGATCATGATGAGGAGGGAGACGAGGTAGAGCATGTGGAGGGATTGCTTCCACGGAATCTCGGGATGATAGGAGGCAGGTGTGGGGTTGGATTTCATGCGTGACTGTAGGGTGGGGATGTTAGTTTTGTCTGGATTTGAAGATGGGGAAGGGGGAAGGCCGGAGGAAAGGGGACGAACCTGAAAGAGAAGCGCAACAACAATAAAAAGCCCAAACATAACAACCTGAATCAACAAACCCGCAACAACCATCTTCTCCCCCGCACTCGCCGTATTCGAATTAATCATCAACCCTGCACTGCCCCCTGAATCATAAAGCTCATCACATCACCAAGCACAAACAGTTTCGTAAGCCAGTTCACTCTAATCAAGGAATATTTCTCCGCGTTGACAGAACGGATTATTCGTCCGAGAGTCATGTAGATGGATGCTGCGAAGAGGGCGGGCGCGACGAGGATGAACATGTTTTGGATTATGAAAGGCATTAGTTTGCCGGTTTTGTTGTGGGCGGAGGCGCGCGCGCAATAGCCTACGAATTCGACTGTTGATGGTCAGTACGAGGATGCTGAAGGATGGGGGTGGGGGACTGACAGAAACAGCCAAGGACGAAAGCGGTGCAGAACCAGGTTTTGGTGGTGTACATCCGCCAGCCGAGAGCTATTGTTGCAATGACGAAGAGAGCGGCGAAAATTCCTGCTGCAGGTGCTGAGGGGATGTATTTCCAAAGGTAGTACCCGTGGTGGCTTTCAAGGACCGCCATTTTGACCTGGCTGGAAACAAGCTGGACAATAGAAGCGTGATGATCAGCGAGAACGAGAAGGTATTGCTGCAAATCGAGTGTTGTTCGGAGAGGCCGTTTCAATTTGTAGTTTGTGCAACGTTGTGTAAATAGTCTTTGGTGTAAACAAAGACAGGATTGAATTTGGTGTAGCTGAAAGTACGAGATACAAGTTATATATGAGTATGTGGGTTCCTTCTAGTTCGGCGCTCCTGTCAAATCAGGGGCGCAGCCGAGTCGTAAACGGGAGTAAATACGATCGTTTATCGCATTCGTCGTATAATGGACGCGTATACTTGCTGGTCGAATACGATCGTATATCGGAAAACCACGCATTCGTATTTGACCAGGCATCGGATTATGCTCCAGTTGGTAATTGTGATGTCCGATGACTAGGTGATGCAGATGGAAGTAAAATTTAGTATTGCTCATCACAATTGAATATAATCTTTTATATATAGGAACTGCCATGGCCGGTCGAAAGCGCATCGCATATCGACCAGAGTCGTCTCCAAAATCGAGCTTGATTTTCAATCGATTCTGTGCGGGTCAACATGCAGCGAGCCATGAAATTCTCACAAATAATCCTGGCCCTATGCATTGCCTTGACAACAAATGCAGAAGCCCAAAATGTTTCAGCTGAACTTCCCGTTGTCGATCTAGGCTACGAAATATATCGAGCTTCCTCACTAAATGTAAGTTCAATACCCGTTCATCGTGAATAGCTCTTAATTTCGTTAGGAAACAACCGGATACTACGAGTTCAACGATATCCGATACGCAGCACCACCCGTAGGTGACCTGAGATGGCGCATTCCCGTTGTTTCAACCGAAAACCGGACAACAATTCAGGAAAATAGAGCATCGAGAAGCTGTCCGCAGGCGTATGCATCATGGCAAGACCTCACCATCCAATGGATACCGGAATATATTGCGAATGGAACAATTCCGGAGAATCTTAACCTCACGGCATCGGGGAGAATCACCCCTCCTGGCCCAACAGAAACCGAAGACTGCCTTTTTCTTGATGTCGTCGTGCCGAAGAAGACTTTCGAGCGTGCCCAAAATTCATCTGGATATCCTGTGCTTGTTTGGATCCATGGTATGTTGGACTTTCGTCACTTTTCGGCGATAATTGAAGAGTTGCTGATTGCCAATTGTGGTAGGCGGCGGATTCGTGGCAGGCTCGAAATCATTTTTCGGAAGCCCAATAAATCTACTTCAGCATAGCCAAAATGCGACCTCTGATGGTGTCGTGTACGTTTCGATCAATTATCGACTTGGATTTCTAGGATTTCTTGGTGGTGCGATGCTGCAACGAGACGGTGTTTCGAACGTCGCGTTCTACGATCAACGTCTCGCCCTCCAGTGGGTCCAAGATAATATTCATCTTTTTGGAGGTGACAAGAATCAAGTGACTGTGATGGGAGAATCAGGAGGTGGAGGTTCGATCATGCATCAGATTACCGCGTTTGGCGGCCACGCCTCAACGCTATTCAAACGTGCCATTATTCAATCTCCAGCATGGTTTCCGTATGCTCCGGCGTACAAGCAGGCTGAAGGACTCATGCTTCTTCTAAAGAATCTGAATGTGACAAGTCTGAGTGGCGCTCGAAACGCGACTTCAGCTCAGGTAATCGCAGCAAACTCTGCCGTTGCAGCCCTCTCACCATACAGCACTACCAACATCGGGCCAACTATTGATGGAATCTTCATCACTCAGGACCCCAAAGTTCTTCTTGCCAATGGGATGTTCAATAGGTCGATCGAGATCATGGTTTCTCACACTTCCGACGAAGGCCTCATCTTCGCACCGCCAATCACCAACGATACCGGCTATGAGGCTTTCTTGCGAACCTTTTGGAGAGGCACCAGCCAGTCTGTTCTCAGCTATATCGCCACAGACCTCTATCCTCCTGTCTTTGATGGTTCAAAGAACTACACTGATCAGGTTGGAAGGACGGCCCTCACCATCAGCGAGTCGATGTTCGTCTGCAACACGATTGCTCTGAATCAGGCAAAGGATGGCCAAACATTCGCTTATCTTTTCGCGGAACCACCAGGTCTTCATGGCGCGGACATTGGATTCACATTTTATGATCCTCTGCAACCAGACAAGAGAACTAGTCTGGTGTCGTCTGGCGCAGCAAATGTGACGGTAACTGATCTAATACAAGATTGGGTAACTAGTTACGCAGTGGATGGAATCCCCCGAACCAGTGTTTTGGGGGGCCCCAACCTGGAAATCTCCGGGTTGGGGTCCTCTCTAATGAACATCAGCTCAAGTGGTGTAAAACCAACTGCGGAGGCCCAAGGCATACTGGACAGATGCGCCTTTTGGCAGTTGGCATTACAGTATTGATATCAGAGGTACTTTTGGTCGTTCAAAGTGCTATGGCACCAGTAGTAATTAGTGTATGATTTCAAGCACGTGGAAGACATGGAAGATATGGATATGATTACCTCGTGGCGAATTTAATAGTCCCGTCCATTTCATATATTTCCAAATGCTCCCGAGGCCTTAACAGTCTAGTATGATTTGAACTTCAGAACCGGCATTTTCCTCAAAGTCTCAAGCTGGGATCCATCCAATCTCTGACATTGGCCATCTAAGCCAAATCTGAAAATCCTTGTTGATACAAGAATAAATCTCGTTCAGCAAATGCTGGGCCCAGCCTTTCATCCACCAGAACGAACTCAGATCATTCAGTACCACGCAGAAGTATGAAAGAATAAGGAGTGCTAGCGGTCTCCGTTCCTGCAACCGCTGAACAAATGTGTCCGACACTCGGTAGAACCAAACGAAAGCCACTTGCGGGGAAGCCTGTGTGGCACGTGTTCCAGGAATAGCTTCCGTGGGAAACGATTTGGCGAGTGCGTCAAGAGAGGACAAGTACATCTCAAGATCTGGATCTGCTTTGGCTGTCTCGGCGATCATTTCTCGGAGCTCGTTGATGTGTTCGATATTGGCAGGACGCTCATTCTGTATATTCTGAATTGAGATTTGAAACATTGGCGCCAACTCGCTGTGTCGAAGAGCCTCATAGTTCATGTCGACGATCGATCGCATGCCGCGGAATAAGAGTAGCCATTCGGCGACGCCCTCGTTTCCAAAGAGTAGAAAGTCTCCTGGTTTTGGACCCAATCCTAATGTGATCAAAGAACAAAAACTGCCAAAAAGGTAGAGAGGGACAGCTGTCTCCGAATTGATGGTTGGAATCAGGGAGGTTGCCGCACGCAGACCAGTCTCGTAGTGATAATGTGCTTGATTCATATATCGTGTCTGAGCATCTCCTTGTCTATATTTTGTTAAATGAAGCGAAGACATGGCGAGAACGCCGTGAAGCAGAAACGGGTATTGGAAGCCGATCTGAGGAATGACTACTCGGAAGAAAGTCTGAAGTCCTGGCACGTTGCTTAATGTGTAGCTTGTTGATGTATCGAAGTGATGTAGTAGCTCGAGATCCATAATATTCAAAGACAGGTGATCTTGAGATGGGCTGACGAGTAACTCAGGATCGTGAACTGACGAGGTCGGAGTATCACCGGCGGCAGTAGGTGTTGAGGTTTGAGAAGTTGGAGCCAGAGCAGCGGGACTATGCTGGGGACGGGAAACATTGACGGAATAGCTGCACTGGCTAGTATGTCTTTCACAGTTCGTGCATTGGGGTTTCCTTTCATCGCACTTAAGACATCAGCCGAGTCCCTGGCCGTTTCCAGTCACCAAATCGAGGATCTTCCATACCTTTATTTTTCGCTTCTTACAATTATCACAGCCATTTCGCGATTTTCGATGTGATTTCCTGGAAATCTTCTTCGCCGGTACATTGCCGCCGTCACTACCAGTGCCAACGTCTCCATGTGTTGAAGACATGATTGAACAGCCCAAGACGCTTGAATAGTCCCGTGACCGGATTTCTCCAAAATGCCTGCGGGCAAGATTTATCAAGCAGCGTCGCTCGTGAAGTTTGGGTGGTATGCTCACACGTGATATTGAATGATGAAAGGAGCGCCGCACGTGTGCGATGTGGAGGAGTAGAGAACTTGCGACGCGCTCTCTTACACGTATAGCGTACTCGGTCTCTCTTTTGTACATGTATCGGAGTTGCAAGAGCGTGGATGGACCCGGGCTTTGTCGTGTTCAAGTAATCGTATCCTCGTAAGAAATACGAAATGCCAAGAATAAATCCCGTCCACTAAAGTTTCGGGCGCAGTAGTGCAGTCGCACTCGAGTCAAGCGCTACGGTCAGCGTCATTGTCCTCATCGGATTCGTATAGAAGCTCGTATTCCAGGGCATTATTCGTATTTCGTATTTATTTGAATCTTCAAATCTGCGTCATGCTGCCTTTTCGTTCCAGAAGACTACACACTTCATACGAAAGACTCGTAACTTTGGCGATAACATTCTTTTAGTGCTGAAATACGAAAACGTACCAATCCTTTGTACACCTACAACAACTCACTCCTTCTGCACCCAAGCCCGGACCCGAGTTACCACGGTGGTCCAGTCAGCATGGGGCGCTATACGGAGAGCGAGAACAACCCCAGTTCGCACTCCTCCTTCACAAATAGGAACGACGCACGTGAGACTTCTCAAGTCAACTTCGAAGAGCCTCCTCCACCTCCATACGAGGAGAATGAATCAATAGACCCCTCACAGCTTGCCCAAGACTCGGCTAAACTCACTGGTAATTAAAAATCTCCTCCAAACGCCGAGAAATTGGATCGAAATGAAAAAGACTGATAAATTCCAGATGATGGCCGAATTCAAGTTGATTTAAATTCCAAACTTGCCAGAACTTTATCGAGATTCATTCCAGATCCACCAGATTTCTCATCATGGACACCAGACGCACCGAAAACTCTCCCATGGAGTGTCAAGCTCAACATTGTTGTTCAAGTTGTGGGAAGCCGGGGTGATGTCCAACCATTCATCGCTCTTGGCAATGAATTACAGAAGTATGGCCATCGTGTACGAATCGCAACTCACAACACCTTCGAGGAATTTGTGCTCAAACATGGGCTCGAATTCTATCCTATTGGTGGTGATCCAGAAGAATTGATGGCTTACATGGTCAAAAATCCCGGGTTGATACCTAGTATGAAGAGTTTGAAGCAAGGCGAAATCCAACGAAAGCGTCTTATGGTTGCAGAAATGCTCCAAGGATGCTGGAACTCTTGCATTGAGCCTGATCCAAAATCGGGAGCACCATTTGTGGCAGATGCGATTATTGCAAATCCTCCGAGTTTTGCTCACGTGCATTGTGCCCAAGCTCTTGGAATACCGGTTCATCTTATGTTTACCATGCCTTGGAGTAACACAAGAGCGTTTCCCCATCCACTGGCAAATCTCAAACATGCTGGAAAGGATCTCACAACAGCGAACTATATCTCATATAGTGTTGTGGAATGGATGGCCTGGCAAGGGTAAGTTACGTCGCTCATCATAAACTACAGCGCTGACATTTTTCAAGTCTTGGAGATGTGATTAATGAGTGGCGATATACACTGGATTTAGAACCCGTCTCTGCCATAAATGGGCCAAATCTTGCAAGTGCTTTGAAGGTGCCGTTCACGTACTGTTGGTCTCCATCCTTGGTACCAAAACCTAGAGATTGGCCATCTCACATAGGTACTTCTCCCTCTTTATCTCAAGCTATTCAGTATTAATAAGTAGTAGATATCTGTGGTTTCTTCTTCCGAGATCCACCAAATTACACTCCACCTCCTGATCTCGATGCATTCCTCCGCGCGGGTCCTCCGCCAATTTATATTGGATTCGGCAGTATCGTCATTGAAGACCCAGAAAAGATGAGCCATCTCCTTCTGGAAGCTGTCCAAAAGACCGGAGTACGAGCCATTATTTCGAGAGGCTGGAGCAAACTCGGAGGCCCCGATCTTGAAAATGTGTTCTACCTCGGAGATTGTCCTCATGAATGGTTATTCCAGCACGTATCAGCAGTTTTCCACCATGGAGGAGCAGGAACAACTGCTTGTGGTTTACTAAATGGTAGACCGACAACCATTATCCCTTTCTTTGGAGAGTTCGTACTCCCCAGAACTTCAGCTTTTATGCATTATGCTGATATTTGACAGTCAACAATTCTGGGGTAATATGGTCGCAGCAGCAGGTGCTGGTCCCACACCAATACCCCACAAAACTCTGAATGTCCAAACCCTCACAGAAGCCATCTCATTCTGCCTCACACCCGAAGCCTCACAAGCAGCGTACGAAATTTCCGTGAAGATGAGTACAGAAACTGGAGTCCACACAGCAGTGCAGTCCTTTCACTCCAACTTACCTCTTGAGACATTGTCCTGCGATATCCTACACAATCAGCCTGCAGCTTGGAGATACAAGCGCAAGAACAAGACACTAAAGTTGTCTAAAGTCTCAGCTGAGCTGCTTGGTGAACATATGAAAGTTGATCTCCATAAGCTCGAAATCCACGAACCCAGACGCATCCTCATCGAAACCCGCCACTACGAGCCCGTCTCTAGTATATCTACCTCCTTCTTCGGCACCTACTACAAAACAACAGAAGACGCTGTAGGAATCTTCTACCAACCGTACAAAGCGTACAAAGCAAATCGTACTGAAAACGAGAAGCGTGCCGCAACTTTTTCATCATCGCCCTCAGCTAGCAATGCCAATTCAGACGCTCGCTCTATTGCTAGTAGTCATAAGAGCAGTCACACGGCGAGTAAAGACAATGGAGAAGGGAGCAGCAGGAGCATGAGCCCAAGCACAACTAGAGGTAGCACAGCTCGAAGTCAAAGTCCCTCGAAAGAAAAGAGTGCAGCTGGAGCAATGGCTCTTGCGTCCGCGAAGAGTCTTGGGAATTTCCATGGAAACTTTTTCAAGGGCATGGTTGTTGATTTGCCTTATGCTGCTGCTGAGGGGTTGCGAAATGTGCCCAAGTTGTATGGCGAGGAGGTGAGGGATAATGGGCCGGTGACGGATTGGAAGAGTGGTGCTGTTGTGGGTGGGAAGGTATGTTTGCTCTTTTGTTTGAGTGTGGGATTGTTGCTGATGTGAGAGATAGACTTTCATGTACGGCATGTCTGAAGGCTTGACAGATATCTTCACTAAACCGTATAAAGGTGCGAAAGAAGAGGGAACTCTTGGTGCGCTGAAAGGGTTTGGAAAGGGGACTTCTTCTTTGGTTACGAAGACTGGCTCTGGTGCGTTCTTCTACAATATCGCATTCCTCGTTCTTCAGTTCAAAAAGCTAACACTTGAACAGGATTGTTAGGATTAGTAGCATATCCAGGTCAAGGAATCTGTAAATCCATCCGTACAGCTGTGAAATCCAAGACTCGTCGAAGGATCATGATTGCACGCCATTGCGAGGGAGAATACCTTCTCAGGGTTGCAAATCAGCAGGGGTCAGTTGACCATGCGAGGGTACTGGGGGATTTCGATTCTCTTATGCGACAGGAATGATATGAAAGTGAAAGAATCGAGGCTCGTGATTTGGATGTGATTGATATCAACAATGGCTTTTGCGGATGTGGAGCGTTTGTGGGAGGAAGGATGTTTTTGAAGTAAGCATAGACCGCCGATACCCTCAAATGATACCATAAGGACAAAATCAAAGCATTCCGCCTCGCGTATATAGAGTGGCAAGCTTCAAGAAAATAGTTTTCAACAAGATATCTCGCTCTACATCGACTTCTCGCCTCATGTGAGGTTATGGAGACCAAGTTTTGGGCCAAAGTCCATGCCCTCTTCTAGGATCGGCTCAGACCACCGAACTTTTGTCAGAAGAAAAGGGACACCTCCAAGCGCTCCATACATCCTAGTTTTTGCAGCTTCCAAAGCTGCTGTTAATTCCCCACTCATTGTCGTGCTCCCTCCCCATTTCTATCTTCTCTACGGCAATCGATCCATCGAGCTTCCCTTAAACGTCCAACTTTGGCGAGCGTAATTTCTTTTAGTGCATTCAACCTTTGGTCAAAACACCATCGCATCTTCTTTAGAAGAGATATGGGGCTATCGACTTGCATTAAAAAAATGGGTTTGTCCTAGGTTTTAGCAACGGAAGTAAGATTGAGGAGGATTTGACAATTATATACCTCACAACTTGCAATTGAGGGCTTACTAAAGTAGGAGGCACCTTTTGAGTTGAAATTAACACTGTTGATTTGAAAAGAGATGACGAAACCAGTGGACTAAATTCACGTGCTATAAAAGATGCTTAAATTTGCAAGTGCCAAAGACGACAAACACACAAGACTACCAACCACGTGGGTAGGTATTCCGCCTTTACTTGGCAATGTCAAAAGATAATTATATCAAACTTTTCTCAAAGATTCTCCGATCATACTCATTGCAGACTACTCAATTCCACTCTAGGTCGGTTTTTCAAGTTTTGATTCAAGGATTTCACTCCCAACTCAAATTACTCTGCCACATCATTTATCACCGTCATTCCCTGCATTGCGGACTCACATCTCATCTCTCTCGCCATCTCAGTCATCCTCGTAAACAGAATGATAGCAAGTTGGGTAACCTAGCGCGCGAATCTATCTATCTTCAAATCGAACAACGAGGGTTCTCCTGACGAGAGGACAACGTCGTTTCCACCATATTTCCAACAATGATGATTTTGAAACAGTTTGATCTTTGGGTGGCATTGGTTGTGAGAATAAATACCGGTGTAGTAAAGGGGATGTGACAGGCCTTGTATTGGCTTTAAGTGAAGAAGATTGACAAGTGGTGGGACTTTCACAACTGACAATTTTGAGGATATTTGAACTGTGCTGGCAAAGAGGTTCTGGACCTGCTAGGCCAATCGGGGGCTCCAAGTCCGCTATTATAGTGTAAAGCGGCATTGGCGGTACAAATAGAGAAGCTTAGAAGCCCTGATTGAGCAATGGCGTGCAGGGCTGGCAATCACAGAGGCAGCGGGAAAGTCGTTCCGTACTCCATGCACCACGAATGGTTCTCTTGCTAAATTTCACGAAATTGTAGCACGCAGACCACAACAAAAAATCACAATGAACGTCGGGTGATTGTTGCCTCTGTTAAAAACGAGCTAAGATTCGAGAAGTCGACAGTGGCAGGACGTCAACAACACTTCGTGGAAGTAATAATGAAAAGGTATCAGGTAGTCTAGGCGCCAGAAAGCCTGTGCTCGGCTTTGTTTGCCAGCTTCGAGCTATTTATTCTTACTTGTGCTATTTTATAAACTGCGAAGGAGGCAGTTCAAGCTAGGAACATGACCCTTGAACCGGTTCGCGAAATTGTATAGTGTTCATAAATCTAGATTACAGACCTGGTGATTTGGATATATACCATGTGGGTTAACTGAATAAATACTTTTGCGTTTCTCTCGAAAGCATGAAAGTGTGTAGTTTGCTCTTGCTCTGATATTATGCTGAGCCACTGGATCTGCTCTTGATGCAGAGATGTTAATACTGTGACAGAGTCCTGAATCCAAGGTCGAAAAAAGAGGAGAAACTGTCAACGAAGCGAGGTAAGTGGCGCGTTGGAAAGAGCTATTCATTTGAAATCGGGAATCATCTACCCTTCCTATCCCATAACTCCAGTGCCATGCAACATGCAATATTGTACCATCTATTCCCAATCATCGTCATCGTCATCAATAACAGCCGCCTTTTTCGAAGTCCCCCGTATACCACCCTTTTCCCTTTTCTCCTCCTCTAAATCCTCCGCATCCCTCATCCTTTTCAAAACCCTCATATCATTGTCCTTAATAGCACCAACCTCAATAAGCAGTTTGTCGATTTGTGGCATGCCTATTCTGACACCACCAATCGTCATCAATGTAACCACCTGCTTGACAATATCCCCTTTGTGGTAGACAAGTATTGTCGGACAATTCCTATCCGGATACCCCTCAATCGCCATATCGCCCCTAATCTGGCAGAACTTAACCTCACCATACTCCTGCGCGGCCTGTCTCCAAAGCTCCGTCAAAACTCTACTCTCAACATTCGTTCCCAACCCACTTGTCAAATTGACCAGCACCGGCCCATTATTGCTCGCTTCCGTAACCTCGCGGGAATAATCTGGTTTCGAGATCGGGTACACAGCTCCATGTATAGCTTTCTTCGTGAGAGACGCCAGTTCCGCAGTTCGCTGCTGCCTGTATTTCTCCAAAAAGTTCTCATCTTCCAAATCTTCAAGCTCGTCGAGCTCGTCAAGATCCTTTCCTTCTAATCTATTCTCATGTGCGAGTCGGCGACCTTCGAGGATTGCTTCTTCGATGAGAGGAGTTGGAGATGGAGGCTTTTCTGGGATCACGCCGTGCTTGCGTAGGATGTCATTCCTGGAGAATGGTTAATATTGATGTGGTTTAGGGTGGGAAGAAGTAGTTTACCATTCTGTATCTGCATTTGGGTCATCTATTGGCACACTTATGCGTTCTTCTACTGGGGCGGCCATGTTTGTGGAGTTGTTGAAGTTGTCGCATTCTTAAAATGTTGCCTTGTCCCACGTAACTCGGGACCCCTCCATAGCAAACTAAGCAAACATGCTGAGCCACCCCTCATTGCGGCTGATGCACATGTTAACGCCACACACGTGACTGTCACCCAACAGCTCAATCGGCGTGGAAGAAGGTCTCAGAAACCTTCAAATTGGGGAAGTTATCGAGGTAGGTAAAGGACATCAATATCATATACATGTTGCTCAAGGACGCCATCTGGAGCGTTTCTGCACATTTGAACAAAACACACTTGAGGCTGATGCAATTTTGGCGATTCACTCTCGGGCCCAGCACGTGACCCACAAAATGGAGAAAATTCGCTAAGCTAGATAATTTGCCCCGAAAGTCGTCCCCTCCTTGAACTTAGACTTCCAAGCATCGACAACGACTGACCACCGCCATCTACGTCCTCCAAACTCGAACAATCGACGAAAGACCCGTCAGTCACTCTTCATCGATAAAAGTTTCGCTCTCCAACCGTCAAGATGGTAAGGACCTCCCCTCCCTCGAAAGTGGATTACGGCATTGCGGTGAAGGACATTTGGCACACGACCTGGCCACCGACGGTGGCAAAGTGAAGATATATTGTCGGCACATCATATGGAGGATAATTGAGATGATCAGGATGGAATGGAGGCCATTTTGGCGTGATTGAAGGATATCAAGTTCATACGCTAACGTGGTGCTGCCTGGATAGGTTCTCGCAGTTGATCTTCTCAACCCAACCCCAGCCGCTGAGGCTCGCAAGCACAAGCTCAAGGTACGATTATAATATTCTGCAGCTTCCCTTTCGGAGCTTTACATTTCAGGACGTGCGCCTAACATTTGGCAGAACTTGGTCCCAGCGCCACGATCTTTCTTCATGGATGTCAAGTGCCCCGGCTGCTTCACCATCACAACCGTCTTCTCGCACGCACAAACAGTCGTCATCTGCGCCGGCTGCTCGACAGTTCTCTGCCAACCAACTGGTGGAAAGGCTCGTCTGACCGAGGGATGCTCGTTCCGAAGAAAGTAGATATTCGTACCATCTACTTTCCTTGCCTCGTTCCGGTTCTGCATTCACGTCTGGTCATGAGGGCTTAGATATGGCTTCTCATTCTTCTCTGCGCATACATTTGACGAATAGAAGATGGACATCGACCAAAAATCCTTGAGCAGCTAGCAAAATTAAGGGCGTTTGGGACATCCGGATATTTGCATCAAATCCTTTCTTTTTCCTCGTGTGTATCTGGAGGTGGTGGATGTGTGTCTCAATATGCGACATTTGCATGGGAAGGGCTGAGATGGCAATACTCCACATAGTGTTGAGAGGGTCTATCTAGGTGGATCGTCTTTGATGCTAGGACGTGGTGCGCTTGTTCGAGGATTGCTACATACCCAGTGCAGTGGCAGATATTGGGGATTGTGCATTACGAAAATAAGATCTCCACAAAATGTTTGTTCACATGCGTGAAGTGCTGTAAATTTTCCAAATTCTTGATGCTCCAATGATGCCATGACTTCCCAAAGCTCCTTTATCAAAATTGTGATATAAAATATTACCACCCCCTGGCTAATGAGTGGATCGTGTCAATTGGCCTCTACTTTCCACAAATAAGAAGCCTCCAATTGCAACATCGTGATGCACTTTTCTCAAAGCCACTCCAAACCCCGTAGCCAAGATCAAGCAAGAAATATCACAAAGTGAATTATCCAATTGAAGTAAAACCTGCATAACAATCCAATACTCCCTGCCTTCAAAAAGAAAATATTACCACTAGTACTAAACAATCCCTCACAACAATCGCCTGCAAACAAAGACATAGCCACCCGTTCCGTCTTCCCCGTCTTCAGATCGCAGATGTCAGGTGTAGGATTGAGGGATTGATTTGCGAATCAGAGACCACTCAACGCGAAACCCCCGCGCTAGCTCAATTACAATTGACGCGCGCGACCTCGGAGTCTGCACCCCAGCCTCCTCCCATTCACTCAAACCAATCCCCCACGACACATTGGAAAGAGTATGCACACTGCATAAACCCCTCTTCGCACATTCACAACTTCGTCAGTCTTTACAATACTATCGACCGTGCCCCTCTACGAGACCCTACGCTCCATCAGATTCGAGAACGCAGGTGGAAAAGCTTGTTCGTACTTGACATCACTCCTTTGATTGCGCCGAACAAGACGAGTGACGCCAATCCTTTTCATCCCAAGACGACTTCGACACCAATTCTGACTCAAATTCTGTCGCCGGCTCTATCTCGTCTTCAATTCTCCCTGGAAGGGACCCCCAAAACGCTCAGAATACGACAATGGCAACCACACACCAGCACAAACGCCCCTACGCAGGCTCTCAACCCTCAATTACCAGCTACTTCCCCCCTTCCGACCCCAACACTCCTATAAATTACTCAATATCCTCGCCATCAACTCCTCTCGACGGTACGACGCCCCCCCTCCCCGACTCAATCCGCGCCAACCTCATCAGCGTCGGCATGCGTGTGCGGAAATCCGTACCTGAAGGCTACCAAACCGTGCCAAAGAATACTTTCGCAATGTTCTCTGATCCGAGCTCGCCGAGTACGACGAATCCGCCAAGTTTGAGTGAGGGCTATGGAGTTAAGAAACAAGGGACAAGGCCGCGGGCGAGGGAATTGACGCCTTTTTGTGGGATCTTGAAGGTGGGCGGGATGGCGACACAAGCATGGGGCATCTACAATCCTCATGCTCATGGGAAAGATTTGGAGGAAATGGAGATGGAGGAGGAGGGGGGGGATGAATGCGAATGGCATCCCGTCAGCAGTCAAGATTCTGCTGTTAGCATGGGATATGATCAGCATTCTCATGGCTTTGGAAACACCCACGCTGTCAACGCGAATAAGCGCCGCTTCGAAGACGAAGGATTAGAAATCGACGACACACCAATCCACACCTTCGGCTTCGGACACAACGAGCGTCGAATAGCCATTCCTAAACGGCGGGCCGGTGGTCTTGGAGCTCCACCCAAAGTTCCGGTGCATGGTGGTGCCTTTGCGTTTGGGCAGGAGAATGCGGGGTTTGGGACGCCGGGGGATTTCGAGGATGCGGAGTTCTTGGATTATGGGTTGGTGAAAGAGGTGGAGATGGGTGGTGTTTAGTGGGAAAAGAAATGAGGGAGGGAAAAGTGTAAACCTGTATATTGCCTGATTAGTTGGTTCGCCTACGTACATATCTGGGACATTTATTGCATTGGGAGCGTGTTGGACTATTTTGATTTTCGGAACTTTGGAAGGAGTTTCTTGAGGAGTTACCCTGAATGATCTGATCTGGTTCGATCTGGTATATTTGCATGCACTCTATAAGTACTAGATGTAGCTTTGACTTATTGCATAAGTCTGAAATGAAATGAAATTTACAAAAAGTATTGCGAGATTCTATTACTTGAGAGTGAAGACTTTTAGTGAGCGGTTTAGGTAGAGGGAAAGGGATAGAGACGATCTTGATATGAGGAGATAGTTTAGTCCAGCACTCAACAGTGTAGATGCGAAGAAAACGCAACTTGGTGTCTGAAGAGTTTTGTTGCATATCGCAAGGAGTTCGAAATCGAAATATTTTTCCTAAAGTGGAAGGTCACGTTCTAGTCCCATGTGATGTGTGGTCAATGTGAAGATGCAGTACAGTTACCCTAGATTGAAGAAAGTCCTAACTACCCTTATTCTATCGTCTAGACTCATACACTTGGCGTAATTGTAAATTCGTAGGTATCTTCAAAACTGGCTCCTTCGATGAATGAATCCCACATTGCCTGTCAAAAATAGTTAGCAAGTTCCACAATATTCAAGCGTGGCTAGATACCCAATCGACTTCCATCTCTTGTTGCAGAAATGCATTTTCATTAGCTGCAAATTGGGTTGTATTTTCTGGATGGGAAAATAAGTGCTCTTCTGGTAACTTGTCAAGCTTGTCTCCTGGTAATATCCCAAGCGATTCAAGCATATGCGACAATATCCGAAGCACCTTCCTTGCCTCCGAGGTTCTCCGCTGAGCCTCGTTCCAGATATGGTATGCGCCTTGGAGAGCTGAACTCATAGCTTGCTGCTGGGCGTCGTCACCATCGCGAAGGCTCTCCGGAGAATCCGCAGCCGACTTTCTGTGACGCAATTCAAGACATAAAATCATAGCCGCAAGAACAAACTCATGATCCGTAAAAGTAAAGCGATAAAGATGTTCGGTGCCTTTCTTTTGCTGAAGCAGCTGCACTTGCTTATACAGTATATCCTGAAGCGAAAGCATTGCCAAAGCAGAACGTATGCATCGTTTTCTTGAAGGTTCAAACCCTCCATCGATCCTGTTTTGAGCCAAGAATTTCCGGTGGAGCACGCACATTCCTTGATGGTAGAGAATTTCCAGTTGGATTCGTCGACTCACGAGAGAAGGTGGGTTGTTCGCGGAGTCCTCTAAAGACTTCATCTGGAATTGTGGGGGGATCTTGGCTTGTGCGTCAGACAGATCGTCGTCGAGTTGAAGAACCCGGGTGTATGAATATGGTTTTAGCTCGCTCATGAGATCGACAATATCTCCAAGGACTTTTGCGAGGCTCTCTTTTGCTAGCATGTATGAGACTGGAGTATCTTCAGAATTTGGTCTTGAGGCCGGAAGTTCTGTCAATTTTTCGTGAAGTTCCCAATCGTGTAGATTTCGGGGAAGTGCGGTATCATAACAGGTAGAACGAACCGTGCAGGTAAGACCAATTGTGAAGGATAGCAAAGAGTCGAGGCGGATGATGAAGTACCAAATGCGTCTTCGCATCTCACCTTCAGGTATAGAAATATTTGGGTAGTGTGAAGGATCCCTTTATGGATTTAGCATTTTCTGGACGGTTCCTCATCCGAATTATTACCTATGATAACCCATTTGAAGGGCAACGCGAGTGAGGACTCCGAATAGCATCCAAGCGCCAGTCCCACTATTTGTACTACGAGCTTGTTCGACTATAGCATGAAAGATCAATGTCTCCAATGTATATGGCGCACACCGAGTAATGTCTCCCATCACTATGCACTGGATCGTCCGCAGACGATAGATCTCAGCCATTGCCGTAATCCCTTGAAATTCTAGAGGTTCAAGCTCCGCGAGTTGGTAGGAGATTGTCACTAGACTGAGGATAGAAAACAACAGGCCCAGCCACATGATCGGCGTTCGCGAGGGATTCTTCTGGTGGTCATCATACTGCTTATAGTAAGCATACATTTCTACTTCAACAAGTACGATCATGTGACAAGAGTACAGCCGGAAGGAGAAAAAAGCGGCAATAGGCTGCAGGTGTTCCAGGTCGCACTCTTTGTCAGTGTAAAATGGCATAACAATCATCAGACTTTCCATCGGCTAGAGTCCTCTTCCTCAGAGAGGTGTCGGAACCAAGCCAGTGAAAGTCAAGGGGTGCTCACCTGCTTCATGAACGTTGGCTTGTGCAATATCTCTGTCTAATATTAGACGCCCATACTGGAAATCAATCTCAGCAAACTCACGGAAGGATGGAATAGGAGAGTCTTTCGGATCGAAAAAGGTCCCCAAAACAATATTGAGTAAATGCTTCTCTGGTAAAGTAGCCAGCAGCTCTTCAAAAGCGACAGGCTCAACAGGTCCGGATAGCAGAGTCGGTCCAGGCGTGATTGTGTTAGGACTTGCTACCCAAGCATGAATGTTGCCTTGGTCATTCTGCACCTCCTGCACTTGGCTCCATAGGTTCTTAAGCTCTTTAAGCTGGCCATCGATTAGTATTCAAAGCTCCTGTAAGCTGTGATCGTCAATGAAAGCCTACCTCATGGAAGACGTCACCCCAATGAGTCGAGCCTCTGTATTGCGATTGGCCGTTGGAAACTTGCAGTACGCCAACGCCATGTTGAATCTCAGTCACATGATTTCTTTCCTTTTCGTCATGTACAGAAGGAGGTGAATTGGTAGCATCTGGTGATGGTTCATTGTTCTCGACTTGGGAAGCTAGTTTTCTGACCAGGCTCTCAAGACGATTGATTCGCTGCTGCATGCTCTCAGCTTGAGAAGCACAGGAGGCTCCTGGAGGAGTGAGACTCTTGCTGGTCTGGGATGTTGCGTATAGACAAGCATTGGCTTCGCCTCGAACAGAGCAATTTTGGCATGGCTCCTTTCGGTCACATTTTAATCTTTAGATGCATTAGCAAACGTCAAGAAACATAACAATTTGAAATGAAGTGAGGCTTGCTTTCGAGTGCGACAAGGGAAGCATGAGAGTGGCGCTCTTGCGTTTCTGATCGCTTTACGCGACTTCTGCTTCAAGGACAAGTCTGATGCTGCAGCTACAATGCTTGACGTTGCCGAAGCCGAAGCCATGGAGTCATTTGTATCCATACAGATGCTGCCGGCCGGTTGCTCAAATGACAGTCCGAGGTCTTGTCGGTCATGATTGCGGCAGGTAAACGGACAATGTGCAATGAGAGAGGGGACTGTGAAGCGAGAAAGGTACGAAGGGACGCCAAGACATCACGGCATGTAAGTTGGTGCCTTATCCACGGTGATGGCAGCCTGGATTAACTTCAGATCTCATCGCGACCTCTATTTCCTCAATCTCCCACATAAGCCCGACAGACCCGTATTGACCCCAGATTTTCTCAAAGAGTTAGCAGTTCTGCCCTCGACCTCTTTCCGTAAGTCCGAATGTCCGACGTCCATTTTGATGTCTTGGTTATGCCCGGCTCAACAGGCTCATCTCACAATGCATATAATGCGGCACCTGAAGTGTGGTTGTCCCTTATCTTTTCCATTCGCATGCGCATCGTCTGTATTACCTTCTGTTGCTCAATACCCTGTCTGCGAGTTTAAAACTTAGAATCATGCCGCCTCCAGAAATTTTCTATCAATTTGTCGATCTCCCTTATCCCAATGTTGATTGCTTGGGTCGAACAATTTGTGTTGTCGGCTCCAATATCGGCATGGGAAAGGAAGCCGTGAGGCACTTCGCACGGCTCAATGCAAAGAAAGTCATTATGGCTGTCCGGTCGATCGAGAAAGGGGAGGAAGCCAAAATTGACATAGAGGAATCAACGAAAAAGAAAGATGTACTCGAAGTTTGGAAGTGTGACTTGGCAAGTTACGCTTCTGTGCTTGCCTTTGTGGCCAGACTTGAAAACGAACCACGTCTAGATGCAGTAATAGCGAACGCCAGTGTCGCCACTGGGATTTTTGAGCTGGCTGAGGACAACGAGAGCACTATTACGATCAATGTCATCTCCACTTTTCTTCTTGTTTTGCTTTTGCTTCCAATTATGCGAACTTCCGCTTCAAGATGGAATACAGAACCAGCAATTACAATCGTCGGTTCGGGCATTCATTCTTGGATCAATTTCCCAGAATGGGAAGAATCCGATGTCCTGGGGTTCATGAATGATCCAAAGACCGCGAATATGAAAGATAGGTGAGTTTTACCTGCTTTTTCGAAAATGCCATCGCTCACGAAGATTTAGATATGCCGCCTCAAAGCTTCTTCAAGTCTTCGCCTTTCAAGAGGTAGTTTTGAAGATTGGAAGCAGAGAGCCCAAAGTCGTGGTAAACATGATCAGTCCAGGCCTTGTGAAGACAGCCTTGACAAGAAATGCGACCGGTTGGACGAAGTTCTCGATCGAGCTAATGAAACTGCTCATGGGGAGAACCTGCGAGATGGGAAGCAGAACTCTGGTTCACGCAGCAACAGCTGCAGGATCTGGCTCTCATGGCTTGTACTTCACAAATTGCAATCTTGAGCTGTGAGCCACTCAATGTTTGCGCCCATCAGTTGCTTTTTACTTGGCTGACGTATACCGCAGGAATACCACATCTGATTTTGTCAGGAGTCCAGATGGACAGAAGACCCAGAAAAAGGTTTGGAATGAGATTGCGAACAAGCTCGAGGCCATTCGACCCTGCGTTACTGGAAACTTATGAACGATATTGAGCGGCGATGGTCGATGGCCACAGACGTGGGGTATTTTTTTGGTATTGGAATCCGATGTTTAATGTAAATTTGTTAAAACCTCAACTTGGTTTGTGTCAAGTTTGCACGTGGTTACATAATTTCTCCCTGCATATATTTCTCAAAGGAATTCGTTACTGCAACGGACATGGCCCGGGGCATGACGTCCAAATCAAATCCCAACATAAGACATTGTAAACTGTGAAACTTCTCTCAACTGGAGCAGTTCTGCAATATTTACGAGATTCTACACTAGAAATCATCATTGCTTGACTTTGTCAATTATACTCATGTATAGTCCGCCGGCACGTGATACACAGCGCATCACATGCAATCCACCATCAAACAACCTAGAAAACCGTTCGTAATATCCTGCAGACAACAACTTCTCTCTTTCCTCAAATTCATCAACCTTCTGTGTGCTTCTTTCCAACAACGCCTCTCGATGGGATCGCCGCAAGGGATATTCCACAATGATCGTGGCGTCAAGGGAGCGGCGGCCCAAAAGAAACGCCAATACCCCCTTCTGCGAACCTCCAGCTTTTATGGCAGCTCCAACAGGAGCAGGTTTCAACGCTCAGCAGCCGCCCTGCGACAACAGCGATGCTTATAGCTGACAGCTTTTTCTCAATACCCACCCCGACTTTCCACAATACGACCTTGCACGGCGAAACAACCAGAGTGGTTCAGCGTTGCGTGTGTCTTGACCGCGGCCTATGTCTCAGTATCGACGGCTGGTTCCAACGAATGGGAACACGTTACTCTTCACATTTTACTGCTTCACTCCACTTCTCTGCGCTTTTAATGCTCTTTTTCGAATAATTATCAGGGGGGCAAATACGTGTACGAAATTTCATTACCTGCAGGCAGCGAAAACTCTTATATGCTAGTACCACAAGTGATGATGATCTGCGAATGTAGAGGCAGTCCTCTTGTTTACGTTTTCTGGACAAACTTCTATTTGTTGCTCAGGAATTTTCCATTATTAGATTCCGGAGACGTGTATGTCGCTGAACACAGGTGGCGGGGCCAGAAACTCTTCTCTCGTTATCCAGCAAGGGGAAACCTTCTCCTTCAAGCCTCACTACGGCTTGCAAAGGAGCCCGCTCCACCAAACAGAGCTCTCAGACTTTGCCCAGGTTCTTGAACAATCTGTGGGGGATACACGATGTTGTCGATATGATAGATCAATCTTTCTCGGACAGACACCTCCGTTGCACAAGGCAGTTTCACTTCGAAAAAGCACGAGCTCTTGATATATACCCACAAGCAAATCTCTGATTTCTGTTTTCATTGTTCAAATTATTTCATTTTCTATGCTCATAATATTCAATCATTACATCGTCATCGAATGCTTCTCGTCCATGAAACTGTTTCGCTAAAATCGTTATCTGGAATTTACCCTTGCCAGCCTTCATTCCTCAGCCTCAATGAAAAGCTCGCCACTACGTACCGAATTCTTCGCAGAGAATTCTTCTATCGATAATGGAGATCATATGATAACAACTTTTCCACGCGGTGACGCGTGTAACTGGCACTCATCTTCATCGTTCACCGCACTCTCTCCCAAAATGCGTTCTTGTAAGTCGCATGCCGAATTATCAACAACATCCGCATACGGTTCACTTAATCAAAGCAAGATCGAAAAATTAACTCTGGCATGTCGCTCATCATCTAAGGAACTTCAGCGCAGTTTATCCATATCATCTGATAGCTCAGTACCCGAAATGATGGAAGATCATCCGGGGTTGTCAACGTCAGAATCTGAAATATCTCTAGAAGACTTCTTTAGAGCCGATTCTCTGGACACCGAAGCAGCTTTATGGAATTTCTGGTTCTCTCCAGAACAACAAGATTTATCTTTGGGAAGTCCTTTCCTCGAGGACTCGACTGCACATAGTCCTAGCATCTTGCCAACTCTATCACCAACTCGCAATTATTTGCCACCCATCAGATCACCACTTCACCTCCAAGATTCGAATTTGTCGCCATACAACCGCAACTTTGCCTCGACAAATCTGTTTTCTCTTCATATTTCTCCGGAGTCTTCAAATGTTACACCACAATCTGGCGCAAACCATCAGGACTCCGAAGCTATCCGCACTCCTCGGCAAACCCCACAGCACCTCAGCATCCCTCTCCCT
Source organism: Halenospora varia (assembly GCA_020726485.1). Lineage (NCBI taxonomy): Eukaryota > Fungi > Ascomycota > Leotiomycetes > Helotiales > Solenopeziaceae > Halenospora > Halenospora varia. Next base: position 2,000,755 of record JAHEWH010000007.1, read on the forward strand.
ACATCAACCTACTCTCCCTTCCCACCATGCAACACCACTACCACCTCACCACCTCCAAATCGACCATTACCTAACCCTCTACAGTCCTATCAACACCCCGCGTCAGAATTGAGGCCCAAACCCCAAGAGCACGCCACGCATATATCTTCCCAAGATGGCTGGCCCCCTCGCGTCGAGTCTCGCCTGAGTCGCCGCGTCCAACAACAACCAACTCAACATCAAGCGCAAGTCCAACAAGCACAAACACGAGCGCGCGCATATACCACACCCTCGCGTCCTCCTCTATTGCCACCCCACATCCGACACTCCTCCAAACAACCACGTCATAAGTCTCACCCCTTACCATCCCCCAACACGCAACACACTACCCCTCCAACCTAAGTACATGCACCACCTACCCAGGATCCCCTCAAACTATCACATCCAACTCCTCCCACCTCTACATGCGTAGCGCCCCCAACTCACCCAACAACCCCCAAAATGCTCCCAATTCCGCAACCAAAACCTACCTCGAACTCATGGACCTCATGTCGCAAGAGAAATCCTTCTTCGAGACTGATGACGCTGATGATGAGGAGAAAAGCGGGTTTATGAATTTGTTGGAGGGAAAATTCCATATTAGAAGTCATTCTGGGAGTGAGAAGGAGATGTCGGGTGGTTTGGGGGTTGGAGATGGGGAGAAGAAGAGGAGTTTGAGGGTTAAGGCTAAGAGTGCTGGGGAGGCGATTAAGGGGGTTTTTGGGATTAGGAGAAGTATTGGCTGAGGATTTTGATTTGATGGTCGAGTTTGGTTCGTTTTTTTTTCTTCTTTTTTCTTTTGTCATGGGTTGGTTACGATGATGGTAATGGCGATAAGATCCGCACATTGATCTGAGGAGCCATGATTGCATGAATGATGTTACGGCCGGGTAGTTGTATGACTTTCAGGTCACAATTGGGGTGGGAGGGGCAACTATGATTTATGAATAGGCGGAATGTGGCATGGATATGGATATGATTTGAATTCCAAGATGGCGAAGGGGTAGCTGCAAAGCTGGCGGAGGCATGGCAGATTCGGGCCGACAGAACGGCGCAAAAGTTTTCTTGATTTTCCGGCATCTTTATCATGGTGGGGAGTATTGAAGGCAGGATTTGCTGCGGTTATATTTGGCATTCCGCAGGTCGGGGTCGGACTAACAGCACGATCTAATGGATGAAAGGTTTCTTCGATTTCACGATATTCTTATGCATGGAAACTTAGCGATAGATTTCATATTCATGTGATGTATGTTTTATTAAGTCAGGATAACGGAGTGTGATTTCTTTTATCATGGTACGGAGGCGTGTTAGTACTAAAGGGAAAATGGCCGACTCAGGAGTAATTCGCAAATCTCAAATGCCATTTTTATTTTTATAAGTAAACTTAGAAATATGTCCCGCTTCTTATTTTCCTTTCGCGAGGATCTTTCTATAATTTTCGCCTTATATAGCGGTATCGCGAGCTGCACCTATACGATTTATTTAAGAGTAGAGAAAGGAGAATAGAGAGGAGTAAGGAGAAGAAGGATTAGGAAAATAGTAAACACAGGTCTCGGGTAGGTGCATAAACACGTGTTTCGAACTTGCGGAAAGAAAAACCCTTCTTTTCGCTTCCTCGGCCAAGTATAGGAATCCTCCATATGAAGGCGTAAAGCCGAGCGAATTTTGTATTTACCAATCTTGTTGGAAAAGAGTGACCATACAGCCGAAACTGGACGGTGCGAGAGCCTCGTGTTAGAACCGGTGAAAAATCGGGATGATTTCTTTGCCCGCATTGGGAATTTTGGCACTTGGTGTTGGGCTGAGTCAAACTCTGACATTGAGAGTGATCGGGAGGAATACCAATAGGAGAAAAACCGTATAATTACAGTCATTTAAATTTATGTTCGTTATCTCTAATTTCAGTATGAGATCAAATATAGAATTTCTAGAAGATGTGAGTGTCAACCTTGACGCAATGCCAGAACTCATGTCGTGATACAGAACCGCGTCCACGAATTCCACTGGATGGTCCATTCATTCGCTTATATGGCGGTAAAGGTGAATGTCATAACGAGAAGTAGGAAGAGATTTGACAGTCGAAAGTTCTTGATTTTAGTGTGGAGTCAAAACTGAAACCAGCCAGAACAAAAATGTGAGCAACTGGAAGTAGATAGCAGAGTCGATATAGAGGTCTTCGTGTGTCACAACCCCCGCATCAATATGGAACCTGAGACAATTCACAATTCACTCTAGGATTTTGGCATTGCATTTCGAGCGAATGGGCGTTTGGCAGAAAAGGAAACTTCTTCCTTTGAGTGTTTATATATGAAATGGACTAGTAACTAAATGAATTCTGGAAATTCAAAACAGGCATTTGATGCAATTCCAACTCTAAGAGCTGCTGCAGAACCTAATCCTTCACTGAGAAGCACTCTCCTTGATTTCAATATAAGTATACCTCCAGCTGATGAAATTCAATACAACTGAACTGTTTCCTCTTGGTGGTAGACATGTTGTGAAAACCTCCAGGTATCAGGAAACTCGACCATTTCTGGGCTTGGAATATGTGATATGAGCTCCGAAACTCAAACGTTCATTTGCAATAGAATGTAGTAACTTTGAAAGTGTCTGGTCTGCTGTTGTCACTGTATTTTTGATGCCAATTTCTCGCATTTAAGTGACTCCATCCAGGATTGGAAATACCAGATGCTCCCAAAGTCTGAAATGTAGTGAGTGGGGTCAATTGTCCATCCCTTGAAAAAGGGTTGAGCAGGAAGACATACTTCACAGATACAAGAAGCCAGACTTTTTATCGACATACTTTTTCACGCCTGCTATGAAAACATTACTCATTTGGTTATGGGCGAAGTGTTCACATAGATATTCTCGGATGCGACAAAGCTGTCAACCTCAGATCCTGAAGATAAGAGATGGAAGGGTATACAAAATCAGGGATGCAACCTTTTCGGAATAGGATTGAAGCGTCATAATGCCCATTCTGTCCTCAAACCGAGATACATGGGCATCTTGAGAGCAGCAAATAAGGGAACTCTAAAACTGTGCATCGGGTGACTTACTTCAATAAGCAATGTTCATCAAGTGCAGATGAGTTGAGCAATAGCATTTGCTGCGCAGCACAAGTACTCCTTTGAAATGCTCCAGCTTCGATTTCGAACCCCGAATTCTCTTGCTCTTTCCGCTGTCAACTGAATTTTTGCTATCAAGTAACTTCTTTTACTATCTGGAATTCACTTGACTTGGCTTGCTCACATTCATACCCACCTATTCTAAGCATGTTCTTTGACACAAAGGGGATTGGATTGGACGATAAGATAGATCCGAAGCCGTTTGGCCCACAACATGGCGAGGGCCGTCAGGCCAGTAGGTACTTGGAATAGTAGCATCACCTTCTTAGGGAGCTTGGCCTAGAAAGAAAGTGAGTGACTTGAATCTATACCCTCAGTGCTTTCCCCCACAAGAATACTGTGAAAATTCTTTGAACTCACATGATATGTTTCAGACGAAAGATGACACCTCCTTTTTAAATTTGAAGGTGAGCCAAAATTGTTCGGCTTTCTACCCTGTGTAGCAATGGGAAAGGATGGAAAGGAGGGACGATTGTAGAAAATATTAAAACCTCTACCAATACCTAAATGCATATCTTGTCAAAACGAAAACATTACGCAATATCAGAAAGATGTGTGGATTTGGCACATTTCTTTCACGATTAAGATAAAGCCAGACATTGTACTCGCATTCATTTAGATTCTAAGAGAAAATCAAGAGGTTAAAGATAATCATACCGGAAGGAAAACTCACTCATTTTTTAAGTGGGAGGTTTGCTGTTGCCAAAACGCATCTTGCCGTCGTTTGACATATATATCCCTTCATTTCCATAAACAAACACGTATTTATCAATTTAACTTACTCAAGTGCAATATTTCAGACAGGCTGGCTTCAGATTTTACACTTTGGGGGAATGCGATACATGAAGGTGATCGGAAGATACCTCACTCGGCCTCAAACCCCAAGTTGTCCATGTGATTAAGATCTGAGGAAGCAGTAATCGAAGGACCGACGTATTTGTACCTCATCATTTTGATGACGCCATGAAATCCAATGTTGTCTACTGACAAGCTTAGCACTAGATTGAAGTGTTGATAGTCTGCTGGGGGCAGGCACAAACCTGAGCAATCAAGCAGGAAATGACAATCGTGTAGTATAAAATACATTCGTGGAGCGAAAATTAGTAATTTGGGGCAAGAGGTTGAAAATACGCAGTGAAGCGATGAGAGTCGAGGCAGATGGCAAATGGGCGACACTTCATCAAGCAGAGTCTTCGCCACGCCATAGTTGAATCTACCAAAGTTTTGAAAATGTCGAGTCTCGAAAGATAAGTGCAGTCAAGTTGATAAGTTATCACTGCTGTCAGTTTATCCATCTCCGCAACATCGTCGGCGCTGTGAATCACGTCCGAAAAGCTTATGATCATCAAAAGCTTCACAAACTCAGCATCACCAATTCAACTAGACCCAATAGTTACCACTTCCACAATAGCCCAGTTGCAGATAACTAAGCACGAAGCATGTAGCTATCCTAGCCACGGGTGGACGGCATACATGTTTGATTGTGAGGGATTTGCAGAAAGGGAAGAAAATGGGCAGAGGGAGAAGAATTTATACTTAAGACTTCTCATATCTCTTAGAAAAATTCACTGGAGATAGCTCTTTAGGAGAGGGAGATGAGGTCATACGCGCTTAGTCGAGATAGTAAAAATATGTCAGCTTGTTCAGCCCTATCATTTCAGGAAGTAAAGCGGACGAACTTCAAGTCTGTGCAGTCCAACGATCCTAAGAATCAAATCAGGTTACCATTTTTGCACCATCGTGGTATCATCGCGGCCGCGTATAGCTGACGCAATTTTAAGACTCAACTCCTGCCAAAAGTTTGTAAATAGCAAAGTTTGCACAGCCATCCAAATTTAGGGGCTCTGATAAGCGAGAACGGAATAAACCAGTCACGCCTCACTACTCCCGTCCAAATGACTTCACCATACATACCCTTCCTCTAACACAAAGACTAGCCTATCGTTCAAATTGAACATTTATTAACCGTCTCACACCTCATGTCATTTTTTAAAAAGAGGCCTCCAAGCACATGTCAGCATGCAGTCCCGCGCCATAATAATCTCATCACATGATTAGTGGTCGGTCATATCCAACACCGAGTATATGCCTCATCAAGGCACGTACAAGCGGTCACGACCTCGCGCAGCGGCCTCGCCGTTCGACCTACATCTTGGCCACGAGCATCCAACAATTCCGTTTCTGCCTAAACCCGGATTACCAACTCACTGACGCGTGTTGTTCTGACTGTTCGGAGACGAAAAAGTAAAAGCGTTTAGTTGTAAGTACCAACAACGGTGCTACCACAAAATGTGAAAACTGACATTTCTAATGTGAACCATGGGATACAATAAGCTTTTGCGGGGTACCTGTGTGCTATATGCGGGGTACATGAGCTGTCCCTTCGGAGAGCCAGGAATTAGTTGGGGGCGCACCCCTTACGGGGGTTTTTTTGGATGCATATCTCACAATTCCATAAATCTAATTCCCAAGGCAAAGATTCATTTCAAATTAATCTCATCTCATTTCTGGGCAAAAAAGTGGACGCAATTCGACACAAAAAGGAAAACTGTCATGAACCCCCACCCATCCCATCTCGTGACTGAAAACCCAACATCCCACAATCTAAACCAAATCTAAAGAAAAACGCCCAAAAATGAATGCAATGCTGATATGTCTTGCGACTGGTTCGCGACCCAATAAAAACTCCCGCTAAACGAGTGTGCTACTTCTTCCAGGTTCATGATATAATCGTACACATACACGTACAAAATCTCCACCGCCATTTTTGGAAACTCAAATTGCCAACATGAAATACCATCATATAACCCTCAATTTGACGCCGCAGGCGGGCGCATTCATCGTACCATGAGTATTGCATGCTGCCTGGAAGGAGCCAAGGCAAGAGGCCGTCAGGGCGAACTGGCGAGAGGGTTCGTACAATTGACTCCTTCCCAATTAGGCGATTTCTATTTCGACTCATGACCATGATGAGGGTTCTCGAGAAGCATTCGTGAGGCAATCGTGATGGCATTGAGAGGTGTGAATAGTGTCAGTTTTGACGGCCGTAGACTGAAGAATTGGTTAGAATCAAGAATTTTGGAGAGAGTTTGAAGAGTGTTTCGGAAGACTTACATGGATCTTCTGGTTGAGGAGGTGGGTGAGGTGGAGGGGTATTGCCAGATTCAGCCATTGAAGGGTAAGGGGTAGTAGAAGGAGTAGTTATAATCCTGAGTGCCATTTTGTCAATTGATCGTTCTGGTAATAGTTCTGATGTAACCGATGATTCTTTGAGATGACGAGAGATGTGGGAATGTTAATGAGATGCTGTACTTTGAATTGAATGTTGAATGAGGATGAGAGACACATTTGGTGTGGAGGACACTCATCTTTATAATGAAGAGGAGATCGAACGCCAGCCAACAAGTCGACCCAGACCTAAGATCTAAATTGAGTTGTTGTTGACTGAAGTGTTGGGTGACCCTCTCATGTACGTGTGTTCAGCCCTATTTGTCCCCATTACTGTCCCCCTCTCCTGAGCCTCAGCCTTGGACTTACTGCAAGAGGATTAGAAATACGATCCGCCCTCTTACAGCAGAGGGTAGCCTGAGTCCACAATTCAGGGCAGACTCCAATGGAGCTGGGGCCAGAAGACTCCGAGTATATACCGGCAGCATGGCACTCAATCTGAGATGATCCAATGACCTAGTTATTCCCGGCGGCCCTCTATGGCTGGTTCGCTAATCGTAATTAGGACCCAGTGAAGATACGTGAATCGTTTGCAGGCACACGAAGAGAGTATCCTCAGTGCTCACCGTTTCGCTGGAAAGCTGCTTCAGCCTTCCTAGAAGCTGAGTCCAGGCCTGACTACTCATACCAACAGCTAGGTATGTCACAACATTCCACGTAGGGGACTAAGAAATTTCCTGCTTCCGGAGTAAGCTGCGAAAATGGCAGTTGCGGCATGGCCATAATCTTCTTTTATGTGCCGCAATGAACTCGAGCTCCAATAATGTCCCCATTTGTCAGTCTGACAGGACGCCACTGGGCAGGGAATCGATGAAGGATTGAGGCTTTGGGTCCAGAAATGCCGCCGCTATTTTCCTCGATCTAGTCATATTCCTCCTCTAAAGAACCTTTTGAATCTTGCTCTTTCATAATGAGAGACAGCGCAATGGGCGCGATAATTGAAACAGTATGCTTAGAAAATGCTACCAAAGCAAACAAGCCACCAACTCACCATGCTTTATCGGTGAAGAAAATGGCCACGACCTGCATAGAAATACAGCCTTATGCAGGCTGCAATTGTTCTGGAAGGCGTTTATCAACAATCATTGGTTGAATTGAGAAGTGACGATTCAGGAATATACCGTGAGATGCTTGGCATCGGATCCGCGCTAGGGTACCTGGCAGCGTCCTGCATGAGCACTGAGCTTCTTAATCGCGATTGCGGTGAATCTCAACGGGTTTCCGGGACCAGTCTCGGATCATCGCGCGGTAGATGGGGGCAGGACTCGAGTCTCCAAACAAACATTGCGTCACTTGCTCAGGAGGTCTTGCGAACCGTGTAAAATGATAGGCGACTTTGGATAAACGCCTTGAACTTGATCTTTTGCATGTACGAGCGGCGATGCATGTGCCGTACGCTCCCGTGTGAATCTTAATCGGCTTCGACAATTGTGTGGCCACTGTGGCCTTTCTCTCGGCCGCAGGCCACTACATAAAGTTTGTTTAGTTCGGTATTGAAAGTTGAAGATTAACCAAAGGCTACTGTAGCACTTGATGGACGTGAGACAAATAGAACAAAAACACCTTGTGCTCTTCGTAGCAAGAGTTCATTGAAGCCTGTCCGCGCGGAACGACTCATTCCCAAACACTAAAGATGGCTTCACTGACTATTCAGACATACGTGATTTCGCTGTTGCAATGAGGCTTGGGGGCTCGGAATCCGGGTCGAGGGATTCTGGTCGCCCAACTTCTGGCCCCGAATCGTGGCGCGCACGTGGGGAGGGTTGATCGGCCGAGCATAGACTGCCTTGTGCAACAATCAGCCAAACCCATGAGTCTTTAAATGGTTCGCACGCGAGGAATCCCTACCACTAGGCTCTAAATTCTCGATACGTTGCTGACAAAAGGAAATGAGTCTGCCAGTTTTAGCATTTAAATAGAAATAGGACGTGCAAATAGGTAGACTTGCGATTATTGCTCAATTTAGACGAAAACGTAAAACTTAAGAAAAGAATTTTAGGATAGTGCAAAAGTATTGGTTTCTTGGTCTGAGTCTAAAGGAATCGTAATCGTAAAATCCCTGAGGCGCAGGTGCTGGCACGACGAAGCACTAGTCATATCTTGCATACGGCCTCCCATCCGGCCTCTCTCTTGCCTTGCAATCTTAGAAATGCAAATCAGTAGAAGTGTTCCTGTGAAAAGTATATCCAGTCCGAATATGCAGGCTCGTACATGATGACAGCCAAGGATCGCAGGAATGTGACGGATAATTAAAGCTAGGTATATAATAACCAAGAGAAAGCAGTTTTTCTTGCCTGGATCTAGCAGAGGCTGGCGCCTGCTGCGCTCCCGCGCTTACTTAGTAGACGCCGATTCTCGTCAATGAAATACAAGGTGAAATCCAAGTGCTCGGATCGGCCGTGAAATGGCAAGACGAAAACTAGACAACAGCAAACCCTCGCAATAGCTTGCTAATTCTAAGAAACCATGATTGGCGGATAACTCTGGGTAACAAATGCATAATAATCGGTCAAATAGGCTGTACTCAGTATCTGCAAGGGTATAGCCTTCGAGAGACACCGGTGACGTAGAATAGCGGTGAAGGCTTCTTCGTTATCCGCCCCCAAGCAAAATTGTAACACATCGTTTGTCTACTCCCACAATCGAAGATAAAGAAAGTAACATTTAGGATGCAAAACAAAATTTATTCTCAGTAGACAATCGGGCAACCATGTGTCCATACGAGCTGACTACGATCATGAGGCGGTAACATACGTAGCTAAAGAAAAGCAGGCAGGAAATGACTATATTGGGGAATAGATTTGAACACTCTGTGTCTTCAGACCATGGGCCAAGCAAAGACGGCCAAAAGTTTAGAGACTTAAAGACTTTCTGACAAATCAAAGTACCCAACTCAATAACACCACATTGGTAAATACACTCTAGGGGCGGCCACTCCACGACTAATGGACCAGCACGACGGTGGTGGACAAAAAATACATGCATGGGGTAAAGTCCCCTTGGGCTGAAGATGTTGTATTATTGGTGCCAGGTCTATTACCTACTCTTATACACCTTCCTGAACATATCAAAATACTCCTTCTTGTACACAATGCTGCCTTTCATCTCAGGAAAGCCCTTGTCTGCGAAGGTCAAAACCACCTTTCGCATGAGTAGACCTAAGGCAATCAATTCATCGTCGTTTCCAATTAAATCCCGATTGTCTTTCTCCTGTAAGTCGAGCAGCAAGGGGTTGCTAGAGCGAAACAGTGCCATGTGAGTTGAAAGCACAAGTCGGAGGCTGATGAAGTGATAGTCGGCTTGTCCGTGGGCTTTTGTGTTTGGCATAAGAGTCAGCCTAAGATATGAACGAGCAGGGACTACGCACCTTTTGCATGGAACTTTTGTGCAATGTTTGAGAGATGACTGGAGCTGATAGACAGGATCCGCATGAGTTGCCATAGAACCAAGGCAACTGGGTAGACTTGGTTTCTTGCCAAACACCCCGCCGTCCGAAAAATGAGGCGTTGCAGCATGGAAAAGAGATCTTTCTCAGCATACTTTAGGCGCTCGTATAATACCGTATCGACCCTAGCTTGAATCGTCCTGAAGCGGCTAGAGCCTTTGGGGTAGGTGCCGTCAGGCTTGACGCCAGCACGAAGAACAAATGCGATGGAAGATACTCTCAGCATTGCAGCGACAAGTTCAGACTGGAGAAGTAAGCATGGTTGTTTTACACGGGAGGAACCACATACCTCTGGCAATTTCTTTTTCACATAAGCAGTCCCTAGAATCTGCGCCATGGTGGTAGAATGAAATCTTTCCCCTGCGGCATGAACAAACTTGGAGGTATATTCCATGGCCCATTGTTCTATCTGTCTCCCAAGGTCTTCGTTAGCCTCAAGTAGCAGCACTGCCGTATCTTCTTCATCAACGGTTTCAATTTGCTTATTACTTCCTGTCTTTATGACGATGCTTCGTTGGTCTGCAGAGAGTGCGCTTAGATTTTGAATCTGTGCACGAAGCTTAATTGGGTGGGAGATTCGTCCGATTCCATCAATTGTAATAGTCTCGCACGGAATTTCAATTCTGCCATCAATAGGAGCATCAACTGCAAATGAGACAACTCGTCTCGTGGAAGAGTGCTCGAAATCTAGAAACGTCAGTACAACGACGAGCATGGGTAAACATGTGACCTACACTGATGCATGAGTTTTCCGACAAACGGACTCTCTCTTTGGCACTTCAGCTCGTGCAGTCCATTGCCGTTCTTCAAGCAGGTCACACACGGCGTTCCAGTTGAACAAGTTCTCTTCCTGAATCTACACTGATGACAAGCGCCTGCTTTTCGTACATCTCTTGCAGCTTTCCTGACGGGAGCATCCAATTTCCGACGATGCTTGACTGAAGAAAGCGCCCCAGGAGCATTCTCAAACACAAGCACGAACTCCGAAAGGCTATCTTGAGCAACTGCTGGCTTGCTCCTCTTTTGCGTAGGCTCGGGAGATGTTCGTTTTCGCTTGGAAACAGCCGCCGTAGGCTGTACTTGTTGCTGAACCTGATTGGGAACCGGGTCGTTGGGATGCCATTCCAGATTTCGTGGAAGGTTTTTGGTTAATGGTGGTTCTGAGGTTCGGTCACTGCCCTCTGTCTCAGTTGCTGATAAAGGCCAGGAATGAATATTTTGTTGCATTTTATTTGTTGCTGCTGAGCCAAAGGTGCTGTCGTATACCACCGCCACATTTGGGCCTGGGATCGTTGCGTAGGAATTGTGCTCAAGTGTTGTTTTGTTGGCAGTTTGTGGAGGCTGATGGGGTGTGGGAGATGAGCAAGGGATACTATAACTACTTCCAGCATTATTTTTAGGTTGTCGCAGCTGCTGATTGCTGTTTAGATCCTGCCCGAGATTCCTCTCAGGACTCGGTCCACCCAGTGGGCGATATATCGTCGTTTGGACATAACTGGCACTTTGATGCGCCAAGTTAGTGTACGGCCCGTTCGTGTCGGAGGCTGGATAGAACGATAGCGTATGAGGAAGAGTGTCCTCGAAAGTGCCAGTACCTGGCATCAAAATCGACCCAGAATCATGTGACCAATTTCTATCAGAGGTCCAGGGCAGTTCGTGGCTCGAAACGTCCACGTTACGAGGGAAACAGCCTCCATTGGCACTCCAGGGCGACGCTTCAAAGTCGGGGATCCAGTTCTCAGCGACAAAAGGCGTTGGAGTGTTTGGAGAGCTATAGTCATAGCTGTAGTTGGGGATTGCGCATGAAGTCGAAAGAGCCAGAGGGAGGGATTTTTGAGGATAAGCAATGGGAAGCCATTCGGGATGCTCTGGTTGTGTCCTGTCCCGCTCTCCTCGGTGGTGGGAAGCACCCAGCCTCGCTGGCTGAGGTTGTGACATTGTGTTTATGCGCATGCGCCGACACGCTTCACAATGGAGCACCTTCTTCCAGGAACAAGCAACACCACATGCACATGCTGTTGCTGCTGCTGTTGCTGTCGCTTTGTGGTGGTGACGGTGATGATGGCGAGGGAGAGGAGATAGGAGGCGCAGGTGTTCGAGTTCTATAGCTCTCTGTCGCCGCGGACGGAACCTGGGAATGCCATTTTCTGGGGTTGGAAGCTTCACCGGCGCAAGCACCAGATGGGGAAGGGACGCCCGCGAGAGCTCGTTCCTGATCCGCCAGCGATCCTGGGAAGAGCATCAAGATGCCGGCTTCAGGGTCTCATTGCTCCGCAGTTTTGCCAACGCCAACATGCTGGCGACCGGCAATATCATCGTGGATCTCGATGCAATCGTACGGCAGTACGAAGTACGATGGGACGCAGAGGATATGTCGCGCAGATCACACGGCTGGACCAAGTCTTGCTCGTGCGCATGTCACTCAACGCGCCTTGCTTTCCCCTTCCATGGACTCAACCACATACTACGCTACGAGCTGGCACTTGAGCTATTGCTAAGCTCATTGGTCGAAGTGCATAACGATGGGCATGCTTTGCTGGTTGCTTTCAGTTGGTCAAGAATAGTAGCTAACATTATTGTGCTAGAACTAGGGAGAACCCAACTACCTGCCTGATTACTGCTTCGAAAAGCCTTCGTTCATAGCACCATTCGGATCGAAAATCCTATCAACTGCTGGTGGACATATATCACATGGGATTGGCAAGGAGAAGGGTTACATCGATTTACTGGAAGGGCGCTGGTGCCGAAGTTTTTACGGCTCTGCGAAGGTTTCTGCATATTGGTTCTAGCCTGCTTCCTACAACTCCTCCAGAACATCTTTACCTGGCAATGCCTCGAACAAAGCCTGACCGACTTTCTTCACCCACAGCCATGGTTCATAAAAATCCCAATCGCTCATTCCTGCGTCATGATACTCCCAACCAGCCACGCCACCAAATCCGGGATACATCTCTCGCAGATCTCTGATTGTTTTCTGTAGAGTTTCGATGTGAACGAATCCATTTGGCTGTCCATCCTCCGAGCAATCTAAGACTCCCATAACGACCCTTGAAGGATCCCATCCATTTTCCACTACCGATTGAAAGAAAGGTGGTCCCCTGGCGAACCCGCCATAGAACATTCCGTTGAACCATGATATAAGTTTCTCGTCCGAGCCTGGTACTGTGGCATACGCATCCAGATCAAAATAAGAAAACCCGGACAGGTTCTGGCCAAGCGGGTCTGACAACGCGGATGCCAATGGCGCCATCGTAATGATAAAATCGGACCCGAAATCGCGACGAAGGGCAGTCATCAGGCGGTACGGAACACTGATGTTGACATCTTCCTCAACGTCAATATCTAGTCCATCGAGATGGTATCTCCTTATGAGGTCACGAAGCGGGTTATAATAAGCATAAAACTGGAAAAAATATCAGCCTTAGCCTCAACCCCCACTCAACAAAACCATTAACTCACCTCCTCGTCGGTTCCGTTCAGTCCTAAACTAATCTTTCAGCACTGCTCAATCACTAGCTTTGGGCAACACAAGTTGTGTGGCTTGAGAATATCTTCTTGGCTTTACGACGTAAAATATCGAGGCAGCAGAGTCGCAAAAACGGAGACAAGGAGTCATGGAGGAAACTAAGTACGTACTTTTATAGGTCCCCCCCGCCGCGCCACCCAACAAAGCCATCACTTTAATGCCATTCTTTTGTAGGATGTTTACCTCTTTCCATATCGTATCCCATACGGATGAGTCAAGTGGATCGTCGTTCAATCTGATCTGGCCAGGCTCTTCGTGCAAGTGCATGGAAGCAAGAATAATATGCGTAACTTTTGTCTCATAGTGGAGGAGCGGGAGTAGTGACAGCCGTTCTTTCGTGGGCGTCGTGAAAGTCTGGACATACACCACAAGTTTTGGATCTATGTGTTTACTCGCCGCGCGTCCACTGCTCTCAATCACTGCATCTTGCACTTCTAAAGTGCTATTCGCATTCAGAAATCCGTGGACAAAGGCGAAGATTGAAAGGATGAGGATGAGGAGAAGGAGCTTCATGATCGAAGCCGACTCTGAATTTCAGCTCATGTGGCTCTGCACTAATGTGAGTATTCAGCGCAGAATGAATTTTCTCGATGTCATCCAAAGTTTGGCAAGTTGGTGCTCATCGCGGCCCTCGTGATGCCGCGACAAGGACACTTCATCCTCATCCGGGTCGCCAGAAAATATTGATGTCCCACAAAAGGCTATTTCTGCAAGTGTCTTCTCTCAATTAAGCATAAAGTGCCTGGCACACCCACTCATTCGTTGTTATACCGGCTTGGCATGCAAAGGGCCGGCTATTTTCCCGTTTCGGTGAACTTCCTCAATGAAGAAGCCGTGAAGTTATTCCGATCCTAGATCATAATGGATACTCCCAAAAAAACCGGGCCGACAGAGCTGGTCAAGTCCGGGCACATCTGAATGTTCCCCGGTTATCCCCTGTGGCGCAGGTGGGTATGTATTTATTGTCACGTGATAATTCCTTCACTGCATCCATGTGATGCTAGTAACTTCAGCAGCAGTGAGCAGATCTCTCGGAATGGACAGTAATTGGTCTATCTCTGAGAGCTGAAGTTTCAGCAGGTATCTCATGTGCACTATGGTTGTGCGAATACTGCCCAACCCGCGTCAAGTTACTGTTCGGAAGTCTTTCCGAAGTCAGATAAATGTCTTCCGAAGTTACTAAGCAAATCTTGAAGCAATCCCACTCTCCATCTTTTCAAAGGACGAGCTCTGGGAAGTATGGAAATCATAGGTTTCGCATGTGGTTTCGGACAACAGGGTGCTGATAGCAGTTCTATGTCGGATAAGAGCCGTACCTAGGTAGCAGGTACGAATGATGCTGTCTCAAAGTTAAGTACTGTCTATACTCATTTCCTCCTTGTCTACCAAACTCTCATCTTCTCTTTCACTTTACCATAATTGTCACTATGGGTTCCATTCAGTCTCCCCGGCCCGTGCGGATCATGAACATCAGCGGCTCGCCCTGCGACAAACGCGATGCCATCGCAAAAGCCGCCGCAATGGACGAGCGTATCGACGTCCTCGTCGGCGACTGGATGAGCGAACTGAACATGCCAACACGAGCCTATAATGTCGCAAACGGCATCGGAATCGGCTACGAAGAGTCCTTCCTCGAAGCTCTCGAACCTGCTCTAGAAAACATAGCCAAGAAACGCATCAAACTCGCTTGCAATGCTGGCACAGTCGCAACTAAAGACCTCTATGACGTGGTGGTGAAAATGGTAGCAGACAAGAAGTTACCATTGACAATTGCCTGGATTGAGGGAGATGCGGTTCTTGATCAAGTCAAAGATGATTTGGAAACGAATCCAGAGAAATTCATCCATATTTCTACGGGTCAGACGCTTAAAGAATGGGATTTCGACCCCCTTTTCGCACAGTGCTATCTGGGCGGCATGGGCATAGCAGCTGCCTTCTCCGGCGCCGACATCGTCCTCTGCGGCCGAGTCGCCGACGCATCACCAATAATCGGCGCAGCAGCCTGGTGGCATTCCTGGTCTCGCACCGACTACGATGAACTTGCTCGCGCCCTTATTGCTGGGCATCTAATTGAATGTTCCGTCTATGTCACAGGCGGGAACTTCAACGGGTTCAAAACCCTAGATTGGGACAGCATCACCAATATTGGCTACCCCATCGCTGAGATTTCAGCAGACGGTGATGTGGTGATTACGAAAGTTGAAGGTACGGGTGGGTTAGTGAGTAAGGAGACTTGTAAGGAGCAGCTTTTGTATGAGATCCAAGGGATGTACTATCTCAATTGCGACGTCACGGCCGTCATTGACCAAGCTTTGTTCACTGAACTAGCCCCAAATAGAGTCCGTTTGTCTGGCATAACGGGCTTACCGCCGCCAGCGACGACGAAGATGGGTTTGACGGCGTTTGGGGGTTATCAGGCGGAGTTGCATTGGGCGATGATTGGGCTTGATATTCCTGAGAGAATGAAGTTACTTGAGAAACAACTGAAAGGTTATTTTGGGAAAGAGAGATTGAGCAGGTTTAGTCTGTTTGATTTGAGTGTTTACGGGAGTGCGCCGGTGAATCCGAAGTGTCAGAATGAATGTATTGTTGATGTGAGGTTGTTTGCTCAGGCGAGGGAGAGGGAAGCGCTAGAGGAGGGGAATTTTTTGAGGCCGGCGTTGGATATAAATATGCGTGAGTTTCGTTGTCGATGGTCGTCTTAGAAAGGGATACTAATCGGTGGTAGATACTTACCCCTCAGCGACCTTCCACGCTGATCTCAGAACTGCAGTGCCGAAAGTCGTAAGTACTGCAGTGTTCTTGGGCTTGAGGAAGAACTGATGAAAGGGAAATAGTACACAGAATACTTCCCAACGCTGATACCTCAACCCACTCAAACTATATACTTCTCAAATGGGGCAGAAAATATTAAAGTCCTCCCACCAACAGAAACAATCCTCCATCCACATTCCCAACCATCCTACCCACCCACGAATCCCGTTGCACTCTCTTCCTTCGGCCCAACACAGCGTATCGAACTTGGTCGTGTGGTTTACGCTCGCGCAGGAGACAAAGGCTCGAACTGCAACGTCGGACTCTTTGCACGTAACGTCGATGAATGGGCATGGCTTCGGAGCTTCCTGAGTACGGAGAGGATGATCGAGTTAATGGCTGATGAATACAGAGGTCAGAAGATTGATCGTATGGAGTTTGAAAATCTTTGGGCGGTGCACTTTTTGTTGCATGATCATCTTGATAGGGGGGTAACGGCCAATGGGGGGTATGATATTTTGGGGAAGTTTTTGGCGGAGTTTTTGAGGATGAGGGTTGTTGATGTGCCAGTGGGGTTTGTTGAAAAGGGAGGGTTGCTGTAGACTCAGAGGTCGGAAATGTTTCTCGCTGTGAGACTTTTTCAGTCGAATTCACTTTAAGTGGTTCTTTGATACCAAAAGCTAGAAACGACATCAGACGAACCCATTCAAATCTCAGACCTCGAGAAACATTCTCGCTGTGAGATGCTCTGAGATATATCCCTCTCAATAATCTCCTGGTTAGCACAGCGCAGAGACGAATTTCCATGCTGTTAAATTCCAAATTGAAATAAGAGGTTATGAACGAGAAGTGTTGCATTTAATCAAGATTCAGGGAATAGAGACGTTCTATATGACTCGAGAAAGATGAAGTGAGGTTAGATCAAAATCAAGGTCACCAATCACATCGAGGCGGACATCTGTACCCGCTCTAAAGCAAGCGAGAAGACCAACTTTCGCAACTCCATTCTTATCAAGATATCAGAACGTGATAAGCCATCTCTGAAGATATGCATGGGACACGGACACTTGAAAGGTGGACCGGTATTCCAGACTTCAACATGGCTTTCCAATCCCCCCATTTACCGTTGCTCTCCCAGATATGTCCAAACTTTGAACCTCCTCCAAGATACCAATTACAGACGACGAAACCACCATGACATCCTCTCCCTCAACTCTTCAAGCAGACCAAAATAACACCAGCACAAACACCGGTAGTGCACAACGACCACGACGAGCACGCGTAGCACTAGCCTGCCAACGCTGCAAAAAGCGCAAGCAAAAATGCGACGGGCAGACCCCCTCCTGCTCTAATTGCAGCAGCTTTAACGCCCTCTGCAAATATGTCAAACCTCGACCCATTTCCCGCTCCCGCGATCCATACTTGAAAGCCGCCGAGGCACGCGTGGCGGAGCTCGAGGGATTCTTGAAAGCGCAAGGCATTGCTGACAACGGTCGCGACCGCTGGCGTCAGATACAGGGAAAGCTTGCGAGTAGAGAGGAACACCAGGAATCGTCCGAAATACATATATCGTCACCGCTACAGCAGATTCAAAATGACACGAATTATACGGATACGATAGGGACTATAAGGAGACCATCGAAACGACCCTGTTTGGAGAATGAGCCTAACGAGGTGGAGGTGGAATGGGGTGGTGAAGTAAGACGGAGGGAGATTAATGCGGTGGTTGACATATTGAGGGATCTTTCGCTGGAGGCTAGTGGGGGCTATATTGGTGCGAGTAGCAGTATTACAATGAGTCGGATGGTTGGGTCGCTTGTCAAGTCAAAAATAGATGGGCCGATGCTGAGAGGAGAAGAGCATCTGAGTCCTAAATCGCTTTCGGATGGCAGCCTCGAAGAGGAGGGGCAGATTGAACTTGGGAATGTGCCGCCCGATATAGCGGATAAGTTGTTGAAGGGTTATCTGAAGCATATTTCGACCAGGTGGCCGATTTTGCATTCGACGTATCTTCGTGGACTTCATGCGAGGAGAGATGCCTTGGGGAATTCGTATGAGAAGAGCGTTCTTCACCTTGTGTATGCTAGCGGAGGACGCTTCCTAGAGACCACGGGAGAGACAGGAGCATTCTTTCCTGATCGACATCATTCTGCTGGTATGAAATACCTGGATGAACTGCTTCAGTATCATGACATCCGCTCCGTTCAGATCTTGATATTACTAGCAATTTATAGCCTCAGAGCGCCCAAAGGTCCTGGAGCATGGACGTATATTGGGTTGGCAATGAGGTCTTGTATAGACCTAGGTTTGCATCGCCGTACACTTGCAAAGAGATATCCGCTTCTTGAGGTTGAAATTCGGAAGCGGATCTTTTGGACATGTTACTCCTTAGATCGCCAAATCTCTATAATACTCGGTCGACCATTTGCTATTTCTGACAAAGACATTGACGCCGAGCTTCCACTCGATGTAAACGAATCGGTCCTAGACTTCACAACCCTCGAGGCAGCACTAGCTCTATCAAATACAACACCCCCGAACCAAGCCCCAGTAGTCTCAACGTCACTGAGTTGTTTTATTCATATTTGTCGATTACGCAAAATAGAATCTCAGATTCAGCAGAGTATATATCGTGTCGATGAAAAGATTGGCATTTCCGAGACTGAGGTAGACTCGTTCATTCAGCAATTGGAAGAATGGAAGGAGAACATCCCAAGAGATGCGCGGCAGCACAATGCGGATAAACCAAGCACGAAGACAGATACTATGGTCATTGATGGCTACGGATATTATGTAAGTTTGGATTTTCTTGGGTTGAAACTGTTGCTGACAACTAAATCCAGATGGTCTATTACTACAAGTGCATGAGATTTCTACTCCATCCATTGCTTTCGACCCAAGACACCAACGTACGCTTTCTCAAAAAGTGCGCAGAGGCTTGTGGAGATGTTTGTCAGACATACAAGAAACTCCATCAAAGCATTCCTGTTGGATTTTCCCTTATGGCACTGCACTCAGTCTTTCTTGCAGGTGGGTCCTGGAACTCCGATAAGATTAGTGTTTGCTAACCAAGTAGGCCTAACTCTTGTTTACTGCACGTGGATCTCTCCACAAGAAGTATTCAGCATCAAAACCTCCAACGACATGAATGCCTGCTCTATCGTCCTGTATATCATTACAGAGCGCTGGCCAGGAGCCAAGAAATATAGAGACACATACGAAGCCATCAAGCAATCACTCCTTGAATCGGTCGAAGAAAGCGAATACGAACCACGTCGTGCTATCCGAACATTAAATCCTGACCTGCTACCCTCAATGACTCGCAACGACGAAGGAAGTGCTGAGCTTTCGAGAATGGTTGCTGATATGGCTGGTGAGCCTATGCAAGCTGATGATGATATCTTCAGTGGTCTTAGTCCGGCTGGTATGCCTGGGGAGCTCACACCAAACATGAACGGTATGGACATCAATTTTTCAATTCCGATGGATTTCCAGCAGCAGGGGCCGCTTGATGAAAGGATGTTTGCCTTTGACAATTTTGATGCGATTAATGCTTTTCAGACGCCGGGCTTTGATTTGAATCAGGCAAATTTCTAGGCACACTCAATCACACATTAAGGACATTTGTAATTTGGCTTTATTTCTCTCATCATGAATTCTATGAGGTCTTCACAGAGACTTCTGTCTCGGTCACTGTTGCCTCTCCATTCTTGACAACCACCACTCTTCCGTTCGTCTTCGTTTCGCTCTCGACTCCATTGGTCTTCTCCGCAACCTGTTCGGTCATCGTATCTCCCTCAAAATCAGTACCATAACGGAATTTGTGTCCGTAATGATCGTCTCTCAAATACTTTTGCCCTTCAAAGCCATACAAATTTTCTCTCAAAGTCCCTCCCGGAACATCATAATCGTCCCACATCAGGCCACGCTTCACGAGCTCAGGTCGAAGCAAATACACCACATCTTCAAAACTACCCGGACTCGTCACGTACGCAATATTGAAACCATCAACATCTGCCTCATCAATCCACTGCTCGAAAACATCGGCTACCATCTCTGGAGTTCCGACAGGCGCAGGATGGAATCCACCAAGGGCCATAGTTTCACCCAGTCTCCTTGGTGTCCAAGGATTGTTATTCCCAGTCGCTTTATTGAAATTCTCGAGGAATGTATGCGTAGCAGCATCCCCTGGTGCGTCCTTCAATTCAAATACTTCATCAAGCGGAAATCGACTCAAATCAATTCCCGTATAACCGGAAAATTGTGCCAGTCCCCCAACGATATCTGCATTTTCTCTCGCTCGCTCGTACTTAGCTTGTGCTTCTTCTAGTGTGGCACCAACAATAGGAGTTATGCCAACAAAGAATTTGATGGATTGTGGATCTCGGCCTTGTTCTGCAGCATCTGCTCGAATCTGAGCTATTGAGCCTGCTGTTTGAGATGGGACGAGTCCGCCGACGTAGATTGCTTCAGCATGTTTGGACCCGAATGCTCGGCCCATTTTGGATGTTCCGGCCTGGAAAAGCACAGGTGTCCGCTGAGGTGAAGGATGTGTTTGAAATGGTGAGGATGATTTCAGGTATTTTCCTTCGAATTTCTCCCTTAGCACAACCTCCTACCCAAAATGGCTGGATTAAACATACCTTTATGTTCGATCTTTTTGACTTTCTCTGGTTCATAAGCCACCCTCCTCTCCCGATCCCAAACCTTCGCATCATCCGCCCAACTCCCCTCCCAAAACTTATATGCCAAATCCATATATTCATGCGCGACCGCATACCGTTCATCATGCGGCACCACATCATCTTGGCCCAGCGCCAACGCGGCACTCTTACTCCAACTCGTCACCACATTCCACGCCACTCTCCCCTCCGTTAAATGATCTAGACTCGTCATCGTTCTCGCCAATATAAAAGGCGTCAAATAACTCGTACTCCCCGTTACCCCAAACCCTACGCTCTTCGTAACGCTCGCCATAGCCGGGATGATCACCATTGGGTCTAAGGCTGCGGTATGTGCTCCTGCGCGGAGGATTGGCGCGATTGAGGAGTTGTAGATGTCGAAAAGGGAATAGGAGTCTGCAAAGAAAATGAAGGATATTTTTCCTGCTTCGGCGAGTTTGGCGAGATTGAGCCAGTAGGGGAGACGGTCTTTACCGTGGGTTTGGTCGAGGGGGTCGCGCCATTGTCCTGGGGACATGTGGGAGCCTGTGCAGGCGTTTTCGAAGAAGTTGAGGTGGATGCGCTTTTTGGGCTTCGTGAGGGGTGGCGTTTGGGAACCCATTTTGGGTGAAGTTGAGGTTTGAAGGACCGAATATAATAGGACCAAGTGGTGGAAATGTGAAAGCAATCTCAAGTGAGAAGAAGGAAGAGAGAAGACGAAAGAGCACACTTAACTTCAGCAAACGCGACTTCGGGAAGAACACAACATCAGATCATGGGGTAAACGCGGCGGCTCTTTCAAGAGCAAAAATGGGGTGTTGATCTTCTTTCTTCAAGCCGCCGGGATCAAGTTCGAAGCTGTAGCTTTCGTCTCTTGAGTCAAGAGATATAAGTGAGGTTGAGAAAGAAGGCTGAGATGCCGTCGGGATCACTTCCGATGGAACATGATCCTTTGGAAGGAGTCGCTAAGGCCTGCCCCACTTTAGGACGATCATCAACATGTTGGTTCATCATGCAGGAACCTGATTGCAATTGATTGTGGTGCGATCCTTCGGGTCTCCGAGTTCTGATAAGTGTCGGTACGCCGAATGTTTGGCTTGGCGGCTTTTGAGTATGGTGATGCTCGTGTGGTGTGTTTAGATTGCTTCATTGAAGCGACTACCCCTGAACATTCAGTAAGTACCAATCTCACAACACTGGCATCAAGGTTCTCAGAATGATTCGACAAGTATCTTCGCGAATATTTCTTAATTATGGTATGATTTAATTGCATATAGCATTATCCTCGAAATATCTTCTGAATTCTATATACCACTCCCATCAACGCTCTCCAGAAACTCAGTCCAACTCCCACTAATCCCCTCCCAGTCCCTATCCGGCTCAAAATTCCCTCCCTTAATCTCAACGCTCGTCACACCCTCCTCCCTCAACCCCTTTACAAACCCAAGAAACTTCCACAGTACATCATCCCTCGCACACATCAGCAAAACCTGACACTTCACTTTCTTGTACATCGCCTCAGCATCCTGTCCCCAAACCGCACCATAAATCAAATTTCTCCCCTTCCACGCCCTCACATGATTAATCGCCTCTCGTTGCCACAACTCCAAGTTTCCTCCAATTCCCATATTTCCCAGATAATCCCACGTCTTCTGCAAGTGCGAACCATCCGGGACAGGTTCGTTGAAGGGCGCGAAGTAGGTTTGTTTCATCGCTGCTCGCTCCTCGGCATTCATTACAGTTGGGCCGACCAGACAGATACTTGATATATGCGAGGGGTATGTTGCTGCTAGTTCGACGGCGAGGACGGCGCCGGAGTGGTGACCCATCAAATGAACTCTTTTCGTTTCCTCTTCCCCAATGAATCCTATTTCTTTGAATGCAGACATGAAAACATCAACGTACCAACCCGTTCCTCTTGACTCGATGTCGAGGATTTGAGAGGGGTTCGGGTCGAAGGATGAGCCGAACCCGGGCATATCGGGGGCGTAACAGGGGTAGCCAAGGGAAGAGTAGTGGTTCATTAGGTGTGTATAGGATGCGGAAGAAGAGGCGGACTTGTGGAGGAAGATGAGTGATGTTGATTTTAGTGGTGTTGATGGGATTGAGTAGCGGTAGTGTATTTGCCCGAAGGTTGTGTCTGCGTATGTTTTCTTGATTATGGGTGGCGAAGTCATGATTGAAGAGTAGAAAGGAAAGTTGAAAGAGGGATGGGTATCGTTGTTGAGTTTAGGGAGTTACAACGTTGTTGTTTGGTGAGGTGAAGGTACGAGGTCTAATATGAGACGTGTCAAGAACGCGACGTGTGATATAAGTGCTCAAGAGTGGGAAATAGTATGTAAGGATCGGCATGTAAGTCCCGAAGGTATGGTTCTCGTGCATATGCATGCACCTTTTCAAGTCTGGAGATCTCGGAGCAGAACATCTATAGTGTCGTTTCAATTACTCGCTACCCACTATACAAGTCTATCTCTATATCCAAACAGCAAAATCCTTCTTTCCATTCTTCATTGCCGCAGTCATACTTCAATGGCCTTCGTCAAGCGCTCTAAACGTGAGCGCCCTTCAAACTCGTCACAGCAGTCTCCTTCTCCACATCTTGAGGAGTGTCAACACCACTGTTGCTTTCCGGGAATCCGTCAATAACCTCATGGTGTTCATTCCCGAAATACTCTTTGAAATATGGACGACCGACAGGTGGTGTTATGAGGCACACAGCATAGTATACTAGTCCGCCTCCCAAGAAGCCAATGAACCAAGCCGCTTGAAACAGCTTGAGCCAGGACCCGTTCGTGGTTTTCCACCCACCGATAGCGACGATGAATCCAGCTTTATAAATGTCAGTGTTTTGAACACGAGTGGTTAAGTCAAAAAAACTTACGAAAACTTGGCCAAATCCCCAAAGTCCAAGCCAAAAATGCCCTCCAATGCAACCCCCAATTAAACCAATAAATACTACTACTATTCCCCACATACAAATCCGGCACTTTCCACTTCCTTCTCCTGACTAGCCAGAAATCAACGGCATTGATAGCAGCCAAAGGACTGATGAACATCCCAAAGGAATTCAGAACCGTAATGAATGTCCCCGGTGCATTAACAAAACGCCAAGGATTTATCAGATACCCAACAAAACACATAATCAAACTCCCCCTCTTAACATCAATCCACCTCGGTGCAATACTCGCAAGATCCATACCAGCCGCCACAGAATTCTGCACAAGATTTACCGAGATCTGAGACCAAAAGAATCCTAAACCAGCGAAGAAACATCCTGCTCGGGTAGCGGCGTTGTAGTTGTCCGTGAGGAGGAATTCGAGGAGTTGGATGGGCTGCCAGATTTCTTTGCCGTACATGTTGTAGACGGCTGAAGTAGCGAAGACACCGAGCATAGCGGTTATGGTTATGGTTAAGGGGACGGTGACGAGTTGGTTGATGGCGGGGGCGCGTTTAGTTTTGGCGTAGCGGGTCCAGTCTGCTTGTCTGATTGAGGAGCCGGTCCAGGCTCCTGCTACTGAAGAGACTGCTTGGAGCATGCGGAAACTTCGTGTACTAGAAAACGGTGTCAGCTCATTGAGAGAAGAGTGGAAGGACGTATACTCACGCTGCAGAAATACTCTTCTTTGGTCCCAGGACTGAAGCACCACCATTGGCGGCAACTGCCCAGATGAACAAGCCTCCCATAGTTGCGACTGAAGCACCGAATGCCCAGTACAAGAGTTTGTGGTACTTGGTAGGATGAACCAACATCAATGGTGTGAACACTATTATGTAGATGATGAACCCGACAAGTTGGTTTGTTGTGATGTCTGCTGATTCTGGTAACGTGTTTGCCATGTGCTGGAACGAGGGAAATATGCTCGACAGCATTACTTTTACGGCGAGGCCACCCCAGTATGCTTGGATCCCGAAACTGTGAAAGGTTAGATATGGTGCCGTGAAACTCGAAGTTGTGCTTACTAGATGAAGTTGACGAAGCATTTCAGCATAACCACAAAGTATGATCCGTACATGCCAAATGAAGCGCGACTCATCATTGGGAACCCCAAGTGGTATTGTACCTGAAGAGAATTAGCCGTTGTCATCAAAAGGGTTTGCAGTCATTAAAGTTACTCCTGGCTCTCCACAAATAAAAGCAATCAACCCGGCGATGAAAGAGCCAACCAGTACCATGCCAATCGCCTCGCCTGCTGTAAGACCATTTGCAAGATTACTTGAACCTAATGACCACGCAGAGGAGTTTACAGCTGCAGCAATCCTGAAAGTTTGTTAGCTACGTCCATCGTGATTTTTGTGCTAACTCACCAGAAACCAAAGTATCCTTTGGCGGTGTAGTTGCGCTCTTCTGGAGGAGCAGGGATGATGTCTCGATTGGTCCAACGATTGAACGACTTTTCATCCTGTCCATCTTCTTTAACTTCCCAAGAAGTGAAGGTACGAGGGATGCGCGCCCTGTGACCTCTGAAAGAAACCATGGTTGATAGCTCCAGTCACTTGCACGACATTGGAGACGACGAGAAAGGGAGGGTGAAGGAAGTCATATATACAGATGCACAGGCATTATAATATGCAAAGCTATCCCCAGCGGATGGGAAAGATTACACTTCTCTCCTCGACAACATGTGCCGTTGCTTGGGAGCCATTGCAAGGTCTCAGGCGGGCGCTAGAGAAGCGCAGACACAACTTCGGGTAGCCTTCCGAACTCGATATCAAAGCATCTGCCAAAGCATCTGTGAACGTGGAAGCCACCACAACGACATGCATCTTGATGCTGGAGATAACAGAAGATAAGTAAAAGCCATTCGGGAATCTCTCTCGACATCAAATGCGGCCCCGCTTTTGGAATTGCTGGGACTATGCCACACCCTATGCACCCCACTTTTGATTCAGATCGGCAGGAACATTGAGGCCGTATGTGATATCGATAACTTCATTTCTAAATTCCGATGGGCAGCAGAATGGAAAGGCTCCCCTCGATTCGATTTTCAAGTGATGCTTTACAAATTCGGGCTACCTAAAGAACCAGAATGCCAGCCCCAATCGAGGCGTACGACAAAGAAGCTCTAGTCCAGCGGAACCCACATAAAGATTTCGCAACAGTCGAGGCTTCAAGACCGGACTACAATCCCGAAGCAGTTTGGATTCCAAGCAAAACACCAAATTCATCATGGAAGCCAGGTGATGGTGCCTCACGAGAAGGTTGGGACAAGAAATCGATTGCCATTGATCCACATTCGCCAGGACGGACAGTAAATCAAAACTACAAGCTTATGATTTCTTCGACGGTACCACGACCTATAGCGCTCGTAAGCACAGTATCAGCAGATGGAACGTGTAAGAACTTGGCTCCATTCTCGTACTTCAACAACGTCTCGAATGACCCTCCCCTTTACAGCTTGTCTTTTCATGGAGAAGAAGCAAACGATAGTCTTCGGAATCTCCTTGAGACTGGCGAACTTTCGATCAGCATTGTCAGTGACTGGTTTCTCGAGGCAGCAAACTTCACTTCCGTCAATACGCCACCTCAAATATCAGAATGGATGGTGTCAGGTCTACATCCAGCCAAAAGTTCCAAGGTCGCTCCTCCTCATGTAGCAGAGTCGGCATTTAGTATGGAGTGTAGGCTTCACAGCACCATACCAATATATTCCAAGACAGTTTGCAG
Source organism: Halenospora varia (assembly GCA_020726485.1). Classification (NCBI taxonomy): domain Eukaryota; kingdom Fungi; phylum Ascomycota; class Leotiomycetes; order Helotiales; family Solenopeziaceae; genus Halenospora; species Halenospora varia. Next base: position 2,027,180 of record JAHEWH010000007.1, read on the forward strand.
AGAGGATGGAAGCCCCGTACGAACAGCTACACTCGTGCTGGCTGAAGCCCTCATGTTCCATGTCCGGGAGGATGCAATTGATGAGAAGAGGGAAACAGTCGATATCAGAGTCCTTCGACCAGTCTGGAGAGGTGGAGGGATAACATATGGGAACTGCTTCAGTGGATGGGAGACGCCAAGACCTGATGCATTCCGTATTTTGAGGCAGACTTCGCCTGTGAAGGACATATTGCAGCACAGCGGCATTGATTGAGGCTATTCCTTGACAACCTCAACAATTGGGAGTCAGGTGCACAGTTGTGAAGAGGAAATCCAGCTCGTCACTCGCATGAAAGCCCGGCCCCTGAACGCAAATATTACGACGCAATTTAGGGATTTTAGTAGCCACTTGACCGAGATGTAAAATACAATAGCCATTGAAAACGGAGGGCATTGTTGTGGATTGTTGTAGTTGGGTAAAGACAAGCTAGATGGGCATTCTTGGAGACTTTTTCACCCCACATTGTGGCCCCTCTCGGACATGCCGGAGCGATCCTCTATGCAAGACTTGAATAGATCAAGAGATCGTGAATGTTGGCAATTGCTTTGTTTCACACAATGAAGTGTGTCTCTACCTGGCTTTGAGGTTTGTCACGTTGAAAGAATTGGCAGGTCTCCGAAGCCTCCCACCTTGTTTTCGTGCATTATATTTGTTTTCCCCACCTTTCCTTTTTAGGGGGCTCCAGCTGAAAGAACACGGCTCAACTACAGGCCGCACACCACTCCCAACCTATCGACCACCAAGCTGTCCGCCAGAGAACAAGGATCAGAAAAAGACCAACACCCATGGGGCTCTTGGAGATGGCAAAGGCTTGCATCTCGTCCGAAATACGGGTAGGAAGTCTTGGAGTAGGCAGCTTCTGGAATATCGGCATCATGACTTCAGTGCGCCAGAATCAGCAGCATCAACAGCAATTCTCTCCTCCCTGAGAATCTACGAGTCTCTATGATCCAATCTTCTCTGCCGCCTCTCCTTTGTGGCTGGAACCTCGGCATTGTTTGATATCGAGCTGAGCGAGTTGTGCGGATTCGAACGTTGACAACCTACGGACGACGCGTATCGCGACGATGAGAATCCCCTCACTCTCTGCGATTCTCAGATTCGCAGCATGGAGCAGCTACGCGTCTGCGGTGGTTATTATGAATATTGCGAGGGGGCCTGATCCGTTTGCGAATACCAACCATATTACTTCACGGTCGACAATTACCTCAACTCTACATAATAACCTCACGAGGGGTAGCTATTTTGTGGATGTGGAAGTTGGAACTCCTCCGCAAGCACAGCGGCTTGTCATAGATACAGGAAGTACAGATGTATGGCTGCTGTCCGATAATACAGATTTATGTACAAGTAGAACTCTGCAACGCAAATATTTTGGAGGATGTATTAGTAGTTGTAAGAATTCCCAGCCACATCCTATTCCCAGAATATTTTACTAATGCCATCTTAGTTTCCTCTTCGAAATCCTCGACTTTCAAAACCGTGGGAAAGGGTCAGTTTAATATTACGTATCTTGACGGGTCCGGCGCTACAGGCGACTACATATTGGATACCTTCTCTATAAGCGGATCATCCTTAACAAATCTTCAAATGGGAATGGCTCTCAAAGCAACAATTGGCACTGGTCTTATGGGACTTGGCTACTCTATCAATGAGGCTTCGAACTCCCGCAAGAATATTGTGCCGGCCTTTACCTACCCAAGCGTAATTGAGACTATGGTCAGCCAAGGCAAGATTGCTCGGAAGGCATACAGTCTATACTTGGACGATCTACAATCTTCCACAGGATCGATTGTTTTCGGAGGGCTCGATACAGATAAATTCCATGGAACTCTTCTGCAACTACCTGTTATTCCATCTACATTTCCCAACGGCACAATAGTTTACGCTGAATTGGCGGTGGTAATGACTTCGTTCGGTATCACAGGCCAGCAAGGCAACACGGTCAACCTGACAGCAGATGGATCGAAGGAACCTGTTCTTTTGGATTCTGGCACAACTTTCAGTTATTTCCCGAACGATCTAGCAAAGTCGATTTATAAAAGCATAGGTGCTATAGACGATACTCGGGGGAGTGGGCTAGTACTCATTGATTGTATCATACTTTCAACTTCACCTGCTCTCACTTTTAATTTCGGATTCGGCACAGCTGCAAACGGTGTTCAAATCAAGATCCCGATTCACGAACTCGTCTTCAGTTTGAGCAGCCTCCTCAATGTAACCGAAGACGAGCTTCCCAGCTCACCATTCTCCTCGACTTGTGGATTTGGGATATTCCCTGGTGACGATATCGCCCTCACCATTCTCGGAGACACTTTTCTCCGCTCAGCATACGTGGTGTATGATCTGGAAGCCAACCAGATTGCTATCGCGCAGACAAATTTCAATTCTTCCACAAGCAGTATCGTCGAGTTTTCGGCGACTGCAACGAGGATACCGAATGTGAGTGGTGTTGCATCTAGTGTAGATATTACACGAACTGCTACGGCGATTTTGCCTGGTATTGGCGGTATTGCAACTGGTACCGTGACTGTCAGCCCGTCGGGTGCCAGCGCAACGCTGACAGCGTCAAGCTCGCCCTCTGCGAGTAAAGCGGGCGCTGTTAGATCTGTACCTGCATTTGATATTGGTAGAATTGCTGTTTTAGGCGTTTCGGGCATTTTCGTATTTATGGGTTGCGGAGTGTTGCTTCTATGATAAATATCTGGCCAGCTGTTATTTGGAACTTATCTTGGCACATCTATGAATTACATAAAGATGGTCTCCTAGAAAGGGTCACCACGCACATAGAAAGGTAGATCTTGAGCAGAGTTTTCGCATATACGAAATAAAGAACATTGAACATATCCGCTTCCCATTTTTCTTCTCTCCTTCTCTCCTTCTCTCCTTCTCTCCTATCTCCATCATGGTTCTAAAACTTGACGCAGAATCCCCCTTCCTCTTCGTGTAATTTCCCCCTTGTGCCAGTATCTTCTTCTAGCTTCCTTTTACGATGTCTCTCGTTCTGGAGATCTGTGTTGAGCTTCGGCCAGACGAAAATTTCGCAATTCAGCAACGCTTCCCTCCACTTTCTTGACCGGGAATCCTCAAGTGCCCGTACTATGCTCCACCAGCATTTATCATATAACTAGCATAGATGAATCCTGAAACAGCCTCAAAATATGCTGTCTTCCAATCAAAAGAGCAATTCGTCGAGCAATTCGTCCAGAAGCGAGAGGTTTCAATTCAGCTCGAACTGCGCCTCGATTTCTCGGCTTTTGGCTTTCGCTGCGCTGCGCTGGCGATGGCAATATCATATCATGTCATTCTCCGCATTCCATGGTCCATGTCCAAATATTTTCAAGCATCCATTTGGTTCTTGAAAAGTGATCCTTATTTCTTTTATACCAAATTAAAAAAATTTCAATTTCATTCCAGCCGCCATGCCTATCATTCTTGGTTTAAGCGAGCCTGCTACACCATCATGGAACGTTGTTGTTCTAATCCTCCTCTGGATTTTCCAGTTCCTAATATGCTTGATCATGGGGAGCATCTCTTTGCTGGGGATCGCGTTGATATACGGTGATGTGGACACATTTACCATTGATGTTATGTGGGTTTCCCCACCCTATTTCCACCCTTTGCCTTGCCCATTATCGCCTTTACTTCCAAAGTTTTTCAACGCCCTGCGCCTTATTCTTTTGTACTAACTCTTTTAGTATTCTCTGCGTCTTATTCTTTGGATACATCGCCACCTTCCTCACTCTACCTTACGAAATGTACCTATATTACCGTCGCAGACTGTGTACGAAACACTATTGCCGAATGCAAATGGTGAAGGTATACTGGCCAGTGGGATTGATGGTGTTCTGGTTCATTTGCGTATTAGTGTCTGGAAAGATGGAGGACTCAGCGAGCATTTTCGTATGGGCGTGGGTTCCTTGGTAAGTTTGATGTATTCGGCACACTTGACTCTCGAATAAATTCTTCAACACTGACCAACACTACTCTGTTTTAGGGTGCCGTTCATTGCCGCTTGGTATTACGGTAAGAAGGTTGAGAAGGATTATAGAGAAAGTTTATACCGAGAAGATTAGCTGTTTCCGAGGTTGACATTAAAAGTTTGCCTTTCTTGGAGGTGGGAGTAGTGAAGTTTGTACTGAGGATCACGGACTATGGTTGCATCCATAGTTGTCCACAACAGCTAGAGAGCTCGATTATAAAATGTCAAACCTTATGCTTGATCACCTTGTGTTACCTGCTACTTGCCAATTGTTTATCAATGCTCGACCCTTTGAGCCCTGCTGCCAAAATCCCACTCGTCCCCCCCCCCCCCCCATTCACAGATCCTAATTTTCCGACTACACTTTCACGCCATTAAAACACAAAAATCCTCTTCGTAAAACATAGAGACAATTGTTCTTTCCAACCATAACATCTCTTCTCGATATGTTCAACTTCAACTTGCTAAGAAATTCCCGTCCCTCTTATGAGATCATAATTCATCTCCATCTGTTCTAGTGTCCATGTCAATTCCCGATGGCCACTTAGACGAAGAGAAAGATACGTTTGGTAACGAAAGGATAGAGTTTATCTGTATCATATTCTCATCAGCAGAACCCGACGCGTCGCACAGTAAATTTACATACCTCTTGCTTCTTCTTTTTGGGCATCAAAAAACATCAAGTTGTCCGAAATAAAATCGTCATTCGGACACTAATTAAGTAGCTTGCGTATCATTAACCCCTCTTACACCTCTCTTCCTTCGAATCCAACTATGCCGAAACAAATCGCAACATCCTGCCGAAGTCAACCATGTACGGATTTGGCTAAAAGTTTACTCACATGAACTCGAATATTCTTTTATCCCCACTAACCCACTTCCGCCTTCGCCGAAATAGCAAAATCATCATCTGAAACTAAATTGGTAGGCCGTTTGACCATGCTCATATCAATGCCTTACAAATGAAACTTTGATCTCTCAGTTCAAATATTCGTCCCAATGCTTCTGTTCCGGGAAATATATCATACTCTAACACCTCAATCGGCGACATGATGGAAGTTGCATTGCGGATATGAAGACCTGGTATCGATGTGCTTTTCACATGATTATTTGCTGCGACTAGTTTTAAAAACTCATCACGGTTTTGACTGATCCTGGTGAGTTTCCACTGTTGATTATCCTTGCGGTGTGCTTCCCAGCCTTTCACCTAGGTTCTAGTTATGTTAGCTGTGGACTATTGACAAGTGAGAGTGAAGGGGGCCACCGATTATCGCCGCTTCCGCCTGCAAGATCCATCATGGTTTGGCTGTTGCGATTGCGGAACCTGTTACATGTCAATTATAGCGCGGGCGAGGACGAGAAGATGACGACAAACGTGAAATATCTTCCTCCATAGTGCAAAACTACCCACTCCTGATACTTCTACGTCTTCTAATCAAGATTTCGATCAAAGCATCGAATATGCGTCCTGTTTTTGGCTGATCCGCTGGCGAGATCTAAGTATGATTTTGTACAGCAAAATCAACCACTGCCAAGCATAGATGTGGTTTGCTTACTTCCCGATCTTAGATTTTTAATAGTGTAATAGGGCAAGGGTAGGCATGGATCCAGGAGGCTGATCTGCCAGCACTGATTCAAGAAAATTGATTTTCCGGCATTGGAATCCCAGCCCTGTACTTTGGTGCCGTTGTCGGTGTTGCCGTCTGAGAGGTCGAGCCGGTGCTGGAGTGTTTGTTTTGGATGCGATAGATTGCACCGCTTATGATGTCTTCGGTTAGCATGATTGAAAACCGTCTCCAATCTTAGTATTTGGTCAAAAGCGATATTGAGGAAGTTTTTGATCCTGGAAGATTTACTTGGCTTTTCGTATTGTACTTGTATTGTTTTCATCCGTCGACATATGATACGAGCGAACACTACAATTGGTCCAACAGAACCTCAATATAATACCACAAGCATTTAACGACATGCCTCGTTCCTATTATGAAAGCGTAATTTGCCAATTAATGTACAGCAAGGGGTTGTGAGGAAAGCGTTGAGTGGAGACATTAGTGAACAAAATTAAGACAGTGAGCACATGATCATCGGTTCAGTTGCAACACTGCAGGAAAGTGCCACGATAGGGGAAACAAACGCAAGTTTGAACTGAAAATGATACAGTAGAGCATTCCGATTACCTTGGGCAATGGCCAGTTTACAGGTATTTGGGGTGGTAAATTCTTGATGCGCGCTCGAAACGGCGTCGCTTCAGGTTAAGCGAACCCCTGAGCAAATTATTAAGGCTTCAAGGCTCATGCTTCTCAAGAATAGCCTGGAAGGTAGCTCCTTGGTATAATGAATTACGGGTCATGTTCCATCTCTATTATCATTCTCATAGCAACTATCTTTTCCTATCTTTTCCAAGTTTGGCTTATCAATCCAGAACTCCAAAACCAAAGAAAAGTCCATCGAATCAGGTGCAGGGAGTTGTTTGGCCGACGTTTCGCCGAATGCACGATGCCAGAAGCTTGAAAGAGACTTGTCGGCAGATGACCAAATGTAGAGAGCGGTAGGGCTATGGGCAGAATCATCACTTCTTTGTCCTGTTAATTATTTAATTCTCCCTAGACGCCTTGCACTTTCTCATTGTTTCATTTCACCTTCAAAGATAAGATTTCACTCTCTCGCCCACACAAGCAGATTCATTCGATCAGATCTCTCCTCGCCATCCCGAGCTCAACATCCGCCCTGAATCTGTGTAACCGTGCAGTGATCGCCTGGAAAGGCTACTGTACCTGTCCATCGGAATTATAAATCTTGAGAAATTCTCAACACTCCACCTGTGCACACGAATACTTCAGATCGCATACAATTGATCTTCAAGTCTCCAATGGAAAGCCCACGACCTCCAAGAAAGAAACGCCTCCCACTGCCCCAACCTCCCCCCGGCCACACCATGGAAACGCGTGCACAGGCTCAAGCGTGGGGTACCAATACCAATACCAATACCAATACTAATACCAATCCAAATCGAAATCCAAATCCCGACCGCACAGCCCGACCTGGAGAAGCATGGATACATGGACGTACATGGATGTACCTCTGGTGGTTCGCCCTCTTCCTCGGCATGTTATGCTACAACTGTCGACAGAATCATCAGTGTGAGCCTACATTGACCGTTAATACCAGCACCGGCGCCGGCAGTACAATTATGCATCTGGGCCTTGGCCAGTGCGTTACGTTGGTTTCGAAGTGTACTACGCAGGGGATGGAGGATAGGGAGGAGGTGCTAGGGTGCAGCGTGGGTTAGGACTTTTCTTTTGGTCGGGGGTTGTTTTGCTGGTCCCTTTTTGCTTATTTTTCTTCTTCTTGTTCACCAAGCCCGTCCTGAACTAAGCTAATATTCTTCACAAACCACTAAAGTCGGTGACGATGATCTACGAAATACCGAATCTAAACCACGCAAACCAATCCCAAATGATCCGTCCTCGCCACAGACACAGACACAGACACAGACACGAATTCCACCGCATGATCCTAAGAACGGCCGTGCCGCGGGTAGTAAGCCCCAACGAAAGACCACGCAACGCCAAGGTAAAAAGACACCGCAGCAATCACAACACCAATCCTCACCACAAACAGGTCAATCAGGCGAAAACCCCAATCAACCTAATCAACCCATCCATAACCTCCCCTCCCTCCCCTCCCTCCTCACCAACGCAACCTCCGCCATCCATCACGCCATGTTCACAATGACCACACTCTACAACCTCGTCGAAACCCTCAACACCGACGACCCAGAAGAGCTCTTCTCACACACTCCGTTCCTATCCTCCGGAACGCCTATCCTCCTCTCTAAGACCTTTGATAACCCACTGGAAGAAGAATCGGCCTCGACATCTAAGCGGAAAAAATACTGGGGACAGGATAAGAGCGAGATAGCAACTGGTCCAGATATCCATGTCAACCCCAATGCTACCCTCGCGCGTGAAATCTCCTCTCTGCTCGCCGACCTCAACACATCCTCCGACTCGTGGAAATTTGGTATGTACTATCTTAACAAACTCCGTCTGACGGGGTCTGTTCTTAAGAGCAGAGCTGAACTGGAATGGTGGCAGCAAATGGTTTTCGACACACCGGCATTGGTGAAAGTATATGAGGGCATGGCTGGGAATTTTTTTGGGGTGGATTGGGAAATTAGGTCGTGGTGGTTTAGTGTGCTAGGGGAAGTTAAGGAGCTTGAGGAGTCAATTTCTTCTACTATTGATAAAGCCGAGGCAAGGGAAGCGAGAGAAAAAGAGAGGAGAAAATGGGAGGAAAGGGAGGAGATGGTGAGGGGTGCGAAGGGACAGGCGAGGAGGGAGAAGGAGGAGAGGGAAAAGAAGAGGGAGAAGGAGGGAAAGGGGGGCGTGAGGGGAGGTGAGGGGTGGTTGGGATGGTTTGGGACAAGTTCTACATCGAAATCGAAGTCCAAACCCAAGCCAAAGACAGCCCCCCTCACCACCTTCTCCACCCAGACAACCGGCCCAACCAACCCAACCAACCCTCCAACCTACAACCTCCGCACCTGCAAACCTATTCTCCTCCACTTAGAACGCATTCTGCATGCTACAAACCGCAGCGTCACCGCCTTCCAATCCCACCATGCGGCCCTTCTCGCCGCAAAAGCGCAAGGTGAAAAGCAGCTGAGAGAGTTCATTGCCTTCCGCAGGGAGGCGACGCGACGAGGAAAAGTGGAGCTAGGGTTTTTGTGGTCTAGGTCAAATCCCGAGTCGAACGAGAAAGCAGAAGGAAAGGAGAATAAGAGAGAGGATGAGAGGAAGGCGGGATTGCCGCTCGACGCGTTCCTTACTCCGTATATGCGCTCTATTCTCTCTCGGCCCGTCCCTACAGATCCAGATCCTCACGACCGCGTAGAAGAGCTTTGGCAGCGGAAAACACGGGATCGCTTCCTTGTTACGGGGGAGCTTGCGCTGAAGGTTCAGGAGGCTGAGGAAAGATGGAGTGAGCTTGAGGTGGTCGTTAGGGAGATGAGACGCGTGGTAAGGGTGTTAGAGTGGGAGAAACGGAAAAGGAAGGGGAGGGGATTCTGGGAGCAGTTTAAGGGGCCGGCTTGGTATAGGATATTTTGGTAAGTGTGACGAGGGAATGATCATAAACAACACGTTGTCATAAGTCTTATTGACAATAGATAATAAATATTCTGAGTTGGTTTTATTCAATTCCCTCCTGGTTTTTCAGCTCGAAGATCGCATCTCGTTCAAGAGCTGGTACTGCGTAAAGGCGGCAGTAATGCCTTCAGATCTTAACCATACTTCACGGCGCTGCGGTTTGTACGTAACCGACCGGGGGCAACAGAGAACTGAAAAAAAAAGAATCGCATTGCTAGCCGTTTGATTGATCGCTGTACGAGTGAATTTGTTCAAGTTTAACTGGGTAATAGATACACACCGCATCGTTAAGTCAGGTGGCCAATTCCTTGGGATGCTGGTAGCAGGGAGCAATATACTGATCCCGGCTTCCTTTAATCTTCATTCCCGAACACTCCAAAGACCCCACAGCTATTCAGAATTCTACCATTTACTCGTATGCGATAATTGCTCAAGTACTGAATGCCAAATCATCTTGAACTCTTGGGAAGATGAAAGAGGGAAGTAAGGAAGTTCCAAACGAAATGATATCAAAAAATCTAATTAATCACTTGCTCTGTTTTATAAAGATACAACCTTTCCTTCATCTCAGGCACCTTTATCCCCTCTGAGTGGCTTGACCCTTCCCTGATACGCCATGGAGTTTGTGACCAAATCTTTGAAGTTCTTCCGCGCAGCCATTTGCAGCTGTGTTGATTTCAAGAACGAATACATCAGCTCATTCCTGAAATTCATCAAGGCTTGCCATTCTGCGCCAGCATTGATTTCTCCTTGTGTATTCTCATCATCTTTATCAGCAATCCACCTCTCCCAGAATCGTTGAAAAGCAGCTTGCCGTCCGTCCTTGCCTCTAAACTTTGGACTATCCTCCACAAATTCGGAAATCCTCTCTTCAAACTTCTCAAAGCTGGCGTGTTGTTGCCGGAAATGTCCTAGCCATTCCTGGGCCGCTGGCTTCAGATTTGAGGAGAGGTTGTACGCATGTTCGATAATATCATTTTTGATTGCTTGGGCCTCTTGAAGCTGTTTCCTTTCCACTCTTTCCTTTTTGGACTTGCTGTAGAAGCCAATTTTGGCCCAGAACCACCGCCAGGCGGTCTCTGTCTCTTCCGGCGATATGTTGTAGGAGACCTCCCTTTCATGGAGCCTATAAAGAACGTTCGCGATGCTCTCTACATTTAGCATTTCAAGGTCCAGCCAGCGAGATTGACAATCGTCTCCTTTTTCCATGAGCACAACAAGTGATTGTATGAGACGAAACGCGTGTCTCTTGTATTCATTTTTGATGACCTCTTTCTCTTCGTGTGATAGATTGATTGGCTTTGGTGTAGAACGAGCAGAATTTAAGCCGTTCTCGTCGCTTGACGGTTGCCCCAGATTTGGTAAACGGCTGGTGAGTCCCAGGACAGAAACGAACCTGGTTTCGAATTTGATGTATACCGCGTGCATGTCCGATAAGTTGTCGATCATTTTTCGAATGTAGTCAGTCATGTGTTCGGCGGCCCGTTTCAACATTTCCAAGTTTCGCTCTTCCTCTTCCCATGTTTCCTGGTCAACATGCTCTGGGCGGGAGAGACCCCTTCTACGGCGCAAGAAAGAATGCACACGCGTGCGTACGCCCTCCCATGCTGTCCTCTCGTTGATGAAGAGCTCTTTGTCGTCAGCGAGCATGGACTTCAGCTCAGGAATATAAACACGGATGATATCGGCAGCCACAAATTCCCAATAGCGTTCATTGTTTTGATCCGAAATTGTCGTTGGTTCCGGTTTTAATTTACGTTCAGGTCCAAGTCCGGGACGATCATCATCTTTTTCCGGGCTCCAAGGACAGATTTCATATCCGGGTATTTGAAGGGGCACAAAAGGGCAAGTGCGAGTAGTCCACTTCGTGAAAGCGCCGGGTCGTGTTCTCCAGATTATATGCGTCGAGGCAGAACCAAGCCGCCACAAATTGCTGCGCGAGTTGTCCGGCTGGTCGAGAACCTGAATAAAGTAGATGGCGCCGTACAACACCATATACATCGCGAAGAGTCCACCAACGGACTTCAGTATCCAACCATATCCCCAGATGCATATACTGACACGGTCGCGCCTGCGAGGGGGGGAAGGAGGTGTTGGAGGATTGTTGACGATGTTGTGATTGCTATCTGAAGTGCCGCTCTCATCCATTTTGCTAGTTATTCTGTCACTTGTTCTCGGTCCCTGTTCAAATTCCGTCGTGTCCTGAAGTGTGACGACGTGGATCGTTTCGGGGGAGCCTTTTTCTTAATATAAGATCAAGACAAAGAAAAGCGAGTTTCCATACCTTGCTGATCCAGGACCTTATTGACGGCTCTTTGTTGCTTCAGCCCTATCTTCCAGTGGCATCTATTTTCAGCGAGATGAGTCGTTGGTTGCGATATTCTACTGAAGGTCCGCAATTTGGTATTTTCGCTTGTGAAGACACCCAGAATACGGAAAGAGGTATAATTACGAGAAGTGTTAGGAAGTGGGCGTTAAATGCAGAGGATCCACCCTCCTTTAGAATTCTAATCTCAGGCCAATGAGGTAATTCGCTAAACGTGCTCAAGCGGTGAACCCGGCCACCACAAATGCAACAGGTGCCTTATGCGTTATGCAGGTCCAACTAGCAACAACATGCCATACTGATCTCGTTATTATCTCTGCCGCCCTCAATCCTATCATTAAGTCTCGCTGGCTCAATTCCTCCGTCGCTTTCAGTTCTCCTTCGTCATCTGTGATCCTAATCCTGCCTCAATATCGACCGCGATACTACTTGAAGGCATTAGATAGCTTGTATGGACAACGATCGGGCAGATTTCGACAATGCCGCCTGGGACAGAAACGATGAGGCCTGGGAAAAGTCGCAGAAATTGTTTCGGTGCGTCTCCATGCTACGCAAGATAGAATCCTTTGTTACGCAGAAACTTGGGAAGACCACAACCTGGGTAACCCCTATGAGGATTGGTGGATACAACAACCTCTACAGGATGCGAATCGAGGGATCCGAGGACGATGTTATAATCCGACTGCCGCAGCCCAACTTAGCCCAGTTTCCACATGAAAAAACTCTTCGAGAGGCCGCAACAGCGAGCTTCATTGCACAAAATACCCGAGTCCCAGTTCCCCGAGTACTCTTCCACGGACTGTCAAGTCCGGATTCTGAAGTTGGGCCTTTCATTATCATCCAACATGTCGAAAACTGCGGATCTATGTCGCACGCGCTCGCAATGCCTAATGAGAAAGATCCTACCGAGGCTCACATGTTGAATCCCAACGTCTCTGAGGATATACTTCAGAGCCTTTACGGCAAAGTAGCGGTCCATTTACTACAGCTCTTCGAACCCAGCTTTCCCCGTATCGGGTCTCTAGCCCAGACTGATGAGAACGCCTTCTCGGTGGTAGGACGGCCAATAACCCAGAATATGAACAACATGCTTCAGCTCGCGAATATTCCCCGGGCCACCCTTCCCCCGGAAGACAAAACGTATGGGACTGCTGACGAATGGTACGTTGCGCTAGCAGAGATGCACATAGCACAACTTATCTTTCAACACAACGACCTCGTTACAACGGCAGACGACTGCCGGAACAAGTACGTGGCACGCCAGCTCTTCCGCAAACTGGCCAAACGGGGTCGGCTATCGAGTTTCGGGTTCGCAGAGGACAACTGGTCCGCCCAATCTAAGAGCCGAACCTCGGTGCTGTCCCCAGCTCCTAGCGGATCGAGCTCCTTTAGGCTTTGGTGCGATGATTTCCGGGCAAGCAACGTCCTCTTAAATGAGGCCAATGATATAGTTGCCGTCATTGACTGGGAATTCGCATATATCGCGCCAACACAGTTCGCCCTCGACCCTCCTTGGTGGCTGCTGCTAAACGTACCCGAGATGTGGCACACAAACATTAATGATTGGACCAAGGTTTATGACGTGCGCTTGAAGACCTGGTTACGGGCAATAGAGAAGGCCGAGGAAAACATGGAGACGAAGTCGAAGGGATTTACATTGTCTAAATACATGCGGGAGAGTTGGGAGTCTGGCCGGTTCTGGCTCAACTATGCTGCGAGGAAGAGCTGGGCCTTCGACACCATCTTCTGGAAGTATCTAGATGAGAGATTCTTTGGTAGCAGGGAAGGGGACATCGTTAAGCAGAACCTTTGGAAGACGAGAGCACATCTATTGAGTGAGAGGCAAAGAAGTGCAATGGAGTCATTTGTGGAGAGAAAAATGGAAGAGTCGAAAGAGCGGACCCTGGTTGACTGGGATGGCGAACAGGTCAAGAAGCGCTTGGCCGAGGTATTGTTTGAGGACGAATGGGGCTCTTTGAAGACCATAGAGCTTCTATCATTGAACTAGCTAGGAAATCACCACTAGAGATCTACTGAAGCAGTAAATAGTGACTTCTTCTCGACGATTGAATTCTCCAGCTCGATATTCACGCCGGAGTACAAGCAAATGGCCATTATATCGAATAAAAAAAAGTCTATTCCGGGGCGTATAGTATAAAGTTTTTATATCCGTATCTTTGCTATTTGAACGATCATATCCCCGGTGCCCAAGCTGTGAAAATAAAAGAAGTGTGGGTCGGTATAACGTGCGCTGGAGTTCAATGCTACCCTAGAATTTAAGAACAATCGAGTCTCTTGGACAATACAAATCAGCATTCGACCTCACGACTGACCCCTGACTCCCCTTCTTCCGTCCTACCCAAGCCTTCCTCTTCAGTTCTCCCCTTCTATCTCTTTTTTCAAGGCCACACCTTCCTTCCCCACCAACCAATAGAACAGTAATATCAAATTGCGCCGTCAGGGGCAAACGATCCTTGGAAATATCCTTTGGTTTGAAGCAGCGGGCAGTTGGAACTGACCCCGCGAGTTCGAACCACCCTACCAACTCCAACAGTAGAGGGAAAGGACTGGCAAGTCTGTGTCAGCGCACACTACCTGCTTAAATAGGGCTCCCCAATCATTGCCAACAAGAATGTGGCATGGGGCGCATGCTGCATCCAGAACCGTCCGATGCACGTACGCACTCTTTGATGGAAGGGCTTCACTGCGGATGTAACTGCCTCGTCCCCCGGCATTCGCTCGTCTTCTGTGACACGGTTCCTGGTTAGCGGCAAGCTTAGCCCTATTGGGCTGAGCACGGCTGAGAATGTGTGGGGTATTATATTCGAACCATTTGAGTTGAAAGTACGAGGCAATTCTAATGAGCGCGTTTATCGGACGGCCCATCCCGTCTTGAGATGGTGGACTATGGAGGAGCGCTCGAGATCCGGTCACGTTATGCTAAGCGAACCCCTGAGCATATTTTCCAGGCTCATCGTTTCATTACCATTGTCATTACAACATCCCTTCCTTCCCATTTCTATGAATCCAACACCAAAGGAAATTCATTCTGCAACCAACTCCGATCGTTATTTCCAATTATAGCAGAGCCGGCAGTAACACCACCAACCACACCATGAAAGACCCTTTCACTATGGACACCTTACCGCCTCTCTTAGCACCAGATTTCTTCTTCGTCGCCGTTGTGCTGGATTTCAGACTCGAACTAGCAGTTAGTATCCAATTGATAATGTCCCCCAAGCCGGTAGTGGTCGGTCCTGTAGTTGTTGCATCCGTGGACGTGGCATTCGCACTCGTTGTGGATCCACCAACAACTAATGATGTCCCCGCCGCTCCGGTAACTATCGAAAGCGGTGTGAGCGTTAGAGTACCTATCACGAAATTGCCTTCCGAGTTTGCGGTTATGACTTGGCCGCCGATGGTAATGACTTTAGGATTTGATTTTGGATTTGGGCTTGGGATGCTGACTTACCGCGATTGACTCGGGCGAAGAATCTCGATAAATATGATTAGTATTCAGGTGTAATAAAGTCTTACAAGACACTCCGTTGAAGAAAAGTGACTTTCTCATTGTGGTGGATTCCTGATCTTCGGAAGGGAGAAGATTAAGTAATTGTGCGGTCGTAGTTAAGTCTGAAGTTTTAAAAGAATTGAACACACTCGTCAGGTTAGGAATGGAATGACAGAGGTGGTTAAACGCCTATGAGAATTAAAATAAAACCATTCGACGTCCTAAGTATGAATTCAGATGTAACTTTGTGAATGAGAAAGCCTAAATTAGATGTAACATGCAAAATGTTAATTTAGTTGGACTGTAGAAGAATTGGGGTAAGCCTGTTATTGTAAATGCCTTCATTGGTGTGCGAAGCCATGCAATGTATTATAGAGAGATTTATGAAATAACTAGGGAAACCCGGCCCTGCTTGGTTTCAAACTTCAAAGCAGAAATATATTGCTCAATGATTTTGATTTTCATAATCGGAACATCATGCTCTGAGGGGACTTGAAGAAGAAGAAGAAGAAGAAGAAGGCTTTTTACTTGCATTGACGATTGTACTCGAGAATGCTGGTGTAGTATTGGCGAAGAATTCGTGTTAAAAACGCACCACATGAGTACTAACTCAAGGCTTCCCTATCAGGTCATGAGATCGGGTCTCGCTCTTAGGCTTGAGACTGTCTGCGTGAAAATCAGCAAGGAGGTTCATCTATTGGGAATTCGTGTCTAATTAACTTGGGTAAATGCTGGATTAGACTTGGTGTGTTGATATCAAAGACTCTGATAAGTCTCAAATAATGTGGAAAGGTTTAGGTTATTATTAAAACTTGCTGGGAAATCAATTCCGTAACGACCGTGGTAAAGGGAGAACAGCAGTTGAGAAAAGTGATACTTACTTGCGCAACTTAAGACTCTGTTTTGTTAGAAATGGCGAGAAGACGTGATTGAGGATATTCACCAATGGTTCTCCTAGAGAACTTGTAAATTTAGAGTGTAGTGCCGGGCTGATTTGTCGAAACTTAGTGGCCAGAATAGGCGGAGCCATCAAGCAATGGAACTGCTGAGATGAAATCCAGAACCTATGTCATTGTAGCATGTTTAACTTTGCGTTGAAGCAAAATAAGGAAGCACAAGCGGGAGCTAGGCTAGCAGCATTGACTAGCGCGCCGCTAGAGGACCAATTAGAGCAATCCAGGGGAATTCAACACATGGCGGGTAAAAAAAGGAGGTAGGAAACGAGATGCAGGAAAACATGACGCTCAATTTTTAAGATCAGCAGCGAGACGGAAGTATCAACTCTACTTCGGTATTCTTGCTAGGCCGTATGGTATTCTACTATCGGACCTTGCGCCGTAGAATTACCTGCGGCCATAGGTGACATCTTATAACAGTTGCCCCGTATCTCAATTCACAACAAGATCTAGCTTTCGATGGACCTCATAGGGGAAGTAGACGTGTCTCTATCGTCTCGGGTTGTTCGTCCTCTATAACTTGGCACAGCTTTCAGCGTGTCCTGATGGCCACGAGAAAGTATCACCTATTGCTCCTGCCTTACTGTTCCTGTGATCTTGATAGAAAGGTCTCGAAATTCTGTAGCCTCGTGTCGAGGGTGCCTTGATATGCTTGAGTCTGGCGGGGTAATGGCCAACTTTGAAATAATGGGTAGTGGCAGAGGCTCATTCTTTTATCTTTTGGACTCCCCAATAATCGATACTAGCAGATTGTGATTCCCCAGCGCCATTGCAATGCTTATATTCCACCGACTCCTTTGCAAATGCCTCCTAGACTTCCCGTGCCACCTTTTTTGCCAGTTTCGCCTGCTCGTCGATCGTTAATGCTTTCTCATCCGTATCCTGGATGGCTTTCCCAATAGCTAACGTGCCTTTCAGGCTCTTGCTATCCACCCAGACTTTTCCATTTCGCCCCACTGCGATCTCAAACGACACTCCTTGTCCTCCAATCTCATCCAATAGTACCAAGCCGCCCTGATCTGCCGGATTCGGTAGCATAAGCCTCCTCGACATCCCAAGAGACACATTAAAGATCATTCCTCCTGTCAAAGGACCTAAGCCTTCCGACTTTCCTGTTGAAGAAGAGACGCATTCCAGCTCAGGATCCATATGCTTGTTCGCGAGTGTAACTCTTGCATAAACCAATGCTCCTTGTGCCAATTGCGGTCGTGTCTTCTTGGTCACACCTTCGAAAGAGAGTTGGGGAAGGGTAGCATTGGAAGTGTAGTCGCTGAGACTGGCGTAAAAGACATCGACGGAGGACTTTTGTATCGTTGCAATGACAAGATCGCCGGCTGTTGGTACATACTAGAGACATGTTAGGTAAGTATCCAAAAATGCAATACAATGCCCTTTGGACGTACGCGACCGCCATTGAACTCAACCCAAACTGCATTCTTCCTCTTGTTTGTACATAGCTGCCCCGCAACTGTGGGAGTAATGGTGTTTGGAGGGATATGCCGTAAACCTGGACCAAGTTTTAGAGGTAATGTTGGATGTGACGGAAGCGAAGATGGGTCCAATTCTTGTCCTGGAAGGACAAACATTGTTGCTGCCATTGGAATACAATTAATCTTTGGATATATTACGTTGAATTTCTGGATGTTGTGTAAGAAGTTCAGCCTTGTCAAAAAGTGGAGACATCCCGCGCTAGTGAGATTTTTGCGATTGACACAGGAAAAAAGTTCGAGATTCGAAAATCGTCCATCAACACCAAGAAGCCAGTCTTCGCTCTTTACATTTTCTTTCCCCCCTCTCACCTTCTTCGACAATATGGCTGCCGACGGTGAATCTGCCAATGCAGCTGCGCCCGCTGAGCGACATGCTATTGGTATTTGCTTTGGAAATTCCAACAGCAGTATCGCAATTACCAGTGCTGACGACAAGGCTGAAGTTATTGCCAACGAGGATGGAGGTATGCTCGAATCGAGATCAGAATATGGCTTGGCTAAATGCTAATTCTATGTTCAGATCGTCAAATTCCTTCCATTCTATCTTATGTTGACGGAGAGGAATATAATGGCCAACAAGCTAAGCAACAGCTTATCCGAAACAGTGGGAACACCGTTGCATACTTCAGGGACTTCCTAGGGCAAGAGTAAGACATAAAATCTTCCTGCTCATTGCTATGTCCTAATTCGTGGAATAGCTTCAAGTCGATAGACCCCACACATTGCCATGCCTCTGCTCACCCCCAAGAACATAACGGTACGATCGCATTCACAATACAAGATAAGGAGGGAGATGAGAAGTCCACTGTATCCATATCCGAGATTGCCACACGCCAACTTCGCCGATTAAAACAGTCTGCATCCGATTTCAGCGGAAAAGAGGTCAACTCGGCTGTGCTTACGATTCCTACCAACTTCGGCGAGAAGCAAAAGACTGCCTTGATAAAAGCTGCAAGTGATGCTGGCATCGAGGTGCTACAGCTCATCCATGAGCCTGTTGCAGCTTTGTTGGCGTATGATGCTAGACCCGAAAGCAAGGTTGCCGACAAGAACGTGGTTGTGGCAGATTTGGGAGGAACTCGTTCTGATGTAGCAGTCATTGCGTCAAGGGGAGGCATGTACACCATTCTTGCGACCGCGCATGACTATGAATTTGCTGGTGTCCACTTGGACCAGGTTTTGCAGGATCACTTCTCGAAGGAATTCATTAAGTGGAACTCGATTGACCCTCGTGAGAATGCCCGCAGTTTGGCTAAGTTGAAGTTGGAGTCGGAGGCTACGAAGAAGGCATTGAGCATTGGTACCAACGCCAACTTCAGTGTTGAGAGTTTGGCGGAAGGTATCGACTTCACCTCGACTATCAACCGTCTGCGGTATGAGACTATTGCCCGAAAGGTTTTCGAAGGTTTCAATCGCCTCATTGAGGGTGTTGTAAAGAAGGCCGGTCTGGATGTCCTGGAGATTGATGAAGTGATCTTGTCTGGAGGCACTTCACATACACCTAAAATCGCGGCCAATATGCGATCAATCTTCCCGGAGACCACCGCCGTCCTTGCGCCATCAACTACACCTACGGCCATCAACCCATCGGAGCTGCAGGCACGAGGAGCCGCATTGCAAGCATCGCTAATTCAAGAATACGAATCGGAAGATATCGAGCAATCAACCCACCCCGCTGTAACAACCGTCAAGCACCTCACTAACGCTATTGGTGTATTGTCTATCTCCGCAGATGACAAGCAAGGCGTCTTCACCCCCATTATCACCGCCGAGACAGCCGTCCCTGCAAGACGGACTATCCATGTTGCTGTTCCGAAGGAGGGTGGCGATGTCCTTGTCAAGATCGTGGAGGGTGGCACCCATATCAAGGTCACAAAACCGGATCCCGTCCCAAAGACGAATGGCAACAAGGATGATGATAGTGACGAGGACAGTGATGACAGCGATGATGAGCCAGAGGAGCAGAGAGAGCGAGTCTGGAAGGTTGGAAACGTGCTCGCTGAAGTTGCAATCAAGGGTACTAAGAAGGGTGCCAAAATCGAGGTCATGATTAATGTTGCAAACGACTTGGCAGTTACGATGACTGCAAGAGAAGTGGGTGCCAAGGGTGGTGTGAGGGGTAATATCAGCGCACCTTGAGTAGTGATGGATCAGATCTCAGGTAAATACGTGGATTACAAAATGCTTGGTGTTTAGAAGGTTTTTTGCATGCCTGCTTTCGGGATGGATACGCTTCTTATTAGATGTCTGGTATTCAACACGGTTACGAAGTTACTATAGACTGCGAAGTTCATGATAGTTTTGCAGGATCATAGAGCATAGCGACAAAAAGAAAATGAAAGTTAGTCAAATCTCAGGCCTGGCCAGGCTATTCGACGTGATACTATTGGGTATTATCGGACTATCTTTTAGAAGAATATCGGAATTTCAAGAGAGTTTCATGTTTGATCAATTGGTCGTATCGTACCTGAGGTTTGGATGAACATCTTTGGTGCAGTCAAGGTGGTATTCGGACCGTTCCACCAGATCTGGTCAGGATACAGATCTTGCTTCCTCCAGGTACAGTGCATCTAGGGTCCACGGATGTGACTCTCCTTACCTGTTGGTGGGATATCTTTAAGTTTTGGTTGTTGGAATAGCCTCTGGGCCCTCATCCACAAAATTTGACTTGGAATATTGGGATACACTACTGATCTGATTCGAACTCTCCCTCGATTGCCTTCTCAACTTTGTTCACGTCGCGCCCGGCATACCTGAACAATGTCAACAAGTCGACAATGACCTTACTCTCTCGGGGACTTCCTCCACACCCCGAGTCTGGGGCCATATACCGCGATCACGTACCGCAATCCAGCCTGGCTGCAAACAAAATACAAGAAAAGCAACACCCGTGGGCGCAATAACTGGCGGCAGACTCCAGCACAACTTGCGCAAGGGAGTTCTACTCGTAGGAAAATCTCCGAATTAGCCGCGAGTCTGGGGTACATTACTTGGTGTGACCAGCGAAATTTTCCGTATCTGGGGATACCTTCATTTTGGTGTGGTGCTCTTACAAACAGAAGTCATCCCATCTGGTTGATATCACGTTGTGGTATTTCACAAATATATTTTATGCAGGCATAAATCGATTGCTGCTTTCGCATCGAATTACTCCGCCTCGTTGGTACATGGTCGTTGTAACCCAATCTAAAAGCACCTTACGAGGACGGTTAAGGACAAGGTCACATCGCGAAGACATACGATTAAGCTTTCGCCAGTCGATTTGAGAAAACATCAAATGCGGCCAACCTGGGATTTTACCAAGCGACCTGAGTGTACATGAGCTCTACACGTCACTTGCGATCGGAGTGAGGAATTTATCGTGGCATCAATGTATTTCCACGTTACAGTGGAGTACACATCCTCTATTAACACTGTATTTTCTATGGTATTAAAGGTGAGTTTGGGCAGCTGCCGTAAACAAGGATTGTCCGATTGATGAAATTTTGATTCGATGGCAATATAGGGCTAAATAGAAAATCTGCCGCAACGAGCGATTCGAAGATTCGGCCAAGGTTCCCCGCCTTCTTCGAGCTCGCTTCCTAACTTCGACACTTCATCAAGGTCCTCCCCCAATGTTACCTTTCTTCGTCCACACAACTTTCCAGAACACCAATAACATAACCCCTATGTTCAACTACGGTCATGGATCTGCCGTATTAGATCCGGCTTCTTAAGCTCGCTGCCGGCTTGAGTATGTCCCCACGGGGATTAACGTCCGGGGAAATACACCGCTGGATGTCATCTGCATTCCCACTGGTAGCTGCAAATACTTTTCCGTAAATGCCCTCACCTGATCGAAACGGCTGTTTGTTCGACCGGCACTCGAATTTGTGGTCGCCCCAAATGGCAGTGTCGTCGTCAGGTTCCGAGACCGATTTTCCGACCAGCAAGGGAAGGTGCTCCCAGCTCACTTACCTCCAAACACTTCAACTCATTCCCATGACGTTGCCAGAGGCTCGGCAATCGCCGACCGTCATTCACTTGTTCTGAAATAGATTGGATACTATATATCTATAAAGCTACTGGGCAACAACTTCGTTTCCAAGACCTGACTCGGAGGCCAAGTTCTTCCTCTGCGCCTTCGACGCCCGCATGTGCCCACCACGCCTACCAGTCCCCAAGAAAAGGGTACGTTCCCATGTCTCATGGATGTAGCTGCGATCGGCTAAACGTTCAGACGAATGCTTCATCAGTCGCTAATGTAGAATGCAAGGCGTTAATGGCGGAGGATGAAATGTGATATTGCGATTGGCCATCTACTTCCAGGCAATTCCCATGATATGTTTGCCAATGGATGGGCAGCAAGCCAGCCAAATATCGGAGAGCTCATGCATATCCGGAATATATTCATCTCAATCAACGAATGTGAAGTTTCACATCTCAGCACCTCACGCAGACTAATAGTCTCAAGATCTCTATCGCTAGAGATAGACGTGGGGAAGAGTATCTCTTAGCTGGGTTAAAAGTTTCAGCCCTCAACGAGAGACTTCTTACAACCTCGCAAATACTTTCAAGCCACTTCCAGGCACACTGCAAATCCCATTGCATAGTCTGGGGTGCATCTGAGATCCCCGAAGATGGGACAAGGGTGCCGAGCCACAAGTGTAGCCCGGGACAAGGAATTGCGGGGAACACACCTGTGTGTGACATGAGATGATATCGACGTTTTGCCCCTTTTTATCCTTCTTGTCACATTCAGCTAGGTCTTGTCTACAGTAAGTAATTTTCCCTCCGAGTTTGCCTGCCAAGATTAAGCTTATGGCCTGATTCGATGGAATAACATTCTCACCGGACGATCCATGCAGATATTCAAGGCGATACCATATTCCACAGAAGTCATCTGGCCATGAAGCTCTTTGCAAATCATATACCATCACGGGCTGCTTACCCAACTACTCAAGCAAACAGGCAGTATGCATTGAATTGGAGATTCCCATACCAATTGCTGCCGGCACCTGCCTTGACGGCCATTCCACTTTCAGTAACACGATGAGTGTCGTGGGTCTCGGCCATAGAGACTTCGACCTTGGCCGAGCACATTTCTACGAAGCCTCATACACAAATTGACGACGGCTGTATGGGCGTTTGTCCCGTCCATCCGCCATTGAAGTAATTGCTCGAGGAGGCTGTGACCGCGATTGCACCGAGCCTCTGTAATTGATCTTCAATGGGAGGTATATAAGTTCTCTTTCCCCTCAAAACTTTCCCGGCCACCTCTACCCACCTCATTCTTCCCGATATAGAATTCCACATCATGTATCGCAGCCTTGCACTCGCAACCGCCTTGGTCGCCGCAGCCGTGCGGGGCCAACAGGTTGGTACACAACAGACTGAGACTCATCCTACTATGACATGGCAGAAGTGCTCCGCTGGAGGCACTTGCACAAATCAGAACGGAAAGGTTGTCATTGATGCCAACTGGAGATGGGTTCACGACAAGACAGCGAACAGCTACAAAAACTGCTACGATGGAAACACCTGGAACGCTACCTTGTGCCCAGACAACAAGAAGTGCGCCACCAATTGCGCTCTCGAGGGTGCCGACTACACAAAGACATACGGAGCCACAGCAAGCGGTAACTCCTTGAAGCTCACATTCGTCACCAAGGGAACATATGCCACCAACATTGGATCCCGTCTGTATCTCATGGATACCGATACATCATACCAACAATTCAAGCTGTTGAACTCCGAGTTTACATTCGATGTTGATGTGTCGAATCTTCCTTGCGGTCTCAACGGTGCTCTGTACTTCGTCTCCATGGATGCCGATGGGGGAATGAAGAGATTCTCGACCAACAAGGCTGGTGCCAAGTATGGTGTTGGATACTGTGATGCGCAATGCCCGCGTGATCTCAAGTTCATCAACGGAGAGGTAAGCCCCGCTCCCCCTTTCCCCCCACACCCCAAATCACCAAACTCCAAAACTAACAATTCATTTCCAGGGTAACGTAGAAGGTTGGCAACCCTCCTCCAACGACGCCAACGCCGGCGTCGGCGGCCACGGCTCCTGCTGCGCCGAAATGGACATCTGGGAAGCCAACTCCGTCTCCACAGCCTACACCCCCCACTCCTGCACTACCTCATCTCAAACCCGCTGCGACGGCGACAACTGCGGAGGAACATACTCTTCCACCCGTTACGCGGGAATCTGCGATCCCGACGGATGCGATTTCAACTCCTACCGCCAAGGCGATACATCTTTCTACGGAAAGGGCTTGACGGTTGACACCAGCAAGGTGTTTACTGTTGTTACGCAATTCATTGGCTCCCCCTTGACGGAAATCAAGCGCTTCTACGTCCAGGGCGGAAAAGTGATCCCCAACTCTCAATCACTGATCCCCAACGTAACCGGAAACTCAATCACAACCGCCTACTGCGATGCGCAAAAGGCCGCATTCGGCGATAACTACTCCTTCAAGGCTCAAGGCGGCATGAGCTCTATGTCCAAGGCTTTGGACGCAGGCATGACTTTGGTTATGTCGGTGTGGGATGATCATTACGCTAATATGCTTTGGCTTGACTCTACTTACCCAACCACTGCTACTAACCCTGGCTCAGCAAGAGGAACATGCGATGTCACGAGTGGTGTTCCCGCAGACGTTGAATCGAAAAGCCCGGGTGCTAGTGTTATTTATTCGAATATTAAGTTTGGTCCTATTGGGTCGACTTTCAAGCAACCAGCCGGAACCTAAGCCTGAGCTTGCGAGCTTAAGTCCATTCGCTTGGTGGCTTTGGGGGAAGAGGGGGGATTGTACATACTTGTTGAGGCGGATTATGGGATGAGCCGAGGAAGGACTGTGACTTCCTGTTTATACTTTCTTTGAGCTAACGAGAAATGGATGGATGTAAATACTTTTCAACTTGCACGTGGCGGGAAGGCAAAACAAAAACATATTTGAAAGAAGGTAGAAAATTTGAACTTCTTGCACTATTGCATTCTTGTATACTTGGTTCACAGGCTTTACTCTAAATTAAGTTCTACGAACCAGTACATACCGCTTTTTGTTCGGGGAGTGGATGCTGCGGAAGCGGGCCTTGATATATGGCAGTTCGTCCATGCTGATTTCCACTGGACAGTTGCTCAATAACCTCCATTAAAACCGGACATCAAGTCTGGCTTTCAAGTATTGATTGCATCTTTTCCATTGACAATCTTGTTCGCCCCATACTGATGAGGTGCACCCTGGTGTGCATCGAAAGTTTACTCTCACTTCAAAACGGCACGATTAACACGGCAGAGTCGAAGGTAGGAACACGCTTATTCATTCATCGCTGAAGATAACTAACAAACACGCTATTCTGGTGTGATGCACAAACATCAATCATAACAATACCGAGATACTCCCCGCTATGTATGCAAATCACACGATCCCCAGCCACCTTTCCATTTCACAACTGCTTTTCAAGCCTTTGAGGAGGCTGTCACAACTTCGCGCCTAGGTCCTTTTCTTCGCCCAACCATGGACAAATGTCACCGAGGGCGGCTGTAAGCGCTGCGATGTACTCACCATGTGGCGGGGCAGGTTGATACTGGTGAATCCGAAGTCGATTGTAATCCACAGGTGCTTTCAACACTGAAGACATCGTGAGAGGTACACGCCCCGTTTTCGGCAATATGTTCTACATTATTGTTCTCTTCTGGTCTTGTCTCAGTGGCCTCGCTGACTGGTTGAGAGAGTTCGGCATCTAGAAATTGACCATCTTCTGAACGTTGTCCATTGTCATTCTTGTTTTGTGTCTTCAACAGAATGGTGTGTTGTAAGTTACCCTTCCCGTCACCCGCCGCAACTTCACCAGATTGGCGCTGAGGAGTTTTGTTTTTAGCTTGGCCTTTGTCTGACGGTGTTTCTTCAAGAGAACCAGGATTGCTGCCTGGCCCCTCATCAACGTCCGATGTTGAGATTTTGTGTATGGGCAGTTGGTCGTCCATTTTGGATGATTGAACAGTAGCTCCACTCTTAGCATTACCTGATTTGAAAAAACTCCAACTCAACACTGACCATTGACGTTCGTTGAAGGTCTGATGAGAGCTGGAAGCAGATTTAGACTTAATCCCCGTCTTCGTTTTTGGTGTAGTATAGTTCGCAGGACACATATCGATTAAGGCCCCCCCCCCCCGGCGGGACAGAATTGGAACAGAATTCTTGCCTTTGGTGACGGGCACAACATTGGAACCGCAGTTATCTGCTTGACCTAACCAAAGCTCACCATTGTCTTGGTCGACTACAACTACTTCAATATTAGTAAAGAAGCAAGCTGAGGAGCAGGATTGCTATTCATACCATACGCAGACCGGAAGAAGTCGACTGCCTCTTGATTAGCATTTGCCCCTTGGGTGAGGTTTAATTCACAGAGACACTTACTACCAAGGATGAATGGGGCATCTTCATGAGGAAAAGAAATAGCCGAGAGAACACAGTGTGGCGACGCGAAAGATCTCTTTAGTATAAAGTCTCGGAAGGGAACACGAATAGTCTTATCACCAAAACCAAAGTCAATTATGCCAAGTTTTTCAGCATATGCGCAGTCCACAAGCAGATGCGTTTGTTGGCGGTATGTCACTTCCATAGTACCCCCAGATGTGCGCCAATTTTTCGGACAAGGCCACGAGGAAGTCTGTGGCCCTCTGCACTAGTATTAATAATAGTTGACAAGGTAAAGTTGTCGTCGGTGACTTGGCTGCTTTTGGTTTCCCTAGGCAAGGTGATACCAATGGAAGTGGTGTTGATTTCATTACGGATCCCAGCCGTTGTAACGGCTGACATTGGGTATCGTTTCAAGCTGCCAGAATACTTTTTGGTGTCAAGACCCCCGAGAAGAAGTGTTCCTAAGTGACTGTCAGTCTCTGAGAAGTTACAACTGAGAGGCTAGTGAATTTCTGTGTCTTACCATGTGTTCCTCTCTCTCTGCCGATGGAGATACTATAGACAGCGCTATTAACCAAGCCGCTATCTACCATATGATCAAGGAGCGGTGGCGGTTCTGTCACGGACTTATTACGCCTACCAGAACGCAACCCTAAGATTCTCATGCTTGATGGTCTTCGCTGGACCGTATTCATGGAAACTCCAAAGTTAAAGTTCTCGAGTTTTGCTCCATTTCCCAGAGATAGCTGATCCGAATACCATCGTAGTGCTACCCATGATGTGCCATAGGATACCAACGACGTTTCCCCCAAGTCTTTCACTGTCGTGAAATTCTTCACAAGGAACCGATCTTCCAAGGGAAATTCATTGCATCTCTGGTCCACCAAAGTTATAGCTGATTCAGTATCCAGCACCAGTTGAATTTGCTTGGGTGGTGAGCCAAGAGAAACTAGAAGTTGAATTAGGGCTTGAACGTGGGAAGAGGTTGCTGGGTGCCTCACTGTCTGCTACAAGAAATCCAGAGGAGAAATCGCCACTATTGGTAGAACGAAGGGGAACAACGACATAGTGATCACAAGGCATCTCTCCAAAAATCTAGAGGCCCCAGTAGACGATCAGTCCGACAAGTATCGCAGGTGCAGGACATAATAGAAAATGCAAGACACGACTCAATGGGCCAAAGTTTCGAACTCGATCCATATCGTGGAAGCTCGACAGAAGATGCAGAGAGCGGAGAAAAGTAAGAGAGAAGTGAGAAGTAGAGATAGCGAGCGTGAAGTATAAGTGAGAGTATGAATGATGAATGGTTTCCAAAATGGTGCAAGTGATTGAACACTGTCGATAATTTTGAACATGCTCCTGAATTATGTTTGGAATTAGATACAAGCGCTTTGCTGCGCGGAACAATGACGTTTTGTTATGCTTGCTATGCGTCTGGTGGACTGATGAAGATGTTTCATCTTCGCCGCAGTCAACTTCGTTCCTCCAGAGAAGAGGAAGTATTGTTCACCAATTTTTCTACCTTGGCGCGTGTATTTCAACCCTTCCTCATATCTTTGATCATACAGCGTTTGGTCTCTGGACTGATCCGGCGTGCTCTTGCTTCTGTGCATCACTATGAGTGAAAAGCTTGCCCGAGAGATCAAAGACTGGGAGAGGGCATGGAACACCAGTGGAGGCACATGCGGTGATAGTTGCGAGGTACCTATTTCGACTTGTTAGCAAGTTGTATTTGGGATGAGCTAAAGGAGAATAAACTCGCCATCCCATGATCATCGCCACAAAGCCAAATCCACCAGCAATCTTGAAATAGTAAATCGCGTGCTCGATGCCTTCGGCAGTGTGGTTGAATCCCAGCTGGTAGTTACCGGCGGCGGAGAAAGAGAAAAGGAAGACCAAGCTGAAGAATACAATGACGAATGGTACATTGGTTCTGAGCGATCCACACAGGAAGCAGAATGTGATGAGTGCCATGACGACATTGTAATTGCCCTGCCCCGCATTGTATCCCTGGCTGATGGCTCCTGGAATTGCACCTGCAGTGTAACTGGCCTGAATTTGATGGATAGGGTCGTAAACATATCCCAAGTTCACCCAGTGGCAGCCATAGATCATGAATACGACGAACGGGAATGTGTTTCCGAGAATGAACTCGCAAATGGCTGCAACATTCATGGCAATGCCACCCAGGAAGTAGAATGATCCGGAAACAGAGGTCATTGACTGTGTTGAAGATCCTTGAAATTGGAGGAGGTTAAACACCACACATGAGAAGGGAATTAGGAAACCCATAAGGCCGAGTAGTGTTGGGTTACCTATTCGACGTGTTAGCTAACAATATTAGCAATTTGAGTAGAATACACATACCAAGACGCTTTGCCAAATCTCCTTTCGCGGCAGTGGGTTGAAAGAAAAGTCGCTCATATTGTTCAGGGGAAAGAGAGACTGTCATTTGACGAGAAAGCTCATTGTGGTTGCCTACTGGCTTGTCTTCGTGCATATACGGAGTGTTCTGAGAAGAGTTGACGGACATGGTGATATATGCGATTCCTGAGTTCGGGGAAGGAATAATAACGGCTGGATGGATATGGAAGACTGTTGACGGAGGACAATGTTTGAACGCTGAAGGGATACCGCAGAGATATATACTTTCATCGACGGACTCCTGAAAAGGAGCAATTGGTGCGTCCGCCCTCGGAGACTAAGGAGACCATAGTGACGGACATATCCTTGGTATGCTGGAGTATTCCGGGGTATTATGGTGCCTCACCAATGCATAAGAAGCCTCGACGCTTTCGTGGACTGTTTCTGTTATTGTGGGGAGCAATTTGAAATGAACTTACTAGGATATACAAGCAGCACCTCTCAGAGGCATCAGTTGACTATGGAGTCTTTCTAGAGGTGGTCGGTAAATCAAACCGGTACAAAGATAGCTGCATTATAAACTGGGGGTGGATCTGGAACACTGGGCTAGCCCGAGGCAAAGTTAGTTGTGCCCCGTTAGGGAGGATCAAGCTCATTTTTACCATCTAGCAGATCCACTACCCCGCCAATTCCTGGAGTTCCCCAGAACTTGCCGCCTAGATAGAAGCGTGGGGATTTCCCAGAGTGTGACAGCACTTCTCGTTGAAAGAGGGGAACGTTTAAGTTTACAATGCTGCAGAATCGAGCGTTCATGCAGTGATCGGGCAAAGTACACTCGAGAGTCTTCAACTCTGGTGAATACTACCATGGCGCAGTCGTTCAAGTAAAGATGAAAGAAACCCCTTTAGCAGACAAATTGCAATTGCGTCGTGCAATGCGATTTCCATTCTGTTGGGTGTGATTTGAGCGTTGAAATTGCTGCAAAGGGGCAACATCTTGAACTTGGTCTGGGACGTGGATCGACGCTGCCAAAAGCCACAGCAGCAAACTAGCAAGGTCCGAACCACTTAGAGATCAGCTGTGCCAATTCTAGTACGAGAAATCTAGATCTGGAAACCATGCCCGAACATACCGATCTTGACTCGCTGTTCTCGGGGTTCTAGAAGTTGAAACCCAACGATCTTTTACGGAGGAGCGTAAGTCTCGTTGGTAACTTAAGTAAAAGTTCGAAAATGCAAGGGGTAGACGATGCGACAAAGACTTGGGGTCTAAGAACAGTGAACTGATCGTTCGAAGGCCTCTATTGAGTGATTGTATACTGACGAGACTTCACCACAATTTAACCCCATGAACTTTTGGCAATGGCTGAAGCTCGTGTCCGGGAGTGTGGCGTATGTGGAAAATCTTCGGTGTTTGTTCCCGATACCACCATTAGTGGCGTCGCCCACGGCTCGCTATTCTTATGGCGGACCGACGAGCAGAACCATTGCCGAAGGGCCATGAGGCGGTTTGCGGAAAGGTTCCGTGTATCGATTGAAACGGTGGAGCATTTCCTGCCCGAGAATTTTCGCGCTGTCTTTCTTTTGAGAATGAACCGCACACTTGCAGCACAGTCTGGCGACGCTCTTGATGTCCTCGTTCAGCTCCAGCCATGATCGTTGTTCTCGTCGCGTCCCAATTTGGCATGCCCACACCACCTGGAGTAATCGGTCCGTATCCATGTATCTTAAGCAGCCATAGTATCAGCGGAAGACAGTATCGGCATGATGTGACTTTAGAACTTTTCTTCGCATCTGGGTGTGCTTCATGAGGATGCTGGAGCTCGATTGTCAAATTTCGAATGGTCTGTCGAGGCTTTCATGAATGCCATGGCATAAATGCAGATGGCTGTATTTCGCAAGCCAAGGGAACCTGATCGTACAGCGGCTCGAATGGTTATGTGTTGGGGATGTGAAATACAGAACTCCCGTCTAAGCAGTGGAGAGCGGATGATTCCTCCGCAGAGCAGCTTGCAAGAGGTTGCACAAGCAAGATTCTGTGGTCGTCAAGAAAAACCATATCGATAGCGATGGGAATTGTCAAATCGCGAGGCGGAATGCAGATGGCTGTCGCAGGGGAGTTTATCGTGATGTTGTAGAGGATTGTTGAGCCACACTCCAATGGAGTTTAACCTATTGAGGTGCCGAGATTTCGGACCAAAAGTTAATCCGGACCAGATCCGGGCGTGCGTCAAATCAAGACTTTACGACATACAATAGCTTTTAAAATTAAAACGATTTGTGGTTTTTGGTATTATGTTCTGTTTGTGTATTTCTGCCTTATTAGTAGTTGTGTTTTGCCCAAATCTACTTACCCGAAACTCCTTTCCCGAGTTGCCGCTTTTTCAAGTCGGAATATTTTATCCGGGAACTAGTCAGCCCGATTAGCTATCATATTTTGGCATTTGTTTACCGCCACAAACTATGAGACACTACTACCTATTCCTCGTAACGGTTTTGAAAGGTGTACAGTAATTGCCAAGTTAGAAAAAGCGAGGCACATGATACAGAGTTCTGGACTCCGTAAATTCGGTTACGTAATCCCTAGCTTACGTCACCGCAAGACAACTCAGGCAACATCGACTGGACGACAACGCTGGGCTCACTACCCTACCCATCACGAGTATCTAAGACCCGAAACTTCAAGTTCCTGGGTACCATATCTTGCGCCATGTCTCAGTACCGTTATTCCCAACCCTCGCTGGATTCTGGCAGTATTCGCTTGCTTCGCCTGATGCCAAATGAAGACAAGACTGCCCCTATACAATGCCAACTCTTTACTTACCCTCTTCAGAAATTGGATAAGGGGATTCATCTATACGAAGCTTTATCCTACGTATGGGGTGGCACAAGCAAGCGTGCATCTATCTTCATAGACAATTGTGATATGCCCATTACAGTAAATCTTCATAATGCGCTATCATGTCTTCGAGATCGCTTTTTTGAACGAATTATATGGGCAGATTCTGTTTGCATCAACCAGGAAGATGAGCAAGAGAAAGAATGCCAGATTCAGTTAATGGCGGAGATTTATGGTCAAGCCAATCGTGTAATCGTTTATCTCGGAGAGGCGGCAAACGATAGCGATCAAGCACTTGAAGATATACGGCTTACTGCAGAAAATGAGTTTACGAATTCATCGAATAGAGAAAGGAGTCAGGAAGCAATTCTCAAGCTGCTTGAAAGACCCTGGTTCCGGCGCATGTGGGTATGTTAGCAGATAGTCGAGGATATCCGGAGAAGTTATTAAAGTCGATTTAGGTACTTCAGGAGGTTGCTGCAGCTCGACGCATTCTGATTATGTGTGGCTCTGCGCAAATAAATGGCTACGCCTTTTGCTCGGGCTTTAACAAACTGAAGCTCTCATATAAAACTTATTCAGACACCCAAAGTCTGATCCGTTCGGTAACTTACCTAATAAGGGGAGCAATCTTCCGGCCGAAATATGCAACAAGTCCATCAAGCGAAGTCTCCCTAGGCGAGCTTATAGATATGTACCATACCCGCGAGGTTACTATTGACCACGACAAGGTGTATGCCTTATTCGGCATGAGCTCTGATAATCCTAACGTAGCTGGCTTATCGCCTGACTACTCGGTTCCATGGAAAACACTCCTGCAGCGACTTATCGAGTTTATTCTTTCTAAAGGGGTATCTATAGAGACTTGGGACAAGAGGAAGATAGCAGTAATTAAGAGCAAGGGTTGTGTTCTTGGCAAGGTATCCTCAGTAGAGGGTGACAGTGCTAGGTATGATAGACAGCACGTGGAAATCAATTTCAATAATACATCTAGGTCCTTAAAGCACGAGAGAGATTGGGGCACTAGATGGACTCTCCAGGCCTCGGCAAAGCCCATCCAGCAAGGTGACCTCGTCTGCCTTCTACAAGGGGCTTTAAAGCCAACTATTATTAGACCATACGGGGATCATTTCGCTATCATTATAATTGCAGTTACTCCCCGGCAGCCTATGCGGAGGGAGAACGAATACGTTGAGCGTCAAGAACCCTTGGCTTCAACAGAAAACTTCCTGCATAACTTTCTACTTGTCTGGGACTTGGAAAGGTCCCCTAGAAATTTGCATAATCGAGCAAGATGCGAATCTCAGATAGAGATAAATACTCTGGTGCTAGAGTATTTAGAAACAGCTCCGAATAAAGCGGTCCGATTCTGCGACGTGGCACTAGTCTTGGGAGACTTGGAAGAGTACGAAGAGGCAGGAAAAAGGTTCCAAGAAACAACAGAGATTTTTGGGGGAGCGTTTGAGATTGAGAATCTATACACGTTAGCATGCATAGAAAGCTTTGCGTTGACATGCAAGAGTGGAGAGCAGTGGAAGAAGGCAGAGGAATTCTTTTTACAAGTGATAAGGATAAGAAATCGTGTGCAGGGGATGGACCATCAAGATACTCTTAGCAGTATAGCCAACCTAGTATCAACTTACATAGGTCAACAGCAAGGCGACTTGAGGGCTGGGGAGCGAGATGCGATGACAAGTCTAACAGATCGAATAAGGGACAATGTTCAGATCACAGAAAAAGATATGATCCAAGTTGTAAGCGCATTTGACGGAAAAATAATAACACTTCTATTAGACTTGAAAAGGGACAATGTCCCGATTACAGAAGAGGTGGTTAAGGCAGTAGTTGGGAATTGGCGCGTAGGCGTGGAGGAGATAAGACTACTCTTTGACAAGTATAGCGATAAGGTCAAGATTACTGAAGAAGTTGTCAAAGCAGTAGTTGGGAATAGGGGCACAGGCTTAAAGGTGATGAGATTACTTCTCGACAAGCGTGGCAACGAGGTCAAAATCACTAAAGAAGTGATTAAAGCAATAGCTAGGAATACGGACTTGGGCTTAGCGATAATGAAACTACTTTTCGACGAGCGTGTCGACGAGCGTAGCGACGAGGTTAAAATGATTGAAAAGGTGGTTAAGGCAGCAGCAAGGAATAAAGACTTAGGGTTAGCGATGATGAGACGGCTTCTCGATGAGCGTGACAACGAGGTCGAAATTACAGAAGAGGTGGTCAAGGCAGCAGCTGGGAATACGGACTTGGGCTTATCGATGATGAGATTACTCCTCGACGAACGCGGTGATGAGGTTAACATTACTGAAGAGGTGGTTAAGGCAGCAGCTGGGAATACGGAGTTAGGCTTATCGATGATGAGATTACTCCTCGACGAACGCGGCGACGAGATCAACATTACTGAAGAGGTGGTTAAGGCAGCAGCTAGGAATAAAGACTTTGGCTTATCGATAATGAAATTATTCCTCGACGAGCGCGGCGACGAGGTTAACATTACTGAAGAAGTGGTCAAGGCAGCAGCTGGGAATACGGACTTGGGCTTATCGATAATGAGATTACTCCTTGACAAGCGCGGCGATGAGGTCAAAATCACTGAAGAAGTGGTTAAGGCAGCAGCTGGGAATACGGACTTGGGCTTATCGATAATGAGACTACTCCTCGACAAGCGTGGCGACAAGGTCAAGATTATTTAAGAAATAGCCTGTCTTTGCATCCGGCTACACAGTAGTCCTTGAGAGATTCTCAAGAGGTTGGGGATCGTCGTTTGATTTATCCTCACTGTTAGTGAGAGCGCGCTTACGACCTAGATTGATAGATCAGAATATTTTACTTTTGGTGTCCCGTTTGTACGTACCTTCAACTCTTACTGCAGTATTTCTATGTGCCTCAGCTTAACTTCTGGAACGGGAAGAGGAAGCTGTAGGTTTGCGTACCCTCTAATTGCTAGCTAAATATATAGACCAGCTGGTTTTACTGAGCCAGAGAGTGTCACTATTGTAGAATAGCGAGTTAGTTGAAGTGCAAAACAAATTTCATACTCTCAAGGGCAGCTGTCACGACATGAAGCAGATAGAAAGAAAATCAGTTTGAGAAAATACGGATGCTCGGCGAGGGTAATTGAGCGGCTTAAGTAGTGACTGGTGAGCACTAACTTTGTCAGAACTGGATCGGTCCCGTCCTCACACCAGCTTTACCGCTCGCAACTACTGTAGGGTTTCCTAGAAGATCTCAGATGTTCCATGCTCCTGCGGAGGTACTGATCCCAGGGACGGAAGCTGAGCGTCACCGCAAGTCTCTCCTCCGGGATATAATCTCCTCTGTATTAGTCTTAGGGCGCTTAGAAATCGCGCCAGTTGTCGTATACCCAAGTCCATTTACTCAATACAGCTCTACCACCATGATTCTGCCTTGCTATGTTTTGGATTCCCTGGTCAAGAGCAAGCTGCAATGCGAGCCCCCTCGTTGCAACCTCGTCACTAGGCGAATCCTACTTTCCATGAATTTCCTAATTACGCAAGGCAGACAATGTTGTATAATCCGTACCCGACGTAACTTCGTCTATACACGAATTACGAATGTCTAGGACCCACGCCAATTCTGAGACGCCTCCACCAGCAGCTTGCCGCCTAGATAACTCTGCCTGGCGTTGCTTGTGACTATCCTGCTAAACCTACCATGATCCCTCTTGGCCCAGTCTTACCGCTGCATGGATCTCACGACAGCCAACGGGGATCCTAGTAACCACAGATCCATCAATCAAACCAATTATGCTGCTGAGATGACTCTGTCTTGCCTTGCATACAGGAAATTCTGGCAGACGAACTCTTTGTGTAGATCTTCTCTTGATATGGTTTCCCGTCACACCAGGAGTTGTAACCTTTGATAAAACAGCGCTGCTGCGCCAAAGGTCCAAAGACGGAAATGGACTTTGGTGTGGGTTGATCGCGGGGTGACCTTCGTGCACTTCAAAGCGAAGATACGTGGATCGGGACAAAGAACAGGCAAGGCGACGCGAAGGCAGAATTGATACAAAGCGATGTATTGGTCCGACTAGCGCAAACAAAACCCCTCAGAAAACAGAGGTCCAAGACTTAAGTTTCCGCAGTATTTCGTTCGGTATCGATTAAGATATAAGCAGATCGGATTGAGCCCGGCAAGAAGAAACAGCAAGTCCTCCCTCCTCATTGGCAAACTCTCTCGCCAACCAAGTTTCAGTCCTTTTGTTCAATGCCAAGGTGTGCTGCCAGATTCAAGAGCAAAAGAAATGAGCAACAGCATAGCCAGTCATCGGGCCATTCGTAGATATATAAGTTAGACAAGAACCCTTGCAGTTAGATCAAGCTAAGCCTCTGTCCCTATCAGGCTCTTCGACCCCAAATTGCCCTTCCCCCCAACCGGCGCCACAGTTTCACAAAACAAACACTCGAAGGGCAATCTCTTAGCTTTTAGAGGTACATACCCCGGTGTTGGTACATTGTGGCGAAAATTGTATACACCTCGTGACTGATCAGAGGGTATTGAGGCAATTAGACCAATTTGAGCTTGAATGCGAACTTGAATATATTCGAATAATTGTCTATTGTACAATAAGGGGTGGTGTTGAGAGACGGGACACTCAGGAGGCGAAACACGCTACACTAGGTAGGGTGCAATACCCTGAACTGACAGGTCGACTGTCTGAATGATATTCTTAAACGGCAAGATCTTTCACGTCAGCGTCACCTTATGGTCTTGCCTTTGTTACCTCTGTCTCCATGTAAGACTCGCCCGATGGACGTACATATGGGCAGATTCCATTTGTATCGACCAAAATAGCGTTACAGAGAAAGGTATTCAAGTCCGGCTTATGGACGAAACTTATCGGAGAACTGCCTGCGTTTCGGTGCGGCTAGGCCTGGTTCCTAGTGCCGAACAATGGATGCCCAACACGCTGGAGCCGACTCGAATGTTCGACGTAGAGCCATTTGAATGGGTGGATTACATGTCAAATCTTGCAAATTGGCCATATTGATCTCGTTTCTTAGTAATCCAGGAGTTCCTTCTCGGTGGGAATATCGATATTTACTGTAGGGGAAACCGGGTCGACTAGTTTGAGTACAAGTTGCTCATCGAGTACGAAACAAATACAAACTTGATTGGTGATCCAGACTACCTTGGAGTCGGCAAGTCACAGCAGACTCTTGTGCCGCCCTTCCCCTTATTGTAGGCCAGCATCCTGATAAACATCCAGAGTTCTTGCGGCCACTTTATGAGCAGCTCTTGGAGTATCACCGATCGAAGTCTAAGGACCCGCGGGACCGAGTGTTCACATTACTAGGACTTATTCCCCACGATGAACGTGCATTCCTGCAGAGGTTATTCCCCTAATATTCGCTGAGTGAGGAACATGTGGCCACCATAGCATTAGCCCATATACTCTTTTTCAATCCCACTCGCGAGTCAGTCACAGCAGACTCCGATGGGCTCTTTCTTGGACTTGAAATCGAGCGTAGAGCCTCTAGGAGGAGACTCCTAAAGAGGGCAAAGGACCTAGACTATATAAGTTGTGATGGGCTTGGTGACTTCTTAGCTCAGATGGAACAAGTGGACTTTGATGAATGATGCGGCACGGACAGGGACTAGAAGGATGAAGAAGATTCAACACCAGGGTTTAGCACAGCCAGGGGTATGGTGATAATTCCAATGGTAGGGATACTTGGGCAGGGAATTTGTATGTACTGGCGTATCACGTCGAGGTGACTTGTGGGAAAATATCTATACTGGCCTCCGCCTCTGCCACCATCAAGAAACGCAAAGAGAATGGCACGATTTAGGGAGCCAGAATAGATAACTGAAATCTAAGCATCTATGACTAGAATTGTTATACGGGGTCGATGTCAATTCTCAAGAGCAACGTTTATTATATTCACGTGACACAATATAGCTTAGGTAATGCAGATTTCCGGCGATGAGGCTGAATCCTTAGGCAGAAATGTAAATTTCACATGTAGCATCCCGGAGTAGCGCCTAAACCATAGCTAGGTACATTATTATACTAGCGCGCAAAAATGTGGTTCCAACATAAAATCATTGAGTGTTCAGACTAACACCGAATTCGACTTTTACTGCATCCCTTCCACACAACTCATTTCCAACAAGTCCCAACACATTTCAACCATAAAATCCAAATATAGAGACATAATATAAACAGTAATATACAAAGTTACATCACATACGACCACAGACTGAGGAGAATTGGGCATCCCGTCCGCTCTGCCATACACAAGCCTCAGATCGGTGGATTAGTAGTTGGGTGGGTGACCACCAGCGAATACCCACTGTTGTATGTTTTTGCAATTTTTTCCCCTATTCAATGTCACATCAATCTTTATCTCTATAGGGTGGGGGTCTTGGATACTTCATTATATATTGGACTCTCTCCTGTAATAGTCGGACTTGACGTCGAACTTCTGCGGCGCGGTGGCCTTAGTCGGCAAAAGCAAGATGTCCTTTCTTGCGTATATTTTTACACTAAAACCTAGACTACCAACTTTTATTTTTTATCTTAAAAATCATTAAATTAATTAAATTATTAAAACATAATAAAATCTTAATTTATATTATTATTAGGATTAATTATAGCAACTGATCTAATGTTATATTGCATTTCCTGCTCCTCCTGCACCTCTTGCTCGCTATCGCTATGTATACCTATAGTAAAACCTGGACATAGCATCCCTTCTGATAAGCATACCTGGCCAATAAGCATTCTTTAATAAGAACTAAGCCTTTTTGGATGCGTCATAAGTATAGCCTTAATCTTGTTGCATGTATCTAACCTTGGGGTCCGTGTGCAGGAATTGGAGCCTTTAATGATTGAGTCCAGGAATTTCCCATCCTGCTCTCGACTATGCGAACGCAACTGCGCTTTGAATATGGACACCAGAAGAGCTGAACTGTTTGCGAGAGCGCACTAGTTGCCGCAGTCGTTTTGTCATTCCCACAACTGGACGATGGCATCCAACTTTGGGAACACCTTATTTCTCTCCCAACATCCTCTAGCCCCTCCATCATGGACAATATTGCATAGCCTCGTCCGGGAATCTCCAAACCTCTCTTATTTTCAATTTTGGCCCAAGCCAACAGCTTTAATTGTGCTAATTTGAAACGACTTGCAAATGCAGCAGTACCAGCAAGAGGACCATTTATGCCCTTCTAAGAAATTATGTTCGCCTGATCAATGGTCCTACAGAAGACTGTATGGTAACGCAATCTAGCAGATATCTACAAAGATCCTGATCTTCATACGTTGGCGTTGCCGGCATGCCAGCCATATTTAAATCTTTTGTTTCTTCCGCCATTGTCTTTCAATGCCACAAGGTTTGAAAACGCCGTCCTCTGGCGATCGAAGTGAGCGCAGAGGAAGTGCTTTGCAAATGAAGCTGGTAAAAGTTTTCTCCGCGTGGAGATTCCAGAAGCTGCTTCGCTTAACTGGCATCTACTTTTCCTCTACTAAAGAGTGAGTGAATGCCAGATCGCGTATCTCACGAGTATCGTTCTCAACACGTACTCTCCACTCCACGCTTCTTCGCCTACTTTAACCACATTTGCACTTACAATCGAGATATACTACGAGAAGATAACTCTCGCAAGCCACCTGGAAGATTCTACACCGCCAGAAGCTTCGTTTGAATATCCTGAAGCAAGCTGTCCCAGGACCACCTTCCTTCATTAGTAGCTAGAGCCAGAGCTAGTTAGTCAGCCAGCTGCCCTTAGAGCTTCGCTGGAGTAGAATAGACAATACATGTTTTCCCCACTCATCGATTCATGCTATACGAGCTGTGCTAGCGCCCATCTTCGCACGTGACAAGATCGTGCTGGGTGTTTGCCATCATTCTTCTTCTTCCCTCCGGAGTGCGTTGCCCAATATGGACTCAAGTGGTACCAATAGTCTCTCATTTTAGACGGCGGTAGTGTTGGTTTTCTACATCTGCAAGGCCAGAAACGATTAGCAAATTGTGAACGAGTTCTTGCAACGATGGCCGAGAAAATATGAGATAAGGAGTATTCTACGATATACAAGAACATCAACAACAAGCAGCCTAATATATATATATTGATTTGAGTTTCCTTGTGTTTGTCATCTTCTGATCTTCGTAATGTGGTTGGATCCGTTGGCCGTCGAATGGATCACCATCTGCAGATATCTAGAAATCTAAAAAGAGTCTCGAAGACTCGACTCATTGGCATATACTAGCTCGAAGCACATCATTTTGCTAAATCACATACAGCGTGCCTTCTATATAACCCGCTATCAAATGCTTCGAAAACAAACACACCACGTGACCCCCTCATAATTTCACCTTCAACCCCCTCGCCTTAATCCACATCGAATCAGCCTTCGCCAGCACATTCCCCTCCCCATCCACCACCTCCGCCTCCATAAAAGCTTTCCTATCTTTCACCTCTCTACACCTCGCAACAACCACCACCGTTTGCGGCGTCACCACCTTCCTCAAATACCTCACATTCAACGTCGCCGTAACGGTACTACTATTTATCGCCTCCCCATCCTTATTAATCGTCAAAAGCGTCCCAATCACATCATCCATCAACGCAGCTATTATCCCGCCATGCAATGCATTAGGCCCTCCATTCATTCCCGAGCTGAGCGTGAAGAAGGTCCGGATTTCTGAGATCCATTTTGTGTTTTTTGGGGGAAGGAGGTAGGATGAGAGACAGTGCTCGATTGTTTTTGGCGTTTGGAGGGTTTCGGCTAGTAGTGAGTCTTCCCGTGAGACTTTGGAGTGCCGTGAGAAGGTGGGCGTGATGATGTAGGCGGGGTCGGACAGGAGTTTGTTGACCCAGGGTATGGAGCGGAAATATACTTCAGCGAGTTGTTCCTGTCTCATATCAACGGTGCCGTGAATGGTTTCGATAAGGGATGATTTATTTTCCATTTTGACACGGACAGGTCGGAGAATTTATATATGGATATTGTTATTGCTGTTCCTGGTGTTGAAGATCGGAAAATGGGGAATATGTCGGGCCGTTACAGAGTGAGCAGAGCCGCTGGCGATGGGATGCAGTTCGCGGGAAGACTAGTCCCAACAGATGTTTTGGCCCCCAACACTCTCATTTTTCTCTGTATTATGGCTTCCAATTTCTTCTTGCTTTCACCTACGTCACAGCTCTTCACTTTCTTCAAACAAGTGTTTTCTGGAAGCTCCCATCCTTTCGGGAGTTGAAAAGACGATAAGAAGCTCCACGGGTTTTATGTAAGCATTCCATGCCGGCCTCAATTCGCCTCGGCTGTCATCCACAGACCTGATGAACCAACACCACATGTCCCTTCCTCCTCATGTCGCTTATTCAAACTTTAAACCTCGCATCTCGGTACCACCACGCCGATACACCCTCTCCTGAGGCCCTCCAACCATATATATCCTTCCGAGCTCTCAAACCTTCCCCTGAGCTCAATGGTTGGATGTGGGGCCTCCATGGTGGGGTTCATTCTCACCCCGCATTCAATTCAGCCAAGAAGCCGCAATATGGCATTCAAATTTCACTCGGGAGGAACGACTTGAGAGCTTTCATGTTTCATCAAAACTTCAATTGACTTTATTGGAATCTTTCGGTGACGATTATAGCGTTCCGGCGTCTCAGTGACGTTTCAAAGGGCTTGCAGCCGCTTGGCAGGATAAATTCGGATTTATATCGTTCCTTGACTTGATCTCCCCGGATTTTCACCTCGGAAATTTGTTGTCTATTCGAATCACTAAATATATATTTAAAAAGACTTCAAACAGGAAATTGTCAACTTAGCAAACATGAACGGCACCACAGTAGACTTCACCCACTTCAGCAACACCGTCGCCGGTGTCCCTCGCGGCAGCAATGACGTCCATCACGGCGTAAACCCATCAGATGGCAAACAGCTCTGGGATGTACCTATTGCCTCCGCGGGCGATCTTGATGATGCAGTGAAGGCAGCACAGAAGGCTTTCAAGACATGGTCGAAGACGACATGGGCTGAAAGACAGGCGATTTTGTTGAAGATGGCGGAGGAGACTGAGAAGTATGGTAAGGAGTTGGGGGATTTGGTTATGATTGAGGGAGGAAAGCCTGTGAGTTTCCTATTAAGACCTTTGGATGGTTTTAGAGGAGAGGTACTGATATGAACTGGTATAGCCACCATTTGCAACTGGTGAAGCTATGGGTGCTGCCGCGGGCCTGAAATACTATGGTAATACCTTCTGCAAACCCCACTGATTGTCTAATTTCTAACACCGTCAAGGAACCCTCGAAGACCTCGGCGAAGAAACCGTCGAAGACGACCCCGAAAAACTCGTCGTGATGCGCCACGTCCCCAAGGGCGTCGTAGGCGCCATCCTCCCCTGGAACTTCCCCCTCATAATCGCCATTAACAAAATCGGCCCCGCCCTCCTAACCGGAAACTGCATTATCGTCAAGCCGTCCCCCTTCACCCCCTACTCCATCCTCAAGCTTGCTGAAATACTCCAGCAATTCCTCCCACCAGGAGTCCTGCAAGCGATGAATGGCGATGACACCATGGGACCTATGATGTGCGAACATTTGGGGATTCAGAAGATTACTTTTACGGGGTCGAGCGCGACGGGGAAGAAGGTCATGGCTAGTAGTGCGCGGACACTGAAGGATGTCACGTTAGAACTTGGAGGCAACTCCGCAAGTATTATCTGTCCCGACGTCGACGTCTCCAAAATCGCATCACAAGTTGCTCTCGGAGCATTCTACAACTCGGGCCAACTCTGCGTAGCAAGCAAGCGCCTCTACGTCCACCAAGACATCTACCAAGATTTCAAAAAGGCCCTCGTAGAGGCCGTCAAAAGCTGGAAAACTGGCCCCACGTCAGAAGAAGGTATCATGCTTGGACCTGTGCAGAATAAGATGCAGCATCAGATTGTCAAGGAGTTCTTCGAGGATTGCGCGAGTTCAGGGTATGATTTTGCTCTTGAGGGAGGAAAGATTGGTGAGGGGAATGGATTTGTGATCCAACCGGCAATCATCGACAACCCACCCGACTCGGCACGAATCGTCCGGGAAGAGCAATTTGGTACGTGGACAAAATAATCTTTTTCAATCCTCTTTCGAAGAACAATAAACTAACACATACCCCACAGGCCCAATAGTCCCCATGCTCACCTGGTCCTCCGAGTCCGACCTCATCGCGCGCGTAAACGACACGCAAACCGGCCTAGGCGGCGCAGTCTGGTCCTCCGATCTCGATCGCGCCCAAAGAATCGCAAGACAAATCGAAGCAGGCACGATCTGGATAAATAGTTTTGAGAAACCGCTAGCTCAAGCGTATTTTAGTGGGCATAAGGAGAGTGGGATTGGTGGGGAGGGAGGGAAATTGGGGTTGTACCATTATGTTAATACGCAGGTTATTCATATGTATCGGGGGGATGTTGGGAAGGCGAAACTGTGACAGCTGTGTTGAAGACAATTGCAATCAATCCTTTCCAGAAACGCAATCATTATTTTATAATGAGGAATGCATGAGTATTAGAAGATTAAATCACGGTATACTTGTATAAGTCAGTTGAACCTTATGACGTATTTCATCTCAGAAAGACCTTCCATATTATTGTTATTTTTGATTCCCCTTTTCGATTCCTTCTCCACATTCGGGAGCAGTTCCAAACCCAATGAAACGTGTAAAATGGTTGGGATCCAATCTCCATACATATCTCCCACCCACAGCCTCAGGTAGCGAAAATCGCACCCTTCTGCATCGTCTGCTTGAACGCCTGTAAGGCCACCTCAGGTTGATAGTAAGGAACTTCATGTCCGGCCCCAAACACTCTCAGCCAAGAGAGGTTCCCCGCTGTCTTATAAGTGCCTGCTGCTACACCATTGACTGTATAGTTGGCAACGGCTTTTGCCTTAAATGCCGCGGCTTGACTGTATGATACCAATTCAGCTGTCGCGAAATTTCCAACCCAGTTACAGATCCAGTCCGCATCACCTGCCCACATCAGGACTTGGATGCCGGATTGCACGACCGAGGAAAGCGTGGGGAGGAATGTGCGCGCAGCTAAGAAGAGTATGTTAGTATATACGGAAGTGAGGGGGAAGAGGGCACTGACTGTCGCCAGTGGAATAAAACTGATTTCCCGCCGCATCCGAACACTCAGAATAAGTGCTCTTCGCGCCAATCGCCTTTACCACCGCCGCACTACTAATATAACTACTATATGTCACGGGCGGATACGGATCAGCATATGGCTGGCGCACATCATACGGATCGAAATTCCCCGAGTTAATAATCGCGTTTTCGATTTTGTTGCCGCAGGTTGTGGCGGCGGAGGAGCAAGCGGCGTTGGAGGAGGTTGTAGTTGTGCATTTTTTGAGGGCGGGGAGACAGGAGGAGGTGTAGGTACTGGTGAAGGAGTTGTATTGGGCGGTTGTGAGGATTTGGTTGTAGGTGTTGTTGTAGCTGTAGTCGATGAAGGATTTGTAGTTTATGGTCGGGTCGATCCAGCCGTTGTTTATTCCGAGGGCGACGAGGTTAATGGGTTGGCCTGTTACGGTGCCGGCTTTGATGGCAGAGTTTTGCGTTTGGAAGTAGTTGGCGAATTCTGGTCCATAATGCCCTCCATAGGACTCGGTGAAAATTCCAAAGTCTTTGTTCTGGTACTGCGGATACTGGGCGTAGAAAGCTTGCATGAATGCCCAAACGTATGGCGCAGCTGTCACTGTTGAGGTAACGGGATCGGTGCCGTATGAGAAGCCGGTGCCAATTGGCTGATCGATGTACAGCATGTTCGCGTATTCATTCCAGCTATACTTGT
Source organism: Halenospora varia (assembly GCA_020726485.1). Taxonomy (NCBI): domain Eukaryota; kingdom Fungi; phylum Ascomycota; class Leotiomycetes; order Helotiales; family Solenopeziaceae; genus Halenospora; species Halenospora varia. Next base: position 2,071,072 of record JAHEWH010000007.1, read on the forward strand.
TTAGGGAGGGTGTTGAAGCGCCATTGTAGAACTGGCAAGGTCCGTTTTCCTATCGGAGGTTAAATAGGACCCTTAATATAGATATATTAAACCATACCTGGAACAAACCGATCATGGATGAACAGCCTGGACCACCATTGAGCCACATCGCCAGTGGTGCGGTCGAGGCATTGTTTCGTGCCTCGAAGAACCAAAACCACATATTCTGATTGCCTAGGCAGTCAATCAGATTCCTCCTCACGAAGAACTGGTCGGATTGTACTTACTGCCCACGGAAATGTACCCCGAGTATTGGTTAACACCTGGGGTCGTCTCACAGATCCCTGAATTGGTCACATAATCCAAAGTTGCTCCAGTGGCTTCGTGCTGGAAAACAGTTCTTTTCACCCCGTCTCGTACAACGTAGGATCGTTTGCCCCTCATGTGTGCTGGGAGCTCTTCACCAGCAGGGCTTTCTGTGGGCATTGCCGCACCGAAGAACGGAAGAGCCAGGGCCAGAACAACATTGCAGAATTGGAACCGCATTTTGAACACTCAGAAAAAGAGACACAAGTAAATGCTGCTGGGCTGCAGCTCGAGAAAGCAGAATACGTGCTCATACTTATGAGCGCCATGACTTTGGCCCCACGATAACTCTCAATCTGAAAGCTTCGCATTGACTAAGTACCGGGACTGTATTCGTGCGGAGGACGGGCCCGATAGAGCAGGTATCCAGAAGCAACGAGAATTCCACTGCATGTGACTAGAGGAAGATATCGTGCTATGCCAGGGGGTTTGGTGATAAGAGAGATAGCAAGTGAGAAGTGCCGACTGAAACCGGGAGCTGGTGAATGACATGCATGTATGCGGTTAGGCTTGGACGCGGGGAACGCAATGCAAGGGCTCGAAAGCTTGTATATTGCGCGATCATCCGCGTCGATTCGCTCGGTCTTGGTTCCTTGATAGGGAGTTGCAGATTGAGGGAGGCCTCGAAAAAGCTTTTGGCTGGCGATCTTTGTGTTGTACCTGACATTATCAGGAGCTGCCTCTTTGGGATATTCACACAAGAGCGGGGTGCTTGAAGTCAGGATGGTCCCAGCGGACTGCGCCATTTCTTCCGACAGTGCATCGTGAAGCAAGATCGATTCGTTATGGTGCAATGTATGCTCTGCGTTTCGTTTAAGTAGTGCATCGCGAATTTGACCCTCATTGGTGTTGTGAAGTTGGATGAAAGGGAAGAGGCTGGAAGAAAGGTCACCGGCTAAAATCAGGGCGGTGAGCAGACACGGTATAGCCTAGATGAATTGTGCCAGTCGCCAAGCATCGCTAAATCTATAGGGGTCTTCAGGGCATGTGTAACCCTTGTGAGGGGTCTAAGAGCTGCAGGTTTTTTGAGCATGCCAAAGCTTAATTGAGTATCCGAAGTCCCTAATAAACTATTAACAAAATCCGCGCGGTCTTCTTTTCACATCTCTTCCATCAAAGTTCCGAGCGCGACCCATCCACAGATCAGATCAGTCTTCAGCAGCCCTCCAAATGTCCACCATAGTCTTTCCCTCCAAGCTATATCCGTCAACAAACAAAACACCAAACTGAGCCACGAAATTGTCATAGGTCGTCTCGGGTTTCTCAATACAGAGACCACAAAGAGCCTTTTTTACCCCGTTTCTAAAATCTAGTCTCGGATATTCCTTGACGATGCCATCCCAAACCTGCCTAGTCAACACGCCACCAAAAGCCTTCTCTGGGCCCAAAAAATCAGCGGTGATCCCAATGCCACAGCATCCAACTTCTTTCTCCTTGTACATGCCAATCGAAGGAGTTGTGTGAAGCGCTATCGTGTCCCAGGCCAATTGCAATCGACGCTTATCCCAGTGTTCTTTGTTCCCCTCTCGAATGAGAAATTCTCGAGCAGCATTGGCACCATCGACTTCAAATCTTTTGTCCTTGGTGACAATATCACTCCCAGTAACGGTACTTTTGGGCCATCCAAGATCGTGCAGGATAGCCGTGATGGCGTGGAGCTCAACATCGTGATCTTTCAGGTCGGGTGTGGCATCGCACATGAATTGGCCAAAGAGCCAAGATCGCATGACATGGTTGTAGGTGAAGTCATCAGACACAGATCTCGCGAATTCGATGGCCTTGGTGATCAATGGGGTGTCGGGAACTGTGACACCTGCGAGAACTCTTGTGGGCAAGGCATTCGACATGTTGGGTAGGTGGTGGGATGTTGATAAATTGACCGAAAGTAACAGAGTATACTTGTGGAAGGAATTTTCATGAAGAACCAGGTTGACAGTTTGATGTTGACATTGGTTGAAGCGAACTTCAAGAGACCTCTTATACACAATTGTGTCGGATATACACGGGATATACGGTGCACTGTGGCGATTCGATTTCACTAAAGCTGCTGTAGTGCTGATTTGAATGGATGGGGGGAAAATTCAAATACTCGGATGTCCATGAAGAAATGGGAACGTTTTCGACCGATGTTCCTCGACAGCGCACAGTTGCTGGTAGCAAAGGCTTGTGGTTTCGCTTATCGGACTTGCAGCCACTTTCTCTTCATCGTGTACAAGGCTTACTCATGAAATTTGCTTACACATCCACAACTACAACTATCCGCAATAGATTTCAAATTTTCAAATTTATTTTGCCGGACTACATCTGTAGCTTTGAACATTTTGAAAACATAGATGGGCTTAGGAAATCTGTGCATGAAGGGAGTACGAAAATAAGCGAACGCAATTAAGACATTTCAAAATTAAGAGCTTCCGACAACGGTGACTAAACCCAGTTTCTGCTTCAAGATTGTATCTTGCCGTACACATTTTCGTAACATAGATCATAGACACAATTTCTCGACATTAACACTATAGCTGGCGGATATCGGATAGGTCACGTGATAACGTATCTTCGTCATTTTCACTTTGCTCACTCTTGCTCTCTCTCTCCGAGTTCGAGCGATACAATTTCATTCATCTGAGGCATACAACTTTTCCCAATCGTCAAGGCTGATGCGAGGATGATGTAGTGTTTTCAAATCATCCAGATCATTTCCTAATTCAAAAACTCCCTGACTCCCAGAGCTCCATCAAACCTTTCCGTTATCCTAATCGATATTCAAAACACTCAAAATAATAGTCAACAAATTTTTCCCATGCGCATCCCTAATCTCCCAAATTACAGTCTGCGAATCGTTCTGAACCATCCCCTCCACCGCCTCCGTCAACATAGCCGCAAACCCCCCCCCTCAACCAAGCCTGCCATCCAACTTTGCTGGACAGAAACAAATCCAGGACCAGCTTGTAACGTCCATTGAAACCTGATTCCTCCAACAATACTCGTTTGAGTGATTTGGCGTGTACCCAGTGGAGAAAATCCCGTCAGTACACGAGATCCGAGCGCGTCGACATCATTTTTAATTATGGGGGAATATGTCAAGGCTCTTTCGAAGGATGTCCCTGCCTCGGCGGCCGCGGAAAGATAGATGGAGATTGTAACGAGAACAGCTGTCAAAGCTTCAACGATCCCAATGGCGGTCGCGGTTTCTGTACAGGCGGAAATGTCAATGGATGTGGGTGCAAATTAATCTGTGGTTCGAATCCTGGGCCGTGTAATCAGAATGGTTGGAAGGGACGAAATGATCCTCATGGAGGATTGGGACTTTGCACGCAAGGAGAATTTGCGGGCTGTGCTTGCAAGAGTGTTTGTGGGAATTATGATGGAGCTGCACGCAACTTGGTTGCAACGGTGAGGGGACAGATAGTCGTACGGGAGGTGACTTCATAGGGTGTTCTTGCGGAACTAAGTGCGGCGCTTTGTTTCCAGGGCCTTGTAACAAAAATGGATGCTCTGGACAGAATGGCAGGTATACGACTGGAACTTTTAAGGGCTGCACTTGCAAGTGAAGGTGGAACCTAAGAGTGATCAGGATATTGCACAGTTGTAAAGATTGTGTTTGTGATGGAGTTGGCATGTTCTAGAATCTCCTTTAGTGATTGAGTTGAATCTGCGTTTACAATTAACCATCTTATTTTGAATATCAGAAAAGTTTTGGAAGTCCTGTTCTGTGCTGCAAGCTTGAATATCGAATTCCTTTTGACCATGCAAGAAAGCTGATGGTCCTCCCGGCCGCGACATGGTCTCAACACTTGAACTTCTTCACCTGATCACGAATTCGAGATGCAGATTTCAGTCCAAATTCATCCTTCCATGCGATCTGGCTCTCTCACATTTCTTTCATCATTCACTCAAACCTTGATTGTGGTTGCGATCGCGAAGTGTTGTGATCCGTATGCAGGACTTTGCCGAGATGAGATTTGCATGCTGTAGAGAGCGAGTATATTCATTAAATCTTTATCCACATTCGTGAACTCATCTCTGATTATAACATTACACTCATTACACTCATAAATTAAAAATGTCTCTCGGACTTTTCTACTTCATCTTACCATCTCCATTATTGACTAAGTGAAGACAGCATTAACACAAGCACCTCCTACAGGGCAAGCCTTGTAAAGACTCAACCACGCATCCCCACCACAATACTGCGTAGTATCGCCACCACATTTATTGCTGCAACTGGCAAGACTGACGACTGTAGTCTTTGGCTGTCTCCCTGACGCGACGGAATTTCCACACCAACATTCCCGACTAAATTCGGTGCCGGCATATGTGTATCCCTTTGAAAGACAGAAGTCCACACATTTTCCATCTGTCATGGTGTCTTCTGCATACAATGCCCCAGTGAGTGTTCTTCCCGGGCCATCTGTCGCTCTGCGTTCCTCAGGAGCACAGCCGAGGAACGCGAAGCCCTTGGATGTCATGTCGGTATAGGGGAGAGGACTGCTGCTCCCGGTCGATGTAGAACTGGTGGTCGTGGTGGAAGCAATACCGGTACTTGTTGATGTAGTACTCGTGGCCAAATTAGTGCTGACGCTGCTTGACGTCTGCGTGCTACTTGCAGAAGACGATGCAGAGGACGAAGCAGATGGGGACGCGGAGCTGGACGAGCTCTGTGACACCGAAACCGCTCCCTTCGTATAAATCGAAAGGCGCAGCCCAGCACCGCAGAATTCTTGCGCATTGCCCTTGCATAGAAAATTGCAATCTGAAAGTGGAGCAGGGACAGAGCCGGGATTAAATGTGTTACCGCAGAAACATTCGCGAGCATATTCAGTACCGAAGTAGTTGAAGCTAGAACAAAAGGCTGCGCATGATTCGAGTGTCATTGTATCGGCAGCAAATGAGGCTCCCGTAAGAGCGCGCATGTTGGTGGCTTCGGTTCGGCATTCTTGGAAGCTCCAGACGCTGCTGACAGTTGCTGGGTGAGTTGGACCAGTTGGTGCATTTGATGACGTCGAAGTTGAAGTGGTGGAGGTGCTCCCAGTATGAGTAGAGGTACTGGAAGTCGAGACAGGTGCCGTACTGCTTCCTACAGATGATGGACTTGTGGTTGAGGCTGAAACACTGGTAGTTGTGGATGTGACGCTACTCGTAGTGGAAGGGCTGCTGGTTGGAGTTGTGACAACAGTGCCAGGGGCCTTGACAATCAGTTTCACCCGGATACATGGATTTGTTGGGTCATCGGCTACACGCAAAACTTAGTTAGCGAGTTGATGTTCCTCCTTCATTGCCTTCGTCAATGGGACTTACATGGATTTCCTGGAGGCGAATACCGAAACTCGTACCCTCTATTGCCAGAGGCGATTCGTACACAAATATCTCCCCCAAGTGGAGCACGTTCCATTTGCACAAATACAAGCTCGATCTGGACCTCGTCGGTATCTGGATCGCAGGCATATGTTGGCTGGAAAATGGTTTTCGGATCCCCACGCTCTGTCATGAACATCTTGGTTGTGTTGTTGATTGGATCATACTTGATATAGAATCTTAGTAACTTCAACTCTCTGGTTGATTGAGCAGGTTAGGGACAAGCTCACCTCGCCTCCAATAACTGCATGAATGATACCTTGTGCAATTGCTCCTTGGGTAAGTACAAGATCAAATGCCGGCTCAGGAACTGGACTGAGAAACAAATGTTTGTCTCCACCTCCGGCGGGGTTAAGGTTCATGTAACGATCATGAATGACGGGGAACGCTGGATTCTGAATCAGAATCCCAAAACCAGTAGTGATCGTATTCGAGAGAGGGGTAGTTGGAAGTGTGCATGCTGCAGCGACAGTTGCGTATGCCAATAAGGCTGATACATGGAAATGTTGCATGTTTGATGTCGAAAACGTGGTCGCGTCGCTCAATCTTTCAAAAAGATTTGCGGAGGCTGTCTTGTGTTATATGTCGATCAGTCCCGCATATACGCTTGCGTCCCAACAGTACACGGCATATCTGATGTAAGCCATAATCTTCTCGATCCCTTTCCTTTTTAATTGTGGTTTCTTGGTATTCTATGCATGAAAAAAGCACCATACCAACTCTGTTTAGTTATATGATAGGTTTGGTAGATGAATGGGCGGAACCTCTTGAGAAATGTTCAGCCTCAAGCCGAGGGCTCACCGGCGGGTGGTAAGGGGGGAGTCCTTGCTGGATGTACCTTATCGAGCGCCATGTCGTGCAGCCACACCAATACCAAGATGGGATCGGAAAATCCCAGCCAACTACAAAATCGAACGAGGGACGTAGCTAACCTGTCGAATTACCCCAAATAATTCAAGAATGTGTCTTTTTGGAAGCTTGAGAGATTGATTCTGATGCATGACAGATGAAAATTCCGCCCTGCTTGAATGACAATCTTGAGATATGCATGTTCAAGCGAGATGCTGCTCGGTTTGAGCGATTTCGGACAATTTTTGTTGAAGACGACTGAGATATACAAATCAAACAAAAAGGCTGCCGAGTTCCAGATTAGGCGAATTTTACTTTTGCTTCTCTGGGCCACTTTGATAGTGAGACATGATAACTTGATACGGCTGTTGGGCAAGGCGCTAAAACGCGGTCACGTCCTGTCTTAGCCAGAGGCTGGACACTGTCTCGCGGTGGATACAAAAAGCCGGACTTTTTCGCCCAAGGCTCACCCAAAAAGTCTGGCTTTTTGTATCCACCGCGAGACTGTTTGGGAGGTCATTGAAGCTGAATAAAATTTGATGCGGGTTTTGCAAAACATTATTCTCCCGCAATCCCGATACGAGCCCGCAAATGTAAATCATGCGATATGAGGGTGCGGCTCAGTGATGAGGTTCAAATCCCGAAATGTTGCAGCGTGAGTCGCCGGAAAGTTCGACAAACTCTCGGTATTTAACACTTCATCTTCCTTAACATACCGACCAAAATGAATCCATGGTAGGATAAACTCACAACTTGACGATACCAAGAGACTAGCGAGAGATTTATGGAACTGGTTGGGCTGCTCGTATCTCCTTCAATTGAGCACATACTCCCTAGCCTGTCTTTCCCCATTCCTGTAATCCACAACCGCCTGCCCATACATATATCCGTGAATATAAATATCTCCGACAAATCGATACCGGAGTTGACTTGAGATACCTTCTGGGCGTAGAATAATTGGGGTCGAGCAGCCAAAAGGTACGACGACGACATCACCTGGCAACATCGAACCACAGCCCATGCCAATATCGCCTTCCTCAGTGCAGCAGAAACAACGTCCCATCATCCGATTGCCAAAGTTTTCTTGGATAAACTGTGCTGCAAACTGAAACTCTTCACTCACTTCCGCATTAATGTAAGTCCTCAATTCTTCATCAAGAGGTAGTTTAGGAAGTCGCTTGGAGAGCAACGACGTAAACAGAATATAGCAGACGGTCAGCCAGCGGGTCGAGTTGTCGAACTCTTTGGGAACCTGACCCAGACTTAAGGTCCTGCAAAAATCGTCCTGCACCCGCTTGTTATCTTCGTCGTCATCGTTTTCCAGAAATTCCAACAACCTGGCTCGCCAATGCAGAAATGTCATAAGATAGGTCTCTAATGTGCAGAGGGTTCCTACAGCTATGCCATGGATACCAATAGTACCAAGATATATTGCTGAGATTTCAAGCTGGTCTGAAGGTGCGTTGAAGAACCTGTAATGGGCATCACTTTGGCTTGCTGCTGAGAAACCGTATTTGTCACCCATGGCTGCCATTTGAGGGATATGTGACCAATCAGGAACATATGAGGGTAGATTGGCCGAGCCTGTATAGGTCGGGAAATTAATCGCTTCGCAGATAACATCCAGGCGTTTAGTCCCTTTGAGGATATACTTGACCACATTCGTGTATACATCCTTGACCGAACATTTGTAGTCGACGAGAAACTCCTGACGTACCTGATGTAAGACACCAAGGACTCCAAAAACCTTATCTTTTGCATCTGAAGCAAGTTTGCTCCTGCAGGCACGGAGTACCTCAAGGAGGGGCTTCTCACTAAGGTTCGATAGACTGCCGGGACCTTGGTGAATTAGGACCTGCGAGTAACTGAATTGGTTCAAGGAGATAGCGCGGCGACTCCCATTCCGCCGGCTTGCAGGAAAGAAACGCTCTAGATCGTCTTTGATCCGACCAAAGATTTGAGGCGCCTGAGTGAAAAGATCCCACCGGCATACAAGAGTTCCGCAATATACATTGATAAATTTGGCATTGGAAATCTCCTGGACAACCCATAATCTTCTCCAGTAATCTCTTTCGAATAACCCGACTATGGCGGCAATCCCTTGCGAGATCGAATACTCCGTTAAGCGAGAAACGTCCAAGGGTTTGGCTTCCTTGAACTGAGAAAGTAAATGGATTGCTAGAGTGCTGTCATTATCTTCTTTGCCTAGGTAAACGGCTACAGACTTGGCTTTCGAGTAGATGTCAGTCATTAGCCGTACTTGGTGGGCACGTTCATCTTCGTTTTGTTGGTTTATACAGAGAGCGTCTGCCCACACTCGTAAAGGCTTGGCCTGCTGGCCAAGCTTTTGTGTGTCGTAGAGTGCTTCTTCGCGGAGTACTCTCAAAGCACCATGAATGCTGGCGGCCACGAAAACGACTGAATCATTGACTATTATTTTTCTTGTTGGCCTGGGGTCTCCCCAAGCGTAGGAAATAGCCACGTATGACGGGGGTTCAGTGAGAGATTCGTGTGATATTCTGCAGGTAATCATTGCTTCATCGCCTTGAGAGATCTCAACAAGTCTGAAGCCCGAGTGTTCAAGAAGCGGCTTGTATTGATATACCTGGCTACGGAGTACTTCGAGAGCTGGATGTAACGGAGCTGAGCGTAAGTGGTTGGGGTGCTTCTGAGGAAGCGAGGGCGTGCTCTTGTTAAATCTAGGGGTGTCTTTCCGATAGGCTTCATTCGGGCGATCAAGACTGAATTGGTGTGATGGGTATTGTGGGAGGTGGGAGTTAGTCGGAAATGTTGACGAAGTGTATGGTGTCGGGACTCGATGCTGAGTAGACTCCGGCATAGACTCCGGCATAGATTCCAGCATGGATTCTGGTATAGAATCCAGGCTTTTCGCCCTGCGTCGGATCCGTGTACCAGAAGACCTTCCATAGTGCATTTTAGAATGTCCTGGGTCGTGCATCTCGCCTTTGGGGTCTTTGCGATGCATAGAGGCTCTGGAGAGAGTGCTATTTGATTCTCTTAGACGGGTAGAGTTCGGTAGATTTAGGTTTCACCTTGGTGGGCGACGTCGAAATAATCCGGCTCGAAACCGAACTGGTTCAGTGTAGACTTAAGAATTATGACTGCATTAGAACTTAATGTCCGTTGGATTGGTGTATTAATGTAGCAAATAATGCCTTGAATAACATAGCAGACCTTGTTGCCCTTAAACAGAATAGGTAAAAATCACAAGAACCGATCAAATAGGCTCTCGTAATTTCGAGGTCACCCTTCCCTCACTACCATTATGAGCTTCCTCACTATGTATTGAGTTGTTGTTGGGGACAGAGGCATAGGGCAAAAATTTTGGGCTTTCCTAAGTAGAGGCGGAAGTCCGGGAAAAAATGCTTATGTATTGAAAGGAGCGGATTTGATTTCTTTTTACCTACGCAGCAGAAGCATCCACCAAGTGAGCGCGTGTGGAGGCTCAGTGAGACTGAGAATTTCCATTCAGCCAATCCAAGCCTGCAATATCCATATGGTTTGCTTCAAAAGGTTTGTTGCGCTGCCTGCTGATCAAGGCTCGGTCATAATATGCATCAAATCCTTAGCGAAAAGGTCTTGGGCACACATGCATCTCATTAAACTTGTCTAGGAACCAATAGCTAGTACCTCTCGGACGTCGCAAGTGTCGCCGTATTTCGGATAGCCAGCTGAGCCACAGTGTGCTGCGTACCTACCAGACTGACTTGCAAGGCTCCCTATAGTCTCAGGCTACAATGAAGTGAGCTCTGCCCACGAACACAATCGAAACAAAAACATTGAAGGAACAGGAGTGAGGAGGCCTCCCGAATCCAGTGACTACACCTCAATTGCCCAGAAATGATGAACAAATTAAATGTTAATGCAACAGAACACTGAACTTCGGTGTGAGGAGGAGAATTCAATCATGATAGAACTATAAAGCACCTAAATCAAAACTAAGTTGCATTCCTAGGTGCGCGTTGTAAAGACTAGGTAGAAAGGTAGAAGAACAGCGAAGAATATAGTCAAAGACCTGAAATATTTCAGCACTGGTTGTTCGCAGTGATGGAATGTGCGGATAGGGGATACAAATTCAACTTGAACTCCTAAATGTGCTACCCAAATAGGCAAACCTCTTTATGTGACCTGTCTAAGCGTTGGCCGCTTGTGCAACAATTAAAAAACAATGATGTTTGAGGATGTTTGTTCAATAAAAGCAGGGCAAATATTGATATCTTCCCAGTTCACACAAGAATTCAAATCCCGACTATGCAAACGCCGTATATCCCAATTCATCGCCCACCACTCTCCGGGACAACCACACCCGCACATCCGACTTCCACTTGATTATTCTACGGGTCACCGATGCTGCCATCTACCACCTAACACGATCCATGACGGGCTTCACACCATAAGGCCAGAACATAACGACGCCGACGACGGGGAAATACCTATGACACAAACACATTAGCAAACTGCCCGCATAAGTTGAACAAGTCACTTCTCCTTCACACAGCCTACCCGTGTAAGGCACAGCCATAAAAGAACGCAGAGAAACTCACATCAAAGCCACACCCCCAACTTTCTTCCACTGCTTCGACCAGTCTGCCCGGGCCCGGTGTCCCTTCTCCGTCTTCACCATCGTCTCATACGATCTCCTTGTAATCTGTGCCGGCTTTGGGAATGCCAGTTGGCCGCGTGTGCGAGTGAGGGCTCTGGAGAGAATGGGAGACATGGTGGTGGTTGGGAGTGTTCGAGGCTGGAGGCTGTGTAGATGTACTCGAGGTGGATGACTGAGTATCGAGAGGACTGCTTGGCTTTGAGGACGACTTTAAGATGTGCAAACTTGTAGAAGAGCAGATTCCAAGTACGAAGAATCTTGTACGTCCCAGTGAAGAGTATATAAAGAGAAGAGAACCTCCCAAACCCCGACCGCTATCTCGCTCACTCAAAGCCCGTACTTCCCCTCTTTCCTCCCAGACACACCCCAAACACCTTACCAATCCCGTCCGCATAGCCAATATCGAATCGCCGTCTTGCTCATTGGCGGGGTTAGAAATGGAATCTAGTGATTGGGTAGAGTGTCAGAGGCGCGGAGGATCACATGTGTACCCCTGGAAGTGGTATGGTAAGAATAGAGGGGTAGGGATTGTGTGGAGCGGGAGCTTATGCACCCCGCTTCCGTGCGTTTCAGGGCTGTGTGGGGATAAAGTGGAGGTCGAGCAGCTGGCGATGAGATTGATCGTTATCGAGATCAAAAACCTGAGTGCGGTTGTGATGCAATGTTGACTGATCTCGGTGAAATTTCAAAGTAAGAGTTACGTTTCATAATTTTCGTGGTGATTTTATCGTGATTACTGTTCAGTGCCAACCGCTCCCGAGGCACGAATAGAGTCAGGTGCAACTAGGACTCCGAACAACATTACTTCACAATCTTGCTGCTCATCGATAATCTAGTATTGATTCTCCAAAGACAAGGTAATGGTAGATGTCAGACGACTCCGTATTAGAAGGTGATAGAAATTAAGTACAGAAGCAAAGTGGTATATCGAACTCCCGCTCCTGAAACAACCCAAAAATCAGCGCCTAAACGCTTTCATTATCCGTACCTTGATGTGTATATAACTTCTTCGCATTAACATGTGTTGACCAGGTCAAATCGACTCATAACTCGCGTGTTCCTCAAGAAACAGCTGGCATGAGTATTATTTTCGCTTCTCGCAGCTCGAAACTCAACAAGTGATCATTTTGGCATTGGCGGAACCCTGATATACGTATCAGGCCTGTTGGCTTCAAGCGTCAATCTCATCGTGCGGTACCTCGCCTCAATCTCCCTGATCAAGACCCAAACGTCCAGTCCAGCGATTTCTTCCGGCTTGCCGAATCCCTGCATCAACATCTCGATTTCCCTCTCTTTCTCCTCGATATACTCCCTCAGCTCACGCCATCCATTCCAATCCTGTCGCAACCTGTTCGGTAGACCTTGGCTCTTCATAACCGCAAGCAGACTGGCAAGTGCTGTGTTTGCGGCACCAAAAACGGTGATGAGGATGTGACTTGCCGAACCAGCCCCCAATGCAGTTACTGCTGCGCCAACAATGATCTGGAGGAACATGGCGCCAGTGAGGAGGAAATCGCAGAACTGGTATTTATATCGCGCCCATCGTTCGTTGTTTAGTACTTGGTGGTAGACACCCTTGTTTGCAGCAGTAAGCTTGGGCTGCTTTGGCTTCTTCTCGTGTGATTTTTGTTTCTTCTCCTTTCCAAGGAGGTTTCGTTTCGGCTTGATTGGTTTTGGAGGGGGTATGCCTAGTGCTTCATCTAAAAGATTAAGAGTTTAGCATTTGCTATTTCACTTTCGAGGAGGTGGTTGGGATCGAACACAGGCCAGAAATATTATGATCTTCGCAGCCATAATCGCGAGCACAAAAAGATGCATTCAGGGAAGGATGGGGAAAATCAAGGAATTCGATTGTTCTTACGGAAGACATTCAAAGGATCTGTAACAGGCTCGTCGGCATTGGGATGATCGAAAGTCATCGGTTGCACATCGATGGTAATGTGGTCATCCGCTTTCTCAATCGCATCATTGAGACTTTTCGATGCATGCGTCGCCAATGGTCGCGTCACTGAAGATAAGCTTGGAACTTTCCCAGTGGCCCCAAGTATTGGAGATAATGGTCGCTTTCCAGGAAAGAGCTCGGGCTTTTCATTAGTAGACATCGTATTTTGTGAACGAACAATTCGAGGTTTGAGAAGGCAACGCAGTAGGAAAGGAAGAGAGGAGGAAAGAAAACGACGACACGAATTGACAGTAGTGACGCGGGTGAAATTGCAACGATGCACAAGGCAAGTGCGATTGGAGATCATCTCAGCCTTGTCAAGCCTCACTGTTGAGCGTGACTTCTTTTTCGCTCAAGAAGCGAAATTTGTGTCTCCAGCCAGCCACTTGCCGTGATCGTCAAAAACACGGGCGAAAAGTGACGAGAACAGCGATGATTTGCTTCAGCTAGCCGAATGAGAGGCAATGTAAGTGATTCTGCAATATTGAACGCAAGCCAAAGTCTCCGTCTAGACGACGTGGCGCAATCAGGTAACGCAATTGAAAAGAAAACAATCCTAAGTAAAAATTGAAGACATCTCGACGGAAAGAACCACAAAAGCCTTGGCAAAATCTCCGCCTTCACTGCTACTGTCAATTTTATCACAAAACGTGAGAGCAAGTATCTTTTGCTTCTCCTTTTTGATGGGAGATACTTGGTCGTCGCCGTGAATTCTGCCTCATTTGGTTTGGAAGCATACGTACAGATTATCTTTTAAGTATATAAATTGCTCTCGGCCATTACTTACTTCATTCGAGGAGCCTCTGATGACTCGTACATCCAATCACAATGCATAATCCGTTTCCGACTTTCCCAATCACGTCTTTCGTCGAATGGAGATGGTGGCCTTCATAGGAGGCAGAACGCTACCAGCAATGATTTGATTTGGCGGTCTTTCGGCGAGTGGTTTTATGTCGTAATTCAAAATGATATATGCCAACAGGAGTTTCATCTCTTGAGCAGCAAAGAAACGACCGGGACAAGCGTGGCGGCCATGGCCAAAACTAAGGAATTTATCGGACGTGGTGACGGTCGAGAGGTTCCTCTGCTCAAGCACCTTTGCAAGATCCTGCTTGTTGGGTGATTGAGATGAAGGTACCGAATCCTCGCGAGCTCGTGAAAACCGAAAAGCATCGTACGTATTTGCCTCTGGATAGAAATCGTCGTCGTGGTGCAAAGCCCATGTGGCAAAACCTATGCGACTTCCTGGGGACAATTGTGTTCCATCCTTCATGGTTATGCCTTTTGGATCCGTGACGAGACGGTCCATGCCATGACTCATGAACGTGGATATCCGAAGACTTTCTCGAAGAGCGCTATCTGTTTTGACGAGCTTTGCCACACAAACTTTGTCCCAGACGCCATTGCTTTCTTTCAAAGCTTGCTCAATCTCATCTCGGATTCCTTGAACATAACCAAGTTGAGGTGGAGATGAGAACAGATCAAACAATAGATTTGTGGCAGTAAAGGTACTTGTATGGACCGCGGCGAAATTTAGGGTCATCAGGCGAAGAGCGATCTTTCGTGGAGTGCGCTCGGAAGGTGAATGGTTGTCCAAATCATTAATCATCCAAGTCGTGAAATCGTTCGGTAACGATTTCAAGTCGCCATTCTTTTGAGCCAGAGCTCTGTCGGCAAGTCTCTTGTGAATAAACGGCATAAGATGCTTAGCACACTTGTGAAAATGCCATCGATTGGGAATGAGAACAAATAGAGAAATCAATGGCTTCAGAAATTCTGGGAATAAGCGTAGAAATGCAGCAGCAATTGGGACATCTTGTGAGAATGCGCCCGCATTTTCCAGATACTCATCATTGCGACCTATTTTAATTAGCAATAATTCTCCTTCGTTGGCAGGGGATTATACAAAGAGGGCTTCCCACAAATATCCGATTGGAGGTGCGCGCCACAACTTTCATCATGGTCTCAAACACCACAACATCGTTCCATTTCTGAGTATCACTGCCCCAGCCATCGCTGATGGCGCCTTCTAGTTCTTCAACGATTTCCGGTATTAGACCGCTCAAGGAACGCGTCAAGTCTCTCCGAACAACCCCTGCATGAATAGGATTTTGTGCCATCAAGGGATCCAGCAATGTCCAGTCTGATTGAAGCACTTCGCGCTGCATCGCCCCAGAATCCAACACGCTGTCGGCTTGATCCACGATCCATTTTACTTGCGACGCTGGGACGAGGAGCATTGATCGATCGAGTCCAGGAAGGATAAAGTTGCGCTCTTTTTTCGAGAACTGTCAAATTTCCTGTCAGTGCAGCACACAGTAGTAGAATCAGGGACCGACCTCTTTATAGCCAGAATTTATGACATCCAGCGCCCCCGAACTCAAGCTCGCAAGTCGCGCACGAAGACCTGCAAACCATCCTTGGTACAGACCGACTGAAGGTACCTGCGGCGGAAACTCCGCAGTGGCGTTGAGCTTCGCATGTGTCGAGTATCCAGCTGCAATCACCAACACTATGCCAGCGATGACGAGGGAAATGTTGTCGAAAGCCATGGTTGAAGGTTGTTGACGGAGTTGATGCCCAGGAATGCTCAACTTAGACTGCAGGCTTGACATTTATCTCTGGTTGCAGCGTAGAGTAGCTATCAGAATCCCCCCAGCAGGGTTACAACAGTCATGGTTATTTGCTATGCGGATCCAGCGCTCTGGTGCTGACCTTTAGGGAAGGTCTCAGTGGCGTTTCGGGCTGTCAATTGGGCGGCCGATCGTGCTGATGCAGCTGTGCATCGGCTAGTTCGACGCGGTTGGCTGAGGTTGCAGCTGACAAGCTTGGAACTTGGAGGCGCGGGAAGGATGATGTTCCGAACAAGAACACGATATTTGCCTTATCCTGAATGAAGACCCTTTCTGTTATCGATGTCTTCAGTTGAGAGACAGGTTCTTTGCAACCTGAGTATGCAGAGCCTTTCAGAGGGTTTACAGGGTGTCGGATGCCAAGCTTGAAACACCAAAGCATCATCGACCCCGCCAAGTGGGGAAGTGTGGCTCGACTCATTCCTCACCAGCTCAACGAGTGTTTGCGAACAAAAATGAAGTGCATAGGCTCCATTACCCAACAGCACTTCAAATGATTAATTTGAGAATCGCACCTTTTCATTTCGAGCTTGGCTTTTCTCCCAATAGTGAATGCGAGGGAACCTGTACCAACACCAACAGCTTACGGGCTAAAATACCAACATTCAGAGTTGCAAGTGTGGTAAGCGCAACACTATGCAATCTTCTTTCCGTCAGCGCAACTCGCGAGGTACGCCTTAACAGCCCTCTTGATTCCCTCTTCATATCCACCTGAGGGCGATACCCTAGCCTCTTCTTCGACTTCGAAATATCAAACGTCCTTGTCATAGTCAAATACTTCCCCATTCTGGCGTTGATATCTGACTCTTTCCTCCCTAGACTTCCAAGCCAAACGAGCCATTCGGCCAAAATAGCGAAGACATAATACACAGCAACAAGAGTAACCCAAAAATCTCCCTTCTTTCCAAATCCTGCCTCCTTGCCAGTACTTCTGGCGGAGTCCCAGAATAGCCAGGGCTCGTCGTTCGTAATTATGAATGCCTCTCCATTAATGTTCACCTCTTCTGGACTTCATTCGGTGGATAACGACTCCCTCAGAAGTGTCTTTGTAGCAAGTATATGGGCATATGCCGTATTACCGACATACGTGATATCGTATAGATTCTTCCCATCATCAATCTGGAATCTTCCTCGTCCCGATCTAGCATTCTCAACCATACGAGGCGTGCAGGTCATGTCTCCTTCACTGAACAGCACTGGTGCATGAATCACAGCTGTCGAAAGGCCACTTCTTCCGTTTGCGTTCAGAACGAGCTCTTTGTTGACGGCTTTCGTATGGGTATGGTATTCCAGCTGCTCAGGCTCGAAACAGATCGGCAGGTCTTCCGTCGCATTGAGGATATTAGTAGCGTTGTCGTGAATTACTGAAGAGCTGGAGGTGTAGACGAGCGCTTTAACTGTACCTACTTGAGTGATAGAGGAGATGAGGTTTTTGGTCCCAGTAATGTTCACATTGTGGTATAGTGGACGAGTGTTAGCTTGTATCCTCAGCTTTGGGGAGGCCGTGTGGATTATGATGCGGGTTTGGTTTGCTGGAGGACAGACAGGATAGCTTCGCGTAAGCATAAACTGCCTTGGATGTAAGTCACCCCTTTAACGTTATTGTGTTTGATGCCAATATCGAGAACTGTGATGTTGGAAGTGTCGTGGTCGGCCACGAGTTGCTTGACAATGTGATGGCCGAGACAACCACAACCGCCGATTACAAGAGCATCTTGCAACTTTGGTGCATCCATGTCCCAATTTCTCTGATGATGCTGGTTGAGACTTGAGAAGGACAGTATTCACGGCATTAAAAAAAGTATTGAAAGATATCAGGATTCTATCACGTGAGATAGCTTGATACTAATTGGTCCTTGGGCGTTTTCTCCTCGAAATCTCTAGCCACAACCAATCATTGCCATTGTTTGCAGTTCTTCGATAATGGCTCGATAACATCTCCACATACAGCACCCCAGAACTTCATGTCGTCCCAATCTGGCAACCGAGAGTCTCCAACAGAGCGATGAATGCAGTGCGAAACGGCATTGTCATATAAATCCGGGAGGGGATTGTCTGTGTCATCTAACCATTCTGTGGCAAGTGCTAGCCTTTGATAGTACCCGCTTGGTGCCTCCCTGAGAGCGAATCGAGTTTCCAAAGTGATCTCGTGCCAAACTTCGAGAAGCAAGATTCCAAGTTCGAGAAGTGCTACTTTCGGTTCTATACTCGCTCGATTTCCAGCACTGGGTGTACTGTTGTCAAACGAGAGGCACACAAATGGTCGAACGAGGTCGACTTGACATCGTCCTGGACCGGCTGAGCTTGTTGGCTTGAGCATAAAATACACCACTTCTTTTGACCATGCTCGCTCAAGCCACTGAGTTTGTATGAGCTGTAGGAGATTCGAGGCAAGTCTAAGAGCAAGTAACATTCGAAACTTCCATGGGAGAATAGGACCATGGCGTTTTGAAGTGTCTGCGGACAGAAGAAGCGCTTTTAGGGTTGTTGCTTCAGTTTGCTGTTTGCGAACAGAAATTGGCTTATTGGTTGCCATGGTTCCTATTCGTTGCTGTTCCACAAGGACAAAGGTTGTCTGTCCATTATCACTTTGTGCTGTTTCTATGGCCCCGCAAATACTTTCTACGGCAGTTATATCTGGTCGGTTCGGTGAAGCAGGTTCAATAGGGGTAAATGTCACTTGCGGCACGCCTTGGTGCGAGGAGATAGTTGTCTGATGGGCATGATCATCGTCCTTGCCATCGAATACCTGCACATCCGCCTCATGCCAAAATGTTTGTCCTTGATCTATACTTGCAGCAAAGATCAGCTGAAACACGAGAATAGGCTCAGAGCTTTCTCTTCCGATTTGTTTCGATATTTGCGCAGCAGTATCAAGTCTATCCTCGAGAAATAGTCTTGCTTCATGTTTGCTGTGGCAGCCGATTCTCCAGCTTTTTGAAATGGCGAGTGACAAGTTACTAGCGAACTTCCGGACATGTCGAAGGCCTTTCGCAAGCTTGATGGCCTTTTTGGAAGACATATCATCCACAGTCCGACGGTTTGATAACACTATTCGAGTGAAGCGGTCGAGTGCGCTAGCTGTGTCATCAAGTTCCTGGACAGCTTCCTTGAGCTGCGTTACACCAAACATAAGCTTGATTCTGGGATTAAGGTCTAATCGTTTCCCACTCGCATCTTGGTTGGCTTTGATAATCCCAAGTAGATCATCTGATGCATCCTGTTACGGCTGTTAGTTTCATTGATGAAAGTTCAGGCTCGCCACAAAAGATTCGCGTGCGCAACTAGAACGAACCTTGA
Source organism: Halenospora varia (assembly GCA_020726485.1). Classification (NCBI taxonomy): domain Eukaryota; kingdom Fungi; phylum Ascomycota; class Leotiomycetes; order Helotiales; family Solenopeziaceae; genus Halenospora; species Halenospora varia. Next base: position 2,090,117 of record JAHEWH010000007.1, read on the forward strand.
AGGTTGGAACAAGACCGGCCACGTTCTTCGCTATTTTCTTAACAATATCGCAACTCTGCTGCAGTGCACCGGTGAAGGCAAGCTCGTTCTTCGGTCCCAAATAGTCCAAAATCTCTTCTCGAACACTTGCATCTCCCAGATAGCCAAGAGGATCTTGATCAAAATGCCATATATCTTCACAACCGCTCGCCATTAGAACCGATTTCACGGTCTCCTCCAGTATCTGCTGTTGCAGGAGTAGAGCACGAGCTAGCTTCTCGACGTATTTCTTTTTCCGAAAAGCGGCCCCCACCCGATGAATTCCATCTTTCGAGAAGTCAACAGCTGCGAAAAGAATTGGGAGAGCCCCAAGCACGAGACCAGCAACTTCGATTCCAGACATGTCGAGATCAAGCTGCCTTGGCCGGAAACTACTTAAAGTCAAGGTCTGATCGTGGGGTTTGCTGTCTGAAAAGTGATATGCAGGTATGCGACTTTCTGAAGGCGGGCAATACATGGGTATGATTGGATCACGTGCAGATTTAATATTGCTATCGGGGCGTCATGCATTAGCGCCCAATATATCACACTTACGTCCAGGCAGCTTCTTGGTCCTTACGATGTTGAAGGCGATAAATCGACTAGAGCTGTATATATTCACATACAGTATTCGATAAATGGCATATTCTAACGATGGCAGATGCATCAAGGCCAGCAACACTCGCAGAGACGGGCCTTAAAACCACTGCATTATTCAAGCAGATCAAGAGGATCGACCAAAATGTCCATGAGGAAGAGTGGCCCAGTGCAATGTTTGCGGCTCAATCCGACCGTTTCGACTTATGGGCCGTCAACTTAGGCCTTTTCGTGTCAGGTCACGGCTCTCTGGACTATCGCATTAGGGAAGCAGAGAGCCTTGAGCGAACGATTCACAGGTTCATCAAGGATCTAAATGATTCTTTGAAAGAAGGTTCTCATCCACTTGAGCTCACTTAGCCGTGTCTTGTACCTGACAAAAAAGTAATAGTACTTGAATACCGTACTGGTGAATCTGAGGAATTGGAGAACGATGACAAGAAAGATGCACCAACACGCTCCTTTGATGACTTTTTGGACGAGAAGCTCGAGGAAGAGAGTGACCAGGAGCTGGAATCTGACTTGGAGTTACTTCTGGACAGTGTGAAAGACCCTATTGATCGACTTTATAAACTGTCCACGAGGATTCGCAACCCCTCCTCCAGACTTGGATCTTCAAAAGCTCTCCGGCTCCAGCAGGTGGATCCGGATTCCGGCGTGGATCTCTTACAGGTTTTCGAAGTCTTTGACTACGATTTTGCCAGCTCACTGTTTTTACAGTACCGAAAATCTAAGGCTTTAGACGAGCACCAGCCTCTAGCGCCGCATGGAGATGGACTAGAGATAGACACTGATAATCATGTATGGGAGCCAATCCGGAGGGTATTGTCTCAATACCATGACCATATTTCTGTTGGCACCGAATCTTTTCTTGTCCAACGTCTCGCGCGCGCAAATGTGCGCAGACGACAACAATTTGCTTACTGGAAGCGACATCGTGACAAACTCAGCCATCATACCAGAACATTTACGCAGAATATTGAAGCCGGCGAAGACCTTACCTCATTCGTCGTTGACCTGAAGATACAAAGTAACGAAATGCCCCTCGCCCCAGTCGTGCACTCAGTCACCACAGCAACTCGTCTCAACATTGCACAGTTGGTTGACAGGGACGATAGATCTACTGTTTCAGTATCTGAATATGCTCCTTCAGCCTGGTGCCCAGGGAAGGAGATCATTGATTTCCCTCCTTCTCCCAAGCAAGGGCCTGACGAGAGGTTCTTCGAGTGCCCATACTGCTTCACATTATGTTCAACTGACCTTCTCAACGAGAGAGCATGGAAGTGAGTAAATTTCCAAGATTCTGCTGAAAGCCTTGGCAACCTAATTAAATTCGTAGGGCTCATCTCATACACGATCTTCGACCATATATCTGCACATACGAAAGCTGTAAGAACCCCGATCAGCTTTATGACAATCGTCGTGATTGGATACAACATGAAAATTGGTCACATAGAAGAGTATGGCGTTGTCCGGAGCATCGAGATCATGACTTCCACCACCTCGAAGAGTATCGCGAGCACCTACATAGGGAGCATCCCGAATACAGTGGATCCTCTCTTACGAAACAACTCGTTGATAGCGCTGAAACGAGCTTAATGACCTCAGATAGATCTTGCCCAATCTGTGAACTGACATTAAGTGATGCAAAGTCATTACATGGTCACATAGCTCTCCATTTGGAACGTTTCTCTCTCTTTTCACTACCCAGATCAGCTAGTGATGGGGATGTCACTTCAAAGGCCGGGGACTCTGACCAAGCGAACATTGCTTTTGAAGGCTCTAGAGATGATGACTTTAATTCAGATTTAAGTTCAATTATCGATCATGGGGGGATAAACTCAGCGTCGTTGGGCGGCTTGAAACCCTCCCCTCAGAGACAAGCGTGGCCAGTGTCATATGAAATCGACCACCTTTCCTCTGGCGTGCCCCTAGGCTTGTACAGAGACCCGGGAACAGCCGTTCTTGGCGTCGTGTATATGGCATTTGCGACTATCAGCCAGACGGGAGAACTCAATATACAGGCAATAAACCCGTCCAATGCTGCTGAAAAAGCTGTGGTCAACATCAGGGTCACGGATGTCGAACTCTCCGACCATCTTAAGGGTCTAAGCCCTCAGACCCTTGTGAAGTATTGTCGCGTGAGGCAACATTTCCTAGAAGGTCGAGAGCCAGCGGATAAGAGGAAGGCAAATGACCTCAGAGCTGTTGAGCTAGCCAAAGCTGCAGTTGACTCCCAGAAGCTGAGCACTCAGGTTTCAGCGCAGGAAGAATCTTCTTCATTTAATCCTCTGGCAACAAATTATACAAACATATCCTTCGACCTCGCAGAATCCGAGAGAATCAAAAAATCTCAGGAAAATATTAAGGATATTGCAATTACCTTTGCAAATGCTCTCAAGGGAGAGAAAAGAAGGCCAGATACAGAACCACTCAGCAAAATTCTACCAAAAATCACTCATGAGGAAGTCCTCGACCTACGTGTTGAATACAAGAGGGTGGTCAGAACTGGTGGGAAAGGTGTCAATGTTGCCAAACACATCAAGCTGCGCCTGAAAGACGAAGATCCCAACCTCATGAAAGCGTGCTATGTATGTGCTCTTGGCAAATGGGAAAGTGAGGCATACTGGGCAAACTTCTGGTATCAGAACGAGAAGAGCAGGCACGAGTTGCTTCTCGAGGCTTTGATGGGACGCACAAACCACGAGATCAGGGAAATCAAAGAGGGGTTCTCGGACAAGAAGTATAACGACAGCCTAACAACATGCATGAGGGTAGAACTGAAAGAAGACAAATTTAAGAAAGCTGTCTTGTTGGTCCTCGAGGAAAGGAGAATGGAGAACAATATTGATCTCGATGAGGATTTGCTAAGAGACGACTTTGCGGACCTACATAAGGCGGTGAAGAGCGAAGTAGGGGGCGAGACGGCGATGATAAATATCATCCTGACAAGAAGTGATACTCATCTGAGAGCGTTCCTAAAACTGTACGAACAGGAATATCAGACAAATTTTGCAAGGGAAGTGCTAAAGAAGAGCGGAAATCTTGTCGTAAGTCTGTTGTTCACCCCCGATCCGACAATTCTTGACATTACAACAGGGAGAAGTTTTAGCTCATGTCCTCAATGGCGTTATAAACCGACCTGTTCGCGACGCGTTGCTCATAAATCATGCCCTGACTGCTTCCAGAAAAGATGAACTGCGTCCTGAACTCATCATTTCTCGGCTCGTGAGATATCATTGGGACCGAAAACACATGATCAACATCAAGAAGGCTTTCAAGGAAAGATACGGAAAGGATTTGAGCAAGGCAGTGCATGATGGTACCTACGGAGAATGGGGGAAGTTTTGCGAGAGGCTCTGCGATACGTCTGTACTATCACATCTTCAGTCCGTATGGACACTATTAGATGACGGAGAACCCGATTACCAGGATGAATAGACACGGCTACCTAGCCTCCCATTCAAAGGAGACATTAGGCGGGGGCTGCCTAGAGATTTGTGAATAGACTACTCTACAATGGAGGAACCCGTCATAGGGTATGGAGGTTCACGGAAGACACATATGATCGGGATCGTCTACACTATTTTGATAATATGGAAAAGATGCAGAATAAAGCGCAACAATACAAAAAAGTATTAGCGAGACACAAAAGGGACAAGAAAGAAATGCCCGCTTGCCAAGCAAGCCCTAGAGATTTCCAATGTCCCCATAAGTCATCAATCTTCCCCGGTACCTCTTTATATTCATACATACTTACTATGCTTGCACCTACTGAACAGGCACACCGGCATCTTCTTTCTTCCCACCACCAAACATACCACCCAAATACCCACCCGCACCCTTAGCGCCATCTACCAAGCCTCCGCTAACACTTTGCGCTCCACTCCCCACCATCTTGCCTCCCTCACTCACGCCACCAACAATTCCTTCTCCAGCTCCTTTCGCATTTTTAATCATAGGGTCCGTGTACCCCGCTGCTGGTCCGCCATAACTTCCCTTATCGTCCCTTCCTTGACGTTCAGCGCGGTTGATTCCCTCTTTCGATGCAAGATTTCCGATAGGTGCTAGGAGTCCATTCTCGCCGAGCTGATTGCCGACGAGGTTGTGGACGTCGTTCTGGATTTGGTCGACTTGTTTTATGCCGGTTACTTTTGTTTTGTTAAGTGTTTCTGCGAAAGTTTCGTCAGAGCTGTGTTTATTCAAAAAGGGAAAATAGTGACAAATTAATCATGGGAAGGGGACATAGGTAAATGAACGTTACCTTTTGTAACATAGCTTGCTTTGTTGTCACCTTTCCCAAACCAGTAAAGGTATTGATCTTCGATCCAGGGCATCCAACGTTCGTATTGGTTATTGTAGGCTTCCTTCACCCATTCAGTGTAAGTTTGTTTCTTCTTCTGCTCGGGTGAGAGAGCATCGTATTGTGCGTGCTTTTGCTCTTCCGTTGGTTCTGTTGGCTCTGCACCTTTGCTGGCGAAAGGATTGCTTGGGAGGTAATTCATTTTGGCGTTGTTGATAGAGAGACGTTCGAAAGTTTTGCTTGAAGAAGTATGATACAGAAGAAATCAAGCTAGAGTTGAAAGAAAGAGATTTCAGACAAAATGGATGTGTCCACAGAGGTTTAAATATCACTTTAACCAAACTTGGCCAAAGCGTAGATAATAACTTTTAATATGTGGCCGTGCAGCCGTGGCTGACGTGCGTCACGCCCATGACGTCAATAAGATCATGTTCTCGATTCTCGAGATCTTGTTTGCAGGAGTTGTGTGGATGTGCTTCGTGGAGAAACAGGGATTAAAACCGGGTTAGCAGTTGTGGAGAAAAGGTGGAAGCGAATCAAACAAATAGGAGGCGTTAGCGAGGGTTTCGGATTTAGTGGGTAGGAAAGCTTGTCGCACGTGCTTTGGGTGCCAACCTCATCTGAAGTATTATTCTAGAAGATTACCATTGTGATATTTAGAGGAAAATAGAGTATCTTCACGATGTCCTCGACTTACAAACATAAATCGCTTCGAGTTGAGAGGTGAAGAGTATTTTGGGAGCTGTGGTATGTCAATGGCAAACAATTCGCCAGAGTAATCGCAGCTCTCAGCTAGAATACTCATCTATGAGATTCTACCTTACTTTCTTCACTTCCCAAAAGCAAATGAGTCCACACCTCACCACATGCTGTGCTCTCCTTCCCAAGTGCTATGGGGATTTCCTTAATCTCCTTTGCGGGATCTTGTGTGTAATCCCGGGTGGTAAGAAACCATTGATACACATCCTTCTATTTTTGGCCTAGAATTTCTTAGAAATTATGACATCAAATTCTTGTTACGATGTCTAATCGTCGAAAATTTACGAGACGAAGAGTAAATATGTTAGCTGGGACTACATTTAAAGACTCATAAGCAATTTAAAAAGATTCGTGCTTCAAAAACTTTAATCCTTACTCAAAATAGCATCTGAAACGTCGTTATTCATTTAGTTGCTCGTTAGTAGCATCTCTTCACCTATTGATATATTTAACTCTTAATGTGTCCCTCGAACACTTCATTCTCGCTAAACACAGCCTGGCGTTTGCGCCGACATATCATTGGCTGAGTTGCCAGCCATTAATTTTAGTCTAGCGCAGCGATATCACAGGAAAGTTAAGGCGGCAATTGATGCTGAGGCTGAAACGGACGTTCGGCACAGCCCAACTACTCAACTAAGCAAACCATCTTCATCGGCTTAAATCAAAGATGGAAGTAGTGCCATTGCTTTCCGCGTTAGCATTCTCACCGCCCGAGACAACAAATAAACGATAAAAGTCTCACAGCCCCTTATTTATAGCGCATCGAGAAACATCATCGCGGCTCATTCATCAACTATGAGCCTCAACTTCACTTCGGACAGCTCCAGCTTTCCGGCCTCGTTGACACTAGAGCTCTCCTTGAGTAAAAGTCCTCCCGACCTCCTTGGGTTCTCTGAAGTTAGCGGGCTTTATGGGCCCGGTACATGGGCTGCATGGTTTCTCGTTATCGTAGCCTCGTGGTTGCATCTCCTATATCTCCTCGCCGAAATTGAGATCAAGTTAGACATCAATATGTGGGCCTATTTACTCGGGCTCAACTGGGCAGCTGTTGACCTCATCCGCCATTCACGTCATTTAAGCTCCCAATACTATGCAGGAATTGGGTCGGAGCAGTGGTCCAAGGAAGCAGCCTCTGTTGGGGCCGCTTTGACAATGGTCTTCTGGGGCTCTTGTGGAGCATTAGCTCAGCTCTTACTTTGTTGGTCGGGAACCAGTAGTGAGTTCTTGCGGCCAACAAAAGGCTATTGGCGAAGAGTATATGTTCTCGCGTTGGGCCTTTTGCTACCTTGTACCAGCCTCATCGCAATCGGCCCATACCTCGGATTATGGCAAGGTGGGCCTGATGATCACGCTGTAGCGGATCTTATACCGGCTCTGTACTGGAAAGGGATGAACGCCGCTCCAGGCGGGTCAGTGCAATTTGTTCGCCTCGTTGGGCATCTCAGCTATCTCCAACTTATAACTCTGCTGGGAATATGGGGATTTGTTTTGTGCTTCTGTCTAGTTGTGGATAGTGTTCTTCATTTATTCCCAAGTCGTCTATTACGCCCTGTTGTTCGTCCTCTATTGCATTTTCTTATTACGACGGTGGATTATGTACTTCCTTTGTGGGATTGGGCCCTTTCTCATAATTGTCTTTGGTATTTCACTTTCGCTTTGCAGTTATCATTCACGTTGGCCTTTACGTTACTAGCAATGGTCTTTTTTTTCTGCTTCGTTACTCTCGGTTTGCCCTTCTGCATGATTACCCTCATGATTTTCCCTTTTTTCTTCTTCCTATCTGTTGTCTATGTCTTCAAAGCATATTTATTTGGATCAAGCCATTCGGTCTCATGTTTTTTCATGCCATGTGCCCCCCAATCAATCTCGGAAACCGATCAGGCGGGAACTCTATTCGTCGGGCTAGCTCTCTTTGTGGGAGTAGAAATCCTGCCACCACTATATGCGACCTTTAAGAAGAGATACGTGGAAGGAAGACAGTTCGAACAGAGTGTTGATCGAAGTATCACGAATGGGGCAATGAGAAGGCTGGTTGACGGGAGCTTGAGAAGTCTGGTGGGAGGAAATGGACCAGTACCTACAACAAGGAGGGTCAACTCGGGAATTGAACTGGAGGAGGGTGTATACTCTGGCTCATGAAGCGGTGAGGGTACGGACGCGCTACTTCGTGAAACGACTCAAGCGAGGGACGTGGGTGCAACGAATGCCTTTAGGCGCAACAACTCAGACCTTTTTTTGTCAAAAGGTTACCAAAATTCCAACAGCTTTTAATGTATATAGTACTGCAACCTTAACGAAGAATAGATAGCGAATTGCAAAGTAAGATTATAATTTGTTCTTACCTTCTAAGTTTCGTTCCCCAAAGTAAGACAAAACACAGGACAAGCCAAATTTGGTCGCTAAATCGTCAAACTATATAGCGATTCTAATCGCCTTTTGAAAGTGAGTCTATCTTCTAACTTTCAGAGCTAGAAAGACAAGAAATAGACCAGTATGTTATTAGACACAAGAAATTCGCCGACGTAAAAGGATTTATTCTCTGTAAATCCTAAAAGAAAAGTTTACTATTATCAATTCTTATTCTTATAATGTAGTCATCCTGACATAAAACATCTCATTAGATTTGTGGAATTAACTTTAATTTAGTTATTATTATTTCTTGCTTCTTTATTCCGTTGTAAACTACTTGGATAGACGTTGTTTGATTTCTACTATTTTATTATAACTTAGGACTCTAAATAAGAAGCTGCTTAGTACGATGTTCGCCAAGGGCTATAGAGAAAGAGAAAATAGGGAGTAGTATGATTTGGGGGTTTGTCCTCAGCTGGTGCACAAAATGCACGTGACATAAGCCCACTTGACCCAAACCAACAAATCTATCTTGATGTATCCCAGGCTGCAATTGATACCATCCATATACGCATTTCAGGCAACCTAAGTACCTCCAATCATTTACCTAAGCATAATACATTACTGTCTCGCCCTCTCCACCCAAGAATCCCATCTAAAACCCCCATCAGCTATCATGGTGCTCTACCAGTGTCAGTTCAGGGTATGACGCCTTGCCTATTGTGGTTTAGCGTGGAACAGCTCCTGAGATTGCCATCTCTCAACACCACTCCTTAGAATTAGTTCTTCAGTTATTCCAATATATTCAGGGATTCCTGCAACTTCCAATTGCCTCAATTTCACCAATATCCTCTGATCAGACAACCAGGTCGACCCTGATCCCATCCCAGAATCCGACATCTCCACCACCTATACAGCTAACACACCCCCCGAAACCGTCGTTACCGACAACTATGAAACTTTTGGCGATACCAAGCCTAGCTCCGTATCCTCAGTTCCCTGGCCTGGCTCCACATTCATCATCCGCTCTGTCTCTTCAGGGCACGTGATCACACTCCTGGATGGGCAGATTGTGCTGGCCTCGCCAGGCGGGCGCGGCTCGATTCACTGGGCTTGCGTGGAAACTAAAGGCTGGCTCGGCTTCCGGAATGCAACCTCAGGTAGATTCCTGGGCCATGATTTTTGGGGAAGCCTGTGCTGTTCGGGCGAGAGACATCAGGGGTGGGAAAACTTTTGTGTTAGGTTGAGGCCGGAGGGAGGATATGTCTTGCTTATGACGCATTGGGAGAGGCTTTGGCATGTGGGAATCATATTAGAGCAGGGTGTGGAGAAGCTTGCGAAGGTTGGGGATGGAGGATCTGATGGGATCGTTTGGGACTTTGTGAAGGTTTAGGTCTTTATCCCTTCGACCGTAGCTAGGCCCCTGACAACTTCTGTGGCACGTGCACAGCTACGCGAGCTTCCTTCAGACGTCAGACCGTCGCGCCCGCGAACACCAAAATGCGACTTTTTGTCGCATCGCGTCGACCTCGAAACCCACCAAAGTAAGCCTCAGTATGATGTTCTACCAGGTACCTGAAGGGTCTAATAGGGGCACCAAGTCCAACGCTCGAAAAGCATGTTCGCAAATGCGACGCGTCGTCTACAAAAGGTGGTGATTGCAGGCAATTGCAATCACTAAATGGATTATTTAATAGTAGCTCCTACCTTCCTACCTTCCCCCTTATATCAATCACGCCTGCTTACTCTTTTCTCTATTCAGAATGGCCTCCTAATATATCGAAGCATACCGCACCTCTAACGACTGCTTTTTTAATGCCAATGATTCATTTGACAACCCTAAATACCTTGAACCTAAAGACCTTAGAAAAGGGCTCCTTCCACCTAATTGGCATAAGCTACGAAAGAAACACCAGGAGATTTTAGATTTAGTAGAAGTTGAAGATGATTTTATTCCTATATTCACAGACCCTACGCTCCGTCAGCGTCAGCTCCTTATCCCGCCTTTTATAGATCACTATAATCCACTTAGTTTTTTCAAGCTCTTCTTTTCTGACGACGTCTTTAAATTTCTCCTTCGCCACACCAACTCCTATACTACCAATTAGATCAAGAAGCATAGGAATGATCTAGATACACAAGCAAGGAGTTGGACACCAATAATAATGGATGAACTACAAGTTTTTATTGCTATCCCGATTTATATTAGAACAGAGGGTCAAAAGAAGGTGTCAACCTATTAGAAAAGGCCAATCCGCCATAAACCAATAAGGAGGATGGGGTTGACAAGGTATAAACAAATTAAGAGATTTTTTAAGGTGTCAGACTGGCAGAAAGACCCTTTAACTCCTAAAGAGATTAAACTAAAGTGGTATATAAAGTTATCCCCTCTTTTTGAGCATGTGAGTTTACCCCACTACCCCACATTTCCTAAATCTAAGCTTACTCTTAAATTAGATCCGTCAGGCCTCACAAACATATATAATCCCTCGCCAGGAGGTTTCCTATAATGAGCAGATGATTGCCTTCCACGGCAAAAGCCAGCATAAGATCAAGGCTCCTGCAAAGCCAATTAAGGAGGGATATAAGATGTTAGCAATATGTGATGCGGGGTATGTTTGGGACTTTAGGTTTTACTCAAATGCCAAAATTGCAGGTAAGATTATAACACCCTCCTAGCGCCTGCTTATTTGGTACCTATAATCACATACTAATTACCCTGTTTTTTAGGTACTACAGAAGTCGATCCGGTAGAGGGACATTGTGCCACGAGTTTAGCTGTCATCTCACTTATAAAGAGCCTCCCTTATTATACCCACAACTTTAATATTTATTTTGACAATTACTTCTCTAAGTACACGTTATTCCTTTACCTCCGCGACCTTGGTATCAGTGCTACCGGCACTATGAAGCATTCCGCCGCGTTCCTCCACAGTCACTTCGCTAAAGACCTCGCTTCATCCAAAGGCAAAAATAAGCAATAAGGTAAACTTAAAGGAGAGAAGATGCAAGAGAAGCTACAAGCTGACACTCTTACGCCGGCGCCATGCCAGGATGGAGTTATAATTTATTATTGGAATGATCAAGGCTGTGTCTTTTTCATATCTACAATTCATGGAAAGCTTTAGTATATCCACCGCCTTCGCCGTCGATATAAGGACTATAGGAGTGCTTCTACAGATGCTAAAAACAAATTTAGATTTGATAATTATATTAAACCTGATCTTCTTGACGTTATAGGCAAGAAAGTACAACCACTTCATTATATTCTGTTTCAAATTATACAACTAATTCCTGTGTTTATTGATCGATATAATCACAGGATGAATGGAGTAGATCTTGCAGATCAATTACATGCTGTCTTTTGCACACAGCAGATATCCTGCCGCAATTGGCACCTATATTGGTTCTATTTTCTTGATACCGCAATCACTAACTCCTTCCTGCTCTGGCGCTGGCATCGCGAATCACTTGGACCTAGTAAATATCGGCTTAACTCGCACCGATACTATAGGGAATGCCTTGTAGAAGGACTCCTTCAAGGGCTTCCCTATTTATTTGACCGTATTCTTGTCACTCGCAAATCAAGGTTTATTTGCCCAAACGAATGGAATATCCCTCTCCATCGACATATTCCACAAGGAGGATGCCGCCGCACTACCTGTTACTTTTGTCGGTTTAAGACCTCAAGGAAAATTGGCCATATAGGCACTAACTTCTTTCGTACTACACATATGTGTGTCGTCTGTAAGGTTCTATTATGTCTCCGTTGCTTTCCTGACTATTATGCCGTTCGTGTTGAAAATAAGGGCTTTGGAATCTTTGTTTTTCAGGAGCCTAGGTCAGGGAGAATGGTGGTTGATCTAATGGATGCAAAGCTACCAGAAGACGTGGAGGAGGAGGTGGTGGAATTGCCATTATTATTAAATAACTATTGAATAAAAAACTTGGTTGTTGCGTGTTCTGAAAACCTATAGAAAAGGGCCTGAAATCCCTGTCACCTATTTTTATATAGAAATGGCTTTTTTCTAGGGTCAAGAAGTTGCCAAGCACTTAGCGAGCGTGCGGTGGCCCTTGCACGTGCACAGATAATTCACATCCTTGCTCAAAAGGCCAGACTACGGTCGAAGGGATACCAATTTGCCTTTTCTCGTTGTTGATGAATCAAGCAAGAGATTTTTAAGCCATCATATCCCGACTTCGCATCAGTATGCAAGCAAAGTACCGCCACTGGCACTTTTTCTGATCTCGTTCGTTCTGCATTTTTATAGCGTTTTCAGGTTCTCATTTTGGTGGCTTTATCCTCAGTCGTCCCTCACACCATTTGCTTGGTTGATTGACGTTTCGTTGGTCTGTGGTCGTTCGTTAGCGATCTTACAAACAAGGTATGGACGTACCCGATAGTATCTGTTCCTTCCTCAATACGATACATGTGTGGAAATTTGAGGCGTCGATTTTGATTTAGGATGAGCTAATAGTCATATATCGGCAAAGTTAAGTAATGGAGCAGATATCGGAAGTCCGTACGGCCGGCTATTGGTCGTTGGTCGTCGGGTACCCCTGAGATCTGCCGGAGAGTCATGTTTTATCCGAAAATGAGTTTCAGGAACAACCGCACCCAGGAAAAATGGTTCTCTTAATCGTACTTTATCCACGTGGGAGAAGGCACCACCAGGGCACATTACCAATTGGGGCTAATATAATATGAATGCGGGGAAATGCACCCCCACCCAGACTCAATCCCAAGATCCAAGAGCACGGTCAAGCTTAAATAGCTCGTGCAACTCCAACTGCTTGGAATCGAAGATCCCAGCAAGGCCATAGTGACAAGAGTCTTCAGAAAACAACTCATCATGACGGTAATTTCGCATACTCTGTTTTCTGGGTTCGCCTTATTCCCCACTGTGTTCGCGGCCACTTCCACACTTCTGGCATCACACTTCAATGGGGCAATATTCACACTCTCCTTGAACACGCAAGGCAGCAATGGCACACTTGCCATTACTTCCGCCGCGGGTGGCTGTGGCTCTACGCCGACTTGGCTACAGTACTATGCCGATACCAAGAAGCTGTACTGCTGGGACGAATCATGGCAAGGCTATGGAACCATGGCAGAGTACAGCGTGTCAACTGACGGAACACTCACCGTTACCGGTCAGGCGAAAACCACTGGAAACGATGTACATGGAGTGCTGTATGGAGGGCCGCTTGGGAGAAGCTTTATAGCTACAGTAGAATAGTAAGTTTTGCAGATGCTGCTATCGCAGGTACGGCTGTCTGACATCTCGACAGCACTCCCTCGACCATCACAACCTACGCACTGCCTTTAAAAGCGGGCCCAGACCACCCATTCACTGAACCCCTTCAGATGGAGAAATTCCACATGGCGGCCCCCGGGCCTAATGAGCGTCAGAACGACGGACCCCATCCGCACCAAGCTCTTCTTGATCCTACTGGAAAGTTCATCCTCGTACCTGATCTCGGTGCTGATGTAATTCACATCTTCGCCATCAACACTACTAGTGGCCACCTCGACGCATGTCCTGATGCTCAGACAGCTCCAGGCGACGGCCCACGACATGCAGAGTGGTGGAGCCCAAAGGGCAATACTATGTCCTCGGATGGCCTGAAGCTATTCAGTGTCAATGAACTCGGGAACTCGGTTTCAAGTTGGAGTGTCGCGTACGGTGCGGGGTGTTTGAGTCTCAATAAGACGCAGACGATAAGCACCTTCGCTGCGGGAAAAGTACCAGCTGCAACAGTGTTCAACGGCGTCTCATATCCTCCTAAAGCAGCCGAGCTCCGCATCGTAGGCAACTTCCTTTATGCTGCTAACCGCAACGATAAGTTGTTTGGGAACCAGACAGATTCTTTGGCGACGTACTCGATTGATCCAATGACTGGGACTGCTACATGGGTCGGAGCGACGAGCGCGCATGCTTTTTATCCTAGGAGCTTTAGTGTTAATAAGGCTGGAACGATGGTTGCTGTGGGTGGGCAGACGAGCTCGAGTGTGGCTATTATTGCGAGGGATACTGTGACGGGAAAGTTGGGGGATTTGATTGCGTGGTTGCAGGTTGGGGGCAAGGGGACATATACAAACGAGGATGGATTGAGTTCTGTCATTTGGGTTGAGTAGGTGTCAATATTGGGACGAACATGTGGTGTTTTGGAGAGAAAAGGGGGAAGGGGTGGTGATTAGAGGGTTGGAACATGGTGTAGTATAAACTTTTTAGGAAATGGGGAAGAATGAGAAGTTGGGCTTGAGATGCATTTTGGTGTTGTGTGAGGACCATGTTAATGACCTTAAAAAAAACACAGGTAAACGCTGGGATTCTCTGATTGATGGTGGAGCATTTAAGGCACAGTGAATAGCCAAAAATAAAATAAACAGCAACATCTAGGGGGGAAAAGAAACAGATAAAAACAAAAAGGAATTCCCCATGGACACATTCATTCTATGCTGCCATTCGAAAAGCGCTTTAGGACATGAGGAGAATAAATTATTTTGAAGTGTGTAACGAGGTTTTTGAACTCAGTGTCGTGATTTGGGGCCATTGGTCCAGAGTTTAGCGAGTGCCAGCCCGTAAATTTAGCGACAATACGCTAAAAACATGATTGACCATAATTTCTAGGCTGTTGTCGTGAAATAACCGCGCTATTTAACCCCTCACCAGAGAAAACCTTTGAAAGTCTCGGCACCGCATATATTGATTTTAGTTGCAATCACAGGAAAGCATTGATTGGATTCATTTGCGCAGTTTTTGGATTATGATAAATCCTCACTAGTAGCAGGTTCCCTGGAACGTCTCCAACGGGCAAAAGTTATGCCGCCTTGGCGAGCGGCTGACCTTGCTACATCGTGAAATGGATCCTGGCTATTGAATTTGCAATTTGGAATCGCTCGTGGAGTGGCGGGATCATCTTGGACAGAAGGTGAGACAACGACCCAACAAGGCCACTTCAACCTCAGTGATCTGGGAGCTGTAGTGGCTTGAGAGCCATCACCACAGTATAAGCAGGATTGGAGCAGCAAACGGGACTTCAACAAACCAGTGCAGATATGACTGCCAGATCATCTTCACAGTCCTCATCGACGCCGATGGCGAATGGCGCACCGGGTGTCCAAGCCAATATTTTTGGGAAGACAAGTGGTTGGTATCATGGCGCTAAATATGATACTGCGGATATGTGGACAGCAGCTGTGAATCGTGAGAACGATAAATTCAAACGGTGCCTGAAAGCTGGCTTGAATGCCAATCACTCACGATGGGTCAAAGATGATAAAATTGTGGGCACTGGGGCAAGAAGTGTTGCAGATGTTGTTGCCTGCAGAAACGATATTAAGGCCATGAGTTTGCTGATAGAGCATGGCGTTGATTTATCTGGAACCACTATGGCCATGTTTGTGTCTCAAACTCAAGCGCAACGTACTCTGCTCCTGACTGGAGACTACCGAAAAGTGAGTGAGAAAGAGCCATGGACAACACCGTTACATCTCGCTTGTAGATATGGCTACATTGACTTGGTTCGTATCATTCTAGACGAAGGCCACGCGGACCCAAACACGAGGGACTGTCAATGCCGAACTGGTCTGCATGCGACTGTTGTTGGGAAAGGAGAGCTTGCCGTTGCAAAACTATTGTTAGACCGAGGAGCTGCGGTTGATGTGCAGGACCTTTCGGACGCAACACCTCTCGCCATCGCAGCTCTTTTCGGTAAACTCGAACTTGTGGAGCTGTTGATGAATCATGGTGCTGTTATTGATGCCACGGACGGTCGTTTGGAGACAGCCTTATACAATGCTTCGCTTCGAAATCATTCTAGTGTTGTTGCCGCCTTGGTGGCACGCGGTGCTAACATAGACTTGCGCAACATTGATGGCATGTCTGCCTTTTTCAAAGCCGCAAGCACGCTTAAGACCGACACTTTGGATAAATTGACGGAATGCGGTGCGGACACGGATGCTCGAGACAATAATGGCTGCACGGCGTTAATCCGAGCAACAATGGCAAAGAACATCCCGCTAATCATGCATCTACTGCAACTTGGAGTTGATATCGACGCGGAAGATAGCGACGGATGGACGCCCCTTTTCACCGCGATGATTCACAACGATGAGAATCTAATTCGTATTCTCCTCGCTTATGGTTCTGATATGAAAAGGCCGGACCATTTCAACAACACAGCTTTGCATCATGCAGCGATCCTCGGTGCAACTTTAGTTGTCAGACACATTCTGGCATTGCCTCCTTCGAATAACATTGGCCATTCACAAATGAACATCTTTGGCGAAACCCCTTTAGCCCTTGCATCTAAGCACAACAGCAGCCCCATCGTGAAAGTCTTGCTCAAGCACGGCGCAAATCCCCACCACGTCGACTCAAACGGATACCGAGCATTAGATAGGGCTATGTACTGGGGAAGCCATGCCTGTGTTCGGCTCCTCCTCGAAGCCGGAGTGAGTGTTGATAGCAAAGCAATTCTTGCTCTCCAGCAAGGAAAGTACGACAAGCCGAACGGATCAGGAAACCATGATATGATCCTCATCCGCTTACAATCTCAGTATTCAGCATTAATTGTGTCCAACACAGCGACTTCATCTAGCTCGCAAGATTTATTCGCCAGGAACACCACACTTGACAGCCTTCTTGCACGTATGCGCGAGAAGCAAGGAAAGCCCGTATTAGAATTGGCCCCATCGATAGACGAGAAGAGCACCGAAGAAGTCATATCGCCTGATCCATTCGAAGCGTGCATTCCGAAACCGCCGTCTTCGATGATCATTAATAACAGTACAACAAATATCCAGGCGAACGGGACTGGCGCTCTGGAGGTTGGGGCAGCGGGGGCCAATCTCGCGCTGGGTATTACGAATACGATTTTGAACAGCATCTAAGATGCTGCTTGCTACACCCAATGTGCTTTGGAGATGTACAGAACCCTCAATAGGGAAGTGCTGGAGTACTGCGGAATTGTGTCGGAATACGATCCAGTACCTTCGATCCGCAGTACCGTACCTTATTTGAAGTAATTATAGGAGCACTGGTTTTTCTCGCGGGATCTCGAAGTCCGTGAAGCCGAAAGTGTAATCAAGGCAACAAGTAGTTGTATATAAATCAATATTTTACAACGAAAGTATTATCCTGTATATTTGAGAAAGGATATTGCCTTGGAATTGACTATGAGTAGTTGATTATATCTAGATTACTTGACATAATCAGATTTTTACAATTCAATGCTTATAAGTTCTGGGCGTACGTGGTGGTCGTGGTTTTGGTGGAGGTCGACATGTAAGCCTGCTGTGGAAGTTGGGTTTAGGGTGGCGGACAGATGAGAATCACGACAAGCCGAGATGTGCAGATGATTCTGTCAATATATAACTCGTTCGAGTGCATTTTTTAGCTCCAAACAGCGAGTGGTTTGCCGAGGTAGAGATTGACGTGGCTCGAAAGTTGGCTCTTAGTGCGACTGTAGCTAAAGATATCAGTCGAAGCTTGCCGGTGAATTGATACTTACTAACATAATTTAGACCCCAGTACTTCTATAAATGAGCTTGTTCGTCAAATAGAAGCCCAAAGGATCTGATATAGACATTGTGACTTGGTTAGCGGTTGATACCCGATAAACCAGTAGGTTTGCGCTGAATTGCATCAGACTCATCAAAAAGACGAAGTTCGTATCATCAGTGCTGTTGTTGATATCTTCAAATTGCAAAACTACCCATGGAGAAAGACGCTTTTGGTGGAGTCACTGCTTAGTGTGGCTGTTTTGTGTACCCTGAGAATGATTCATTTGTCCATCATATGCTCCAGCGCATAATGTACGGCTATGATAGGTCAGGGATCAATAATCAACTACCAGCATATGATCATATATTGCAAAATGGGTCCATGGCTGTTCGAAGTGGGAATGCTTTCAAATAGCTGATAGTTAACTCATTTTATATTCCCTACTATCACCTCACTACGATCACAATTGTGGGGCGCAAGAGAGAACGAAATGTCAAAGTCAACCGTGTTGCCCCATACGGCGGGGTTCTTGAACAGGGTTCCGGCAACTATGACTGAGCGTGTTCAAGAACTGTTAAAGCTGCAGGATCAACAGCTGGGGCTGTTTAAAGAATATCAGGAGCAGTTCCACAACCTTGAAAGAGAATTTCACAATTGATATACACCTCTCTTCGATGCCCGATTAAGTATCACCAATCTCTCTCGCAGCGGACTTGGACAAATTATAACCAACCAAAAACTTTCAAATTCTATCACGATTAATGGCACAGACGCTGGCGTTCCCAATTTTTGGCTTCGAGCTCTGAAGAACAATGCGACAGTGGAGGACTACATCACGAAAAAGGATGAGGCTTTGAAATATCTACGCAAAATTCAGCTGGAATATCTCGATAATTACAAATTCAAGATTATGTTTGAATATGGTCAAAACCCGTTCTTTAGTTAATCAGGTGCTGATGAAGACGTTCTTGTATGAAAATGATCCGGACGATTGTACCGGAGAATTAGTGTTTGGGGAGGCACGAGGGGAGGAAATTCATTGGAAAGAGGGCCCGGATTTGGCGTCAGTAATTGTGAATCGTGAAGACAGGAAACATAGTAAGTAACCAATGACCCAATTGACCCCATAGTAAACTAACAATGAGCGGAACAAGTTGCAGTTTCTGAAGGACCCGCCGAGAAACCTTCTTTCTTCGTCTTTTTCCAGACTGTCACCAGCTCTGTCGATGAGATAACTTCGGAGAACGATGGGGACGACGATGACAGTGAGGATGAGGGTGAAGAGCACAAGGACAAAGAGGAAGGAGACAGTGGAGATGAAGACGAAGATGACGACGATGGCGATGACCCCAAAATAGCACAATTGAAGGTGCACTTCAGTATTGGAGAGGAACTCAAGGATAGAGTCATTTTTTGTGCAGTTCATTGGTATACTGGGGAGGCCCGTGTCTACGAAGAATATGATTGGCTGTCCGATTGAAGAGCAAAGTGTATAAATTCAAAGGAGTGACAAAATGCTAAAAGGACGCTCTCCCAATACAAACCCCGCTCCTTTCCTAGTTGCTGCTCCCATAAATGCATCAAAAACAAACCTTTAATCCCACACCCGCCAAACGCAAAATAAAGCAAAAACAAACAAAAAATCTCTCCGCCTCAAATCTTGTCCCTACAGCCCACTACCCCCCAACTCTGATAAAAGCCACTTAATGACCGGGACACTCAACACTCCATGTCCAATGACTCCCGCAAATAGCCCCATCACCAGCCCCTGATTGCTTCGTGCATTTTGCCTGGTCGCATCCTCAGTTAAATCCTGCAATCTTGCAGGAGTTGCCGTTGCATCGCTACCGCACACTTGATATCAGCACAAATTCCATTAAATTCAATCATATTCGGTGTTAGGAAATGAAGGATGGGAAAGGGGGAAGTGGAAGTGAAAAGGAAAAGTAACGGCATACCCCGCAATAAGCCCACCCATTAGGACATCCCCGGGCCTCGATAGTAGCGCCCTCGGCATCACGAGTGATGAGTGTTGAGGCTTCTGTGTCGAGGACTGGTGTTGCGGTTACGAAAGCGGTGGTTGCCAAGATGGCGGCGAGGAAAGAGGAGAATTGCATTTTTAGATGTTGGTGGGTTGCTGGTGTTTTGGAATGGTGTTGTTGAAGGAAAGTAAAGTGTGGATGTTTGTATGGTAGTGAGTGAGTATGTGGAGTGAGTGTTAATGTTGTAAAGATGCGAAACGTTGATGATGATGATGAATTAGAATTGAGAGGAGAAGTCAACATTCTTTATACTTTAATTAGACAGCTGTGATGTGCGCAGCGTTCACGTCGTAAACCTTAATTTTGAAGGTTAGAACGTACTCTCTGCATTGTCGCCCTTCACGATGCCCTCATTTAGTCACATAACCAGCATGATCATTCCAAGCCTCGACCTATTCTCGGAGCGGCTTCCGGAACTTTGTTCACAATTGGAACTTCGTCCCCACAGCTAGGCATATTATTTTGTTTGACACTCCCTTGAGAACAGTACCAGACTAGTTCTCTAGTAAGAAAGCAGGCGTAGCGAAACTCCGCACTCGATACGCCACATACGTTTCGTTAAAGGCAAGTCACATTGCAAGTAACCTTCAAGCTAAGCATATAATTAACAGTAAGAACTGAACATGTCCAAAAAGTTCTTGACCAAGGGGGAGAATACGATAGGTGGATATTGAGGCTGTATTGAACATCTGACGATGGACCCTGTGCACGTCTCACCTCATCCAATAGGCTGGCACTCTTGTTCCCCAGCATCGGGAATAATCACAATATCGTGTAACCTGGCTGAAGAAAGCATGGCAAGTAGAACTGATATATGGAAGTCTATTTGGGTGAGAAGACATTGTGAGATGGTTTCGTGTAGATGGAGACTTCATGATGTAGCGATCCTTTTAGAGGGCTTGCTTCGAACACTTCACAGATAGGGAGGTCTGGAATTGAATTGCGACTCCACCACGGAATCTAGTAATTGCAAAAAGTCTTCATGATCTTCTCCCAGCACCATACACGCCCATGAACGCTTACAACAGTTCATCCCATCAACTGTTTGGCTACACTTAATCGCGGATACCCCCGAAGCTACAAACGAGTCCCCACTCCGCCCCCCTGTCAGAAGCTTAACCTCTCACCTCACAAGATCTCAGCCCTACAGCCCATAAGCTGACCATCAAACTAAGCTTCTTTTGTCTCTTTCTGTGCTACAATTGTCCCAAAAGGTTTTCTAAACACGTGGAAAATGTTGCGTTGCACGAATTAGAGACGTAAGCTTCGTGGCTTGCTCTCGTTCTTACCAAAAGGAGAGTCGCGAAGCAGAAATAGGAATAGTTTACGCAGTTTGACTTCCTTGTTGTGTCGTCAGGTGAGGATGCATATACGGAGGAGATGTTGTGATAGGTTGTGCGAATATACTGGGGGGTAGAATTAGGCGTGTGTGATAGTAGAATCGAAATGCGCAGCCATGATGCCGTTCAACTCGGACTCCTCAGCGAATGGAGAAAGTTGGAATGTGGAAAATATCGTATTGTACACCATTCCAGGCTTTTCAGCAGCTTTTATGTTCTTTTGCAAGCTTATTTGGATTGAACGCCTCGAAGTAGAAGGCCCACATGCTGAGCGTTTGATCGTTCGCATTGTCTCTCGAACCTGCGTCTCATTAGCACCACCCTCAGCACTCCCTCGCCACCTCTCCAAAGTCATACGCAAAAAGACTTACTTTCCCGCCCAACATGCTGCACAACCTGCGCTCCTAACCCCAACCTCTCCACCCCCCTCTCATCTGCCAACCGTTCCAACAAACTATCCGTCTGTCCCTCGCCCTTTTCTCTCAAGAACCCCACTATTTTCCCCGCCTTGTCCCGCGGGAAGACCAGCGCTTGGCTACAACAACCGCCAATATTGAGGTTGAATATTTCACCCTTGGGGATTAGGTTGTTTTTTCCGATCATGAAGATTATTGACGTGAATGCTGGTACGTTTACGAGACATATGATGAGAAGGGAGTAGTTGGAGAGGTAGGTTTTCCTAAGGGTCTTGAATTTCTACCGGACAAGAAGGAGAATGATGAGTGTTGAGGAAATGGCGAGGAAGAGTGTGAGGGTTAAGTAGTAGTAGAAGAAGTCTCTTACGCCCCACAACAATACTGTTTCGGTGTAGAAGAAGCGGAGGTAGAGCTAATTGTGGTATTTGGGATTGGGATTTGATTTTTCGGAGGGCGTGGAGAATTTTGACGAGCTAGGAGTCGGCGAGGATGATTTTGTCTTCGAGGATTAGGGTGTATGGTACGGTGGTGTGGTGGCGGCAGAAGGAGAGGAGGGATATGTAATCGCTGAGAGAAGGGGTCAGTTGGGAACGGGATATGAAGAAACGCTGGTGAGGGGGCAGACGCACTATAGGCCTTTTCCCCGATCTCCCTGCCTTCTCCCATTTCCTTAATCGTTCAAGCTCCCCCAAGCTGACATTATACCCAGCAGCATAATCGACAGCACTCAACAACCACGGCTCCTCCCAGCTCCGGCGAATTTCTGGATTTGTATCACATGAACATATATCTTCGACCTCTCTACCTCCGTCAATCCTTCCAACAATGACCCAATCGCAGCACCAACATATTGTGTGTTTTGCCTTTTCACTGTCACAACTGCGACACAGATCTCAGGATGGGTGGATGCTTTCGTCAGAATGGTATTCGCTCGAGACGCATTCGTGATGAACTCGTACGCCTAGTTCTTGCGATATTTGGAGTATATGAAGTCATAGATGTGGTCGAAACTGAAGAACGCGGAATGAGGATCGCGCCAGAAGTGTAATTTACCGATTGTGAGGATGGAAAGCCAAACAAGTGCCGAGAGAATAAGCATTATGCCAGCATGGGATGTAAGAAGTTGTCGGACGAGAAGCCAAGCCCTCTTGGAAGGTAGTAGCATCCTTTTGGTCTCGTTGTAGGGCGATTATGACTGATCATGATGATTGAAAAGTCAAATATTTTGGTCTGTGTAACGCGAAGCATTTGAAACACATCAGCGAACTGAATTTGGGACACGATATCGCAAAAGCACACGTACAGAACAGCATATCAATCCAAGATACGAAGTAAATAATCTTTATATCGGCTGGTGACTGGTCGGCTCGTTCTTCATGCGACAACAGGGTTATTGTTACACCGCAAACACCCGATAAGGAATATTTTTGAGCAGCTCGAAAGGTCTGAACCTAGTACCGATAGAGAAATCTCACAATGTTATGGAGCGTACATGGTAATCGGTCTCTGTAATGAAGATCCTCTTTGGAATAAATCCTGCTCGATCCTTTCTCAAGAAGGGCTGTGTTTTCTGATTTCAAAACATGCGGTGGTTTGAACTCTTGAACACATACCCATACTAGATTGCCGCCGAGCACAAGAAGAAGACGAACGATGAAGTCTAGTGCACTTGCAATTGTTTAAACATCCAAAGTGGTATCTCGCATCATCTCTCTCA
The DNA here is from genome assembly GCA_020726485.1 of Halenospora varia. Taxonomy (NCBI): domain Eukaryota; kingdom Fungi; phylum Ascomycota; class Leotiomycetes; order Helotiales; family Solenopeziaceae; genus Halenospora; species Halenospora varia. Next base: position 2,113,170 of record JAHEWH010000007.1, read on the forward strand.
ATGACTCAATCTCAAATTCGCCATTTAGAGTCATCCAATTCTCAACATCCAATTGAAACTCTACCAAGCCTCTCACTTTTCGGCGTGGTTCAAGAAGCTTCCAAACTATGAACTCCCTCACGGGATAATCTCTCCCAGCCAAATCCCATCTCATATTATCCGGCAATAGCATAGTCAGCTTCACTCGTTGAAGTGCTTTCATTTTCGTGCCGACGATGTCCCACATCGCTTCCCACGTCTTGGCGTCGTCCGGGTATTGGAGCTCGCACCTTGATTCACGAGGTGCCATATGCCAAGTTATCTGCAGTGATTGAATGATTTCAAGACGCTGTAGAGGGATCGTTCGAGCAAGGAAAATGAGCGTTTGTGCGTGGTTGACTTCGAATGTGTTCGTGGTGTAAAGAATGAAGATTGCCTCTCTATAGATCTGGCGACAGACTTGTAGGAGTGTTATGCAGCCATCAGATTCTCCCCAAATATCGAGAGGCTCTAACCCAAAATATCGCCGAACAACGGTTTCTGTTGAATTCCAATGTGGGTAGCTCGGGATGTGTACAAGATCCATACACTCTCGAAGGTGATCATGAAATCGGGAGCGTTGCTCTCCTTGCCTGGCATTGCTGCCCTCATGTTTGCATCTGAAATGCCCAAGTCGTTTCGGAAGTTGGGTTAAGTGCAATAGGCCATTCCCCAAGACCTCTTTGTAAATCTTCTCACGAACGTCAAAGGGCAGCCGGAGAAATCCAGGAACGGACGGTTTGGTAGATTTCGAGGCAAACGAAGGTAAATGAAATATTCTTGAAATGCGAGGCCTGCTAGGTTCCGAGATCGACAATGTCCTTCGCAATATGCGTAGTGGAGGTGGTTCATTTGCCAGGCGTTCCTTCCGTATTCTCTTATTTCTTGCGTTTTGCGCTTTTTTCATCTGCGGTGTGCCGCATTTTCCCGTTGGGCGGTTGCAAATGGCGACTACGCACACGATACAAGGACAAACTATACAGCAAAAGACTACTGCGGCTACTCTTGCCGCAGTATCAGCTCCATCTTTGATATTCCTGATCGCTTTCCTTCTTTTCATCGCCTGTTGGGTCTTCTTCGTCGTCATTTTCGAGGAGGAACAGCAATGAAGTAGAATTGAAAGATTTCATGGAAAGAATGACTTGAAGTATGAAGAAATGTTCGAAACCTTGCGCATGGTGGTACTTATATAACGTTGACCAGGTGCCGCAAAGTGATGCCTGGATTGTTGGTGGCTACTGTTGGTCACTCGTATGAGAGTCCTGAATTATGCAGGATTGAAACCAAAGTTTCAAATCCAAGGAAACTTATGCTCTAGCACGTAGAAGATGCTGATCGAGAAGTGATATATGTTGCTATGCGTGAAAAAATGGGAGGGAGGAAGAGACGATTTGAACCGGTCGAGGATTGAGAATGGCAGGGAATAGCACTAAAAGGCCTTTCGGCCGCCGTACTTCAATCAGCGCATTCTTTAACCTCACTCCCCTCCCGAACCACCACATGTCCATCGCAAATACATATCCTACGCCATTGCGCATCGAACTTCACCCCAATCGCAAAGATGTCAATGTTCCGCGCGAAGAGGTTGGACCTAGGATGTTTCGTGAACGTCAAGGTCATCCGCGACCACACCAAGAGACAGGTTTTCGCAGAGCATGAGACGGAAAGGTACGAATCTTCCAAATCCTTCCAATTGCTTGCCTCGTAGACTACGGCTTTTGCACAGAAGTGGCAGATATCTCCAAGCTTCAATTGAAACGAGCAATCGAAACGAGCAATCGAAACGAGCAATCAAAACTGACTGATGGCGACGCAATAGACAAGCTCTCCGCTACATAATTCGCAACCTTTCCCTCCCCCAACGAACACGTGCGCAAGCACAACTCCAATTAGCACAGATGCACTGTTATACCCGACCGACGCAGATCCGAAATAGGTGTATAGAAGGAGGGAAAGGGAGGGGTATTTTGAGGGATTTTAAGATGTCGAGGGTATGTTGCCATTGATGCGCCTATGAAGGAAAAGGATGCGAGGGGCAATGAGAGTGTTTGAATATGAATGCTGATATCTGGTGTTTTGCAGTATAATTTCAGAGTTCATGCGCTGGCTGGACATATTCCTGGGGTGAAGAAGGCGTCTTGGTAGAGCGTTAAATGCTGGGGAAGGGAGTTGGAAAGGGTGGAAGAGGTTGATTTCGCCGAGGAAATGTAAATCTAGCAGCGATCATGACACGAAAGGCGCCATATCGAACGATCCTCTCGGTCAGACAGACAACGGAAACATGTACGAAATAAAAGGACCCGGATGTGTACTTGTAACGGGTATTCTTAGGGAAAGCCATAGACGAAGACAGCTTTGTTTGCATAGAAATACAATGATAATATCAATTCCTCTCAGTATATTGAGCTGGACATGTTGGTTTGCTTAGGCGTTTTTGTGATGCGGTTAAATCGCGACTTCGAGAGTCTAACAGTATGTTTACTGAGGATTATAGCAGATCCGTAGTAAAGATTGCAGGTATGCGAGCAAGCAGCGATCATCTATCTATCAAATTAATTCATGCCAGCGTGAATGGGCCGGTAAAATGAAATTCAAGTCGAACGAAGGCGCGCAGCTTGTATCTTGGTTGCGAAGCTTGTCTGTTTCTATGTCTATTGGTCTGTAACGAGTTTAATTTTTCAACCGCAGATTATACAAGTCCTTTCCTCGGGCAAAGCCGGGTATATCTTGATCACTGATTGAGATTGCCTAGAGAATTGCATTCATACCTGATAGCTTGAACCAGGAGTCGCATTCGGTTGAGGGCGTAATTCATTCCTACTTCGAGGTAAGCGTATCTACACTTCACAAAGTTACCCTTTCCATAGTTCGCACGTAGGTAATTCCAGCAGTAACGGTAAGGAGAATATACCGTACCATCTTCCACCTACCAATGGTGTTAAATTGTCTTATGGTAATGTGACATCCACTCTTAACAATGCTCTCGCTTGCATGAGATGAAAAGGGGAGCTCAATTTAGATTGATTGTGATTTTACTTTAGTTTCCATTGTAAGACCAAGCCAGTTAATAGTTCATAATTGCTCAATTTAATCTTTTGTCTACAATTTCCAAATCTGCCGGACATAATTGCTCCCAGGAACTAGCAAACCGCTTGCCTGCATGGCTATTGGGAGGCGCCTTCCCCGATAAAAACAAGCAATCTTCATCTTCCATCATTCGGTCCAACTTCTTCACCTTTGCTTGCATCTCAAATTTTTCAAAGCTCCGCATTCAATTCAAAACGATAGTTAGTTCGTGCTAAATAGCGCCTCTCTCTCAACCATTTGCGCTAAAGCTTATTTACTTTGCTTTAGATCTCGACGCAAAGTTCAAGTCTCCTAATCTACAACAACAAACCTCATCCTCTCATCTCAGCCCTCTCTAACCACTTCAGCTTCTTTTTCTTCTACCATCCAGGTCCTGCATCTTCCTCGCACATCAATCCAGTACTCAACACCACATATTCTCACCATCTCAGGCCAGCAACAACAACAACAAGAAGTCGCAAACATGTTTCGCCGTCTCCCTTCTGGTCTCCCACCGGACCCAACCTACCCAAAAGATCTCAAAGGCCTTGGGTAAGCTCTCTCCTCACTTCCGAAAATCAAAACTGACAGCTAATAGGTATTTCATCAACGACAAAGATGAGATCCGCAACATCGAGAATCCCAAGGCATACTTCAAGTTCTTCCTCACCAAAAATGACCGGTACAACTGCATCCAGCGCGAATCCATGAACGGTACGTCCGAATTGCCCTTTTCTCCTGAACAACAAAACTGACAACTTTGCAGAAGTAATTCGCAACCTCGTTGAAACTCGAATGTCCAAATACGGCCTGCAGAAAATCCTCCTCCCCTTCGGCGCAAAAGCAACAGAGCCCCACGTCCCCATCTTCATCTCCTCCAAAATTGAATACGCCACTCGAGTAATCGTCCTCTTCTACGAGCACACGCAAGACATCGGCATCCTCGCCCACCGTGTAATCGGCGGCACAGGAGGAATAAACTCCGGCTCCGTAATAAACATAATCAAATCCATCCAAGCCTCTCCCGACCCCAATGGCAAAATCCCGGGTATCATACTCGCAAACATGGGCCAACTCCGTTGGTGGAGGAAGGGCAAGAAAGCAGTGACGCAGACGAGTTGGTTCTCCCTCCCCGCCAAGTCTGCAGTTTCGCCACCATACCGCTTCGATCCCATCAAAAACACCATCCCAGGTAACAGAAACTCATCAGAGCACGTCTCCTACATCTTCAACAGCGTCATCAACCAGCTCGTTAACCCATCCGCTTCTATCCAAGTCATCGGTGTAAGCGAAGGTGCATATCAAGTCTCTGCGTTCTTGGACTCTTTCGATTATTTCGAGACGTGGAGTAAACGGATTACGGCGGTGGCGAGCGTTAGTAGTTATTTCTTGAGTAATGATATAAAAAATGACGAGTTTGCGGAGTGGTTTGAGAAGAAAGCGAGGAGTTATATCGTTTCTGATGAGCCGAAAGGAACTTTCATCGCTGGTCCTGAGGGGAAGAAAAGCGTGAGTGGATACGGTGCGCCATGCTTCTCTTTGGGGGAACAATATTACTCTGAAATGATGTTGGTCAGGGGTTATGATACTGTCCTTGAATGGTTTAAGGAGGTGGGCAATGATAGGGAGTATGAGAATCCTGTCTTTGAGCGGTATGATGTTGGTGGGGAGGACGAGGAAGATGATATTGTGAAGCTGTGGGGTGGAAAGGGTGTCCCTTTGGAGGATCAAATGGAGCCCAAAGCGATTGAGGGGATGAATGATGAGGTGAAGAGGATGGAGGTTGATGATGAGGTCGGGGAGGTCGAGGAAGTCGAGGAGGTTGAGGAAAATGGCTTGCGGATCGAGGAAATCGTCGATTGAGCTAGGGATTAGAATGCTAAGGAGGTCTAAGCATACTGAGGAGCATCATGGGAGCAGACACTGGAAGGTGCTTGAGCATATTGAGGTGCGTGATGGGGGACGTAATTTCAATGTCAACGAGTGACGAATTTGCATGCATTTGGGAAGGGATCCCATTTCACATTAATATTTCTTTCATCGTCGTCAAAAAGGCGTGGTGATAGTTAGAGCAGACAAATAGACAGCTTCGCAGCTATACAAGTGGTATTCAAGGTCTTTTACTTACTACATGCACACATCCCACCCTAACGCCCACCCACTGATCCCATATACACATCCTCCACTATATCTTCCAAGGCACGCCCCTCGAATCAGGAGCCGGCACAATATCCAACAACTCCCCAACCCTCCTCTTCCTCTCCCTTACAACCCCCTCCTCACTCTCCCACCTCCCCACCACATCCCCCTCTTCCTTCCCAGTAGCCCACCAACTCCCCTTCGTCGCTTCTCCCTTTACCTTCCTTTCCCTCTCTTCCCTCGCTAACCTCCCAACCATTTTCTCCCAGTTCTCGACGGCAACTTGGAGGCATTGCTTGCAGGCTTTTTTTCCTTCTTTATCTAGGGCCTGAGGATCGGGGGAATTGGAATTTGATCGGGGGCTAAGGGAGCGAGAAAGGCGTAATTGCTCTTCAGCGATATCGACTGCTTCGCGGGTCCATGCTAGGCCGTCTTCTCTGCTTCGTGTCGAGCTTGCGCTGGGTGGGGAGGCGGCGTAAAGGATTTCCCCAATGTTGGTCATTAAGCCCGCTTCCAGGCATTTCTCATGCGGGCTCCTCGTAGGTGGTTGTGTCCCATCTGGTGGTGGTGGAGGGAATAGCGGTTGGATGAATGCAGATTTCAGTGCTTCCATTATCTTATTTGGAATCCCCGTTTTGGTTTGTGATTCTGGGGAGGGTGGGGATGGCGGTGGGTCTGGTAGGGAGCGGCGAGCTCGCAGGACAGAGAGGAAGATGGGGAGGGCGAGGGAGAGATCGGGTGTTAGGGCGTGGTGGACTGCTAGGGCTGTTGTGGCTGTGAGGAGGTTTTCGCTGGTGGGTTGGTGGTCTGGGAGAGGATGTGGGTTTTGGGATCGGATGGTGATTTTCCTTGCGGTAGAGAGGAGGTCGCGATGTCAAGGGCCCATTTGTACATTTCAAGTGCTGTGTCCGGACTGTTTTTGAAATCGAGCCAGGCGCCGTATGCCAGTGCTGCGTCAACTCGTTGCTTTTCTGTGAAACCGGAGGTGGTGAGGATCTTCATGTAGAATGTTTCTGGGGCGGCGAAGAACGGCTCGCAGTCTTCTTCTTTTGGGGCGGAATAAGCGCCTACTGGGACTGGACGAGGATTGGGATTTGAAGGGCCGTGGACCATGGCGTTGGGAAAGACGACGCCCCGTTTTGTATCCACCACGCAGTCTTCCAGATGTTCTGCTGCTCGTGCCGCGCCAATCAGGGACTCGTAGTATCCTCTTCTCCATGGTTCGGATTTGTTCGCGATATCGTAACCTGTCTTTCCTATTCCTTCAACGAGAATTCCTCCTTCTCCTTGCTCGATTAAGCCTGCTCCATCAATATTTGGATCTTCAAGACGTGCAATAATTTTCAGGTAGTATTGTCCTGCTGCCGCATAATCGGTATATGCTACATCTCTCATCTCCTCATCCTCTTTCCCTTTCGCTGAATGATAGAACTGTCGTGTAATCCATGACCATTCCGGAGCTGGGTTATACGCTCGTTCCTTGATCTCAAAATGCACGCCGAATGCTACGATAGTCGCAAGAACGAAGAACGTATAGACGTATGCTGTGATTTTTAACCCCTTCTTTACTTCGCTTCTGAACCATATCTTTGTTTCGGTCGTCAGGTATCGATTTCGTGGTTGGTAGATGGTTGTTGAAGAGAGGTAGGGGAGATTTGGACGGGTACGAGGAACGCTGTTGAGGGCAAAGAAGCGCGGATTGGAGGCATTGGGGGGTCTGAAGGGGCGGAGGAGGAGTATTCGGCGGATTGGGAGACGAGGACGCATGGCTGGGTTGTGGTGAGCTGTTGATAGTGGTGAAGGAGGAGTGGAGAGGTCATGCTCGAAATTGGTGCCTAAGGCATCACAGTGGATATCTTCAGATCTAAGTTTGTTTAACGAGATCTTAATCCATACTCTTTCTACTTTTTCTCCTTCGCGACTTCATTTGTCTTATTAAATTTATTATATTAGTATACTTTGTTTTAATTCACAAATTAGAAGTAAAAAGACGCGTTCCCCTTATACTGATATTAGTTTAATTATTTCTTTTAATATTAATAATTGATTATACTTATTCTTTATAATTAATATCTTTTATAATCTTAAAATAATAAATAATAAAAGAGAAGAATTATTAAAAAAGGTTTAATAATATTATAAGTAATAAAAATTTAAAAGTTTTATATTAAAATAAAATTATAAAAAATACTTATATAAATTATATTTCATTATAATTAGAATTATATAATAAGATAATCTTTTTAAGATTATTTTTATTATAAAAAAACTTACTTTATAAATCGAATTAAAACTAGACAGACCGCTTCGTCGACGTAGGGGGAAGGGCCCTAAGTAGTAAGGCTTAGCGTCGACTATTAGCGACTTCGAATTAGTTTATACGACACCAAGTAGTTACCAGGTCGCAACCTCGATAGATCCGTGAAGAGAATTTTGCCGCTATTACTGAATCAGAGAAATAGAGCAGCTGGGCAAGTTTATAGCGCTAATAGAAGCTCGAACGCGAGACTTGGGAGATCTGTATACTAGTTAGAGAAACACATTAGCAACAGTCCCAAGACCTGAAACAATTGGCTCGAGAGCTCCGAAGCATTCTCCTCCCAAATCAAACATGGGGCAATCCTCACTGATACATTCCAACACCACGATATAATGTACGATGGGATAATAATTGTATTCAGCGGAGCCGTCTGGGGAAAGACGAACAGGCAATTGCATAGGCGAGGCCAGGCCAGGCCATCAGCGCTGTCACAAACCATATTAATAAAATATAGCTAATGAATAGTCAAGACGTTCCCTTAGCGTACGCTAACCATCACTTATAAGAAATCTCCGCTGCTGTGGTGGTCTGAATCCCGCCACCAACACCCAACTCTGGACAGCTCCGTGTATCTCTCAACATGATATCATCATCACTAAAATTTTCATGTTCGCCGGCCATCATTATATTTGCTGATAAGCCTCTCAAACTAGCCGCGGAGTCGGGCTGATTCCCAAATGGTCCGCTGAGACGTTGCGAAACGGAGTGGGTAAGGTAGCTATTCTTGGCAGTGCCATTGGGATGGGATCCCTGTGGTCGGGACGTAGCGTCATCAAGCTCGTATTGCGCTGAAGAGCTAACAGCGCCGCGAACCTTTTTATAGAAGGGACGGAGAACCGGGATGCTGGCGCAAATGATACAGACGAGAAGCTCGGTGGAACTCCAGATGATGAGGGGCATCGTTAAGTCTGTAGGAGAGTAAGTATGCTTTGGACTGCAAAGTCTGCGACTTCTATATCGTGCAACATAACTGGTGCGGAATGTGAGTGCAAGGCTATAGAAGGGGGCTCTAGGCTGCTAAGAACCAAGGATTAGAAGTGAAAGTAGGAAGGCAAGAACCTACATGTGTAGTCTGCTTTTCCTGCTATTCCTCGGAGTTCCACATTCCGAACAATACCGCACATACCCGCGCTAAAAGTTTCTCGGTCAGGTACTGTCTAGCGGATATTAACCGGTTCGAAGACTTACAAGACGCCAAGTGAAAGGCCAATGGCAACAGTAAGACGTTCTTTACGCCTCATATTAAGCTTCCATAGGATGAACCAAGGAAATATTGCTAATACGAAGTCCATTATTGTAGTATAGCCTAAGATTATTAGCCACTAGGCAAGCCAACGATCACAAATAGCAAACGTACTGCCTGAAATTATAGCGTTCACGGTGAAGTTGATGTAGCATGTGTGAGGTATTGTCGGGTTAAAGATAGACTCAAGAGGCGTGCATTGAGTAAACATGAAGACGATGCAAGAGACGCATACAAAGGTTGTGCTGAAGATACAGAACCACAGCAAACATATATGGAGTTTGCGATCGACGATGCGGATCAAGAATACAGCGACAGAGCTCTTGCTAGTGGCTATTGCCATGATGTTGAAAGTCTGTCCGGCGATTTCCCATTTGATTGCCTTGACGGTTTGCGCGGGACCTAGATCAGCCGCATGGCTGCCCATACCGTTTAAGGTGGCCACAGTACATGAAATAGTATACCCGAAGAAGAGCACCTTCGAGCCGCTGGTTAGCTCTGCATAGAACACTATCGACAGTAAGAGACACGCCTACCATAGAAATGCTAATGAGATGATCCTCCCAGAATATATTCCGCACAAGTCGAGCCCTTGTATATATGCGGGCAACGACGAATAAGAGAGCTATGAGCGTTTCCACCCACATAACCGCTATGATGAGTGAGCCATTACGGCCAATGAAATACATGATGCCTGGATGTTCAGGTAGAGAGCGAAAGATGCAAAATGCGAAGGATGCAGCATCTGATAGAGAATGAGTGTGTTTAAGAACGAGGGCAGCTCACATTTGAATTCCTAAATTTCCACTGGAATATGCCAGGGGCGTGGAATTATGTTTGTTCTTTCTTGTGTAACATGTATTGCGACGCACGAGAGTCTTCGGAGCTGGCAGGCCGTGTTTTGAAGTGCACAGAAAATTTGAAGTGATCTGCAATGGCCGGGTCGCTTCCTAGTGGTCCCGCCGGTTATTTCCCATCGATGGCTTGCGCTGCGCATGGGTTCTTGCCAACTGGTGCCGTGCACTTGGTAAGCAGGTGAATGAGAGAGGGACGGAAAAGCCCCATTTACTATC
>JAHEWH010000070.1:0-31754 GCA_020726485.1 Halenospora varia
CCGAAACCGTCAAACACACTTGATTTGAGAGCATTATTGTCAAGCTATAAGAACCAACATAGAGGGCAACGGTAGTTTAACAGGCCTCGAACCATGGTTCCGTGAAGGATATTAAGAAATGCAGCGTCCTCAGCGCTTGATCCGGACGGCTCGTTAATAGTTTCAAACGCAAGCATGCTAGACTTGCATCCAAGCTTGGTGCCAATTTGATACCAGAGACAATAGAACTTTTCCTGCATCTAGGTGTGATTTGAGCCTGCCGCTAATGGATCCAGCCAAGACCACGAGTCGTGGTGGGCATTCACAATCACATATAGGCCATTAGAAACGGCTATATCAACAACATCTGATACACGCTGCAGCCAAGCAGGGTCTATAGTGTAAGAGGGGACATCGGATATGAAGTGACCAGCCCAAGTAACTAGAATATGTATTTAGAGGAACCTCTACGAAATTTTAAAAGATCTAGAACAAGTGATGTACCTGGAATTCGTACGCCCTTAAAGCCACGATTCTTTACGTTTGTGAAGGTAGAATTGGCCAGCAGAGGTTGACCCTAGGAAGTCTCGGTCGGCATGGCATCAAGACTATTTCCTAGGTTCCAGCCCGGGTTCAGCTTCTTGACGAAGTCACTTGCAGCCACCCTCTTGAAGTCGCCAGTGCACATCAAATTAGCCACAGCAAAGGCGGCAAGGGCGGTAATCCCTATAAGTTTCAACATCATCGCGAGATACATTTAACAGAGTAATCAGAGATGAGAAATGATATGCAGATCGAAAGATGTGGACAAAGGCAGCGCTCCATATCTATTTTTTCCTTCTTTTTTTTTCGGAGCCCACTAGGGGCTTCCGAATAGAGATCGCATTTCAAACTAGTAACAAAATCTAGATGATTCGATACAATATCATCTAGTCTCTCCGTACACCTAAGGTATAGTGTATTTTGGAAATTCGTTTCTGTGCTGCTGTTCTCCGTTGTTGTTAACGGGATTTCGGCGAAGCCTCCGAGTCCTATTCATCCGTCCCGAAGCCTAAACAATACTGTAAGCAGACTGTCTCTCCTAGACGGAAGGGAAGCAATTTGTGTCATTTGATCTGTTTAAGATTCGTGGTCACCTATTTTATTCGCCCATAGGGCTTATTACAATGCCGTTCTGAGCTACCGGCCCGGGAAAACTCATGAACAACTCCCGAAGTGAGCTTCCGAGCCTTTCGCAAAGATTTGAAGATTTCACCCGAGGCATACTTGATTTAGCCGCCACCTTAGTCGTGCCTCCCCCTTTTCAATTCCCCACCCTCTCCCTCAGCGCTCAATTCTCAAAATAGGGGATTGAAAGCAGTTGGCTCTAATAATAAGACCGTTAATCTACTTTCCCAAGCCGCCTTCAATTGATTGTCATAGCGGGAACGGCCCGCAAGTATAAAGGTCAGCATATGGGCGTAGAAAAGAGAAAGTACGAATTCAAAAACACAATACAGATTTCTCTATACAATAATAACCGGTTCATCAGCGTCGTCGCCGTCAAGGTCGCCACTCCCGCACTCACTCCCACCATGCTCCTTCTAAGCCCATCTCTCCTCGTGCTGAGCGCCTTTGCGACGCTGGGCTTCGGGGCCTCGCTCGTCCAAGTCAAGGACTTTGGAGGGAACCCGACGAAGATCAACATGTACATTTATGTGCCGGACAAGGTTTCTGCAAAGCCGGCAATCGTCGTCGCGGTTAGTATTCCGCTGCCCACCGCCCCGGTCGTTGGTATTCAGTGTCAGATTCGTGATCTTTGAATTCTTTACCTTGTTGAGATGGGTTGTATTATTGGTCCTCTGAGTACTAACACCCCGCAGTTGCATCCCTGTGGCGGCAGCGCAACGCAGTGGTACAGCGGAACCAAGCTCCCCTCGTACGCAGACGGTAATGGCTTTATTCTCATCTACCCGGGCACGCCCAACATGAGCAACTGCTGGGACGTGCAGAGCGCAGGCAGCCTGACGCATGGTCAGGGTGGTGACGCACTAGGCATTGTCAACATGGTCAAGTACACGCTGACCAAGTACAACGGCGACAGCTCTCGCGTCTCTGTGATGGGTGGCTCTTCCGGCGCCATGATGACCAATGTAATGGCCGGCTCGTATCCCGACGTCTTCGAGGCTGGCGCTGCCTTCTCGGGAGTTGCCCACGCTTGCTTCGCCGGGGCCCCAAGTGCCACTCCCTCCTCCAGCAACCAGACCTGCGCCCAGGGACTGCAGCACACCCCCGAGCAATGGGGTGCTTTTGTCCGAAATTCCTACCCCGGCTACACTGGTCGCCGCACGAGGATGATGATTGTCCACGGCCAGGCCGATGCGCTGGTGCGCCCTCAGTGTGCCATCGAGGCCCTCAAGCAGTGGTCTAATGTGCTGAATGTTACATTGACCAACAAGGTCACTGGCGTTCCGTCGTCGGCCTACACCCAGGAGATCTACGGCGACGGCACGAAGCTTCAGGGCTTCTTTGGGACTGGCGTAGGGCATATTGCCCCTGTGAACGAGCCCTTGATCTTGAAGTTCTTTGGAATTATGTCTTAGATGGGCTTTGATCAGCCTCGAATGTTTGGGGAGCGTGTGAAAGAGGAAATTAGGGGATTAGGCTAGGGTGGAGGAAATGATTCATACGGCTCTGGAAATTGACGTTCATATGTATATATTAAATACTTTCTAAAAGCCATCTATTATGATAAAATCAGGTTTTACACGTGTCTGTCCTTCGGCAGAATTCTAAGCGAGTGTGATCGCTAGCAAAGCCAATAGATTGCGGGCTGTTCGCTAATTGTCCAATTCCCTAATAGATTTAACACTTGAACACAATTTTAACCATGAATTAGTTCTGATGGATGTAAGGTCTTAGGGACATACTCTAATATACCATCTCTAACTTTGCCTTGCGTACGCCCCCTGCATCTTTAAATTTAAGGATAAACTTCTGTCACGAATGAAAACCAAACACCCCTTTTAAAGTAGAGATACAAGATCATTGGATTTATTTCTAATTAACTATAAGAATAAATCTTGGGACTAGCTGTTTTCTTGGGACCAAGTCACAACAAGATAGGATTTCAAAAGTTACGAAAGCCAAAGCAAGAGTGCGAGGGCAGTAGTGACGTTAATTGAGGTGAGGCCCCGATAGTGATCCTTGCAAACACACCGCGTGTGAGGATCAATGCTAGAAACACCCGTCCTAACTCTTTCCCGAAAGCGGTGGCGCAACTTCGACATGTCTCACATTCAGAAAGCAACACTCAGAACCCCATGAACAATTCACAGTCTTGTGTTTCATCATTGCAGGCTTACTCCTCTGATGTTCTGTGATGCACCTATACACCTAGGAGGACCATTGGGCCAAGACAAATCCAAGACCTACCTACAAAGTTGAATATCTTTAGAAAAGTCTCTACAGTAAAACCTTGCTATAAGCATGTGCTCGGGACCGAGAGTTGTATGCTTATATCCAGTATGCTTATAGCGAGGTTTTACTGTAAAGAAATTTGCGGGCATCATTTGCGGTTCACAGCACGGGCTTAAAATTCTTTCCCGGTTTTTATCCATGTCTAAAAATTGAGCAGTCACGGGAATTGAATCATTTATAGATCCTGCGGCTTATCTTATGGTCCTATTTTCTCAATTGAACTAGACCAAATTCGGAACCGACATATTTAACAACGCCACCGTTACCCAGACCTCCTCACACTCTATATCAAATTGTTTCAATTCTTTTCCAAGCGCTATCAACTATGTGTTAGAACCCAATCCGCGTTAGAATGCTGGCGCCCATAATCTACAACCTTATAATTCTTTATAGGAGGTCTTCCAGGCATGCCCTGTCAGCTTTTGCAAGTCATCTCAGTATTATCAACCCTCCTCTTACCTTTAATTTATCCTTAATTCTTCAACTTAAAAAGTCGCACTCGATTCCTGTGATAGTAAGTCTCTGTCAGCGCCTAGCGTTACTATTGGTATCAGTTACACTCAAATCTATGATGACAGCCAGGTTCTGTCATCTTCAATCTTATAGTGACCAGCGTCAGCTGTGACTGTGAGCTATGTCCTGAGACCTCCTTCGCCTTCCTCAAAGTTAAGGGCGCTGACTGAATTCTGGATGTCGAAAAATGAAATTACAATAAAGTCATCATTCTACTCGGGCGCAAAAGCTGCGGAATAATGTCATCATTTTATCGGGATACAGCCCGCCCCACGACAAATGCATGAGAGTCATCATTCTACAAACCCGCATCCAAGGAAAGCTGTGCGTCACCATTTTTCCGGGCGTGTGCAAGTCGCAAAGTCATTATTTCTTCAGGGCGTGTAAGGAGCTTTCAATGCTTCGGTTCCAGAGCTCACAATCACAGTAATTTCGAGCCGCCGCTCTATTATTCATAGTGAACATAAGTTCATCCATTTATCTATACACGATTGAATCATGTTACCACCGAGGATGCTAGTCCGCACCAAAGCAAAGGCTGAGCAAAAACCCAGGTTGCATGGAGCTTCACCTGCCTCGGTTGCAGAGCTCACCATACAAAATTTTCGAGCCTCCGCTCGTTGATTTGCAATTTCGTAGTATCATTTCACAGCGTGCATTAAGTCATCCCATTAAACATCCACTACCAAATATCCGAATAGATCGCACATTTCAAGGCTCGCGACGGCTGTAGAATCTCATACGGCCGACTGCCCGAAGGGTCATTGTAGGCGGTGTAAGATTCTGTTTATCGTATTATTGAAACCTCTGGTCTGGCTACGGGATAAGGGGCTGTCCATTCGATAGACGCCCGAGGCTATTGCACAGCGAATTTCCAACGTCACATCCCGGATGCAATTCTGAGCCGTTTTACTTGGTACTCTGCTCAAATAATTGCGCCAAGACTTCTAGATATTTCTTCGGCGACAAGGGAACTCGTCCAATAGGATTTCTGAGTTCCCTGAAATATTACCTACTTGGGCTAGAAGCTTAGTGGAGACTTTGCAACTGCTTGGCCTGCTAAAAAGTACTTGAAATAAAACATATTAACTATCTAATTACAAATATTTACTGTCGAGTTTAAGGCCGATTGGACCGCACATGGCTCGAATTTGGAGGCGATGTCAGGCCGGATGACATAACTAGCGCTGATAAATACTGGTTTCTGCTAAAACACCCGTGAGGTGCCTCGCGCATTGCTATTCTCCAATGAATTAAAATCAGTAACAGCTCATATAAAGCATATTTAGACTGAAACGCAGGTGTAGGGTAGTAGAAGTAAAGGTCAAGTACCGTTCTTTCACTTGCTTGCTCAGTGTTATATGTCCACAGCGACTGAGGGGCATCCATAGGTGGATCCACTATGAAGGCATTCTTCTAGGATGACTGATAATAGAGATTTCAGATGGCAGCTCAACAGGGGAGTGTAATTAATAAATACAGTTCTAGATAAAGAAATGGAAAGCTGTATAAATTATTCTTTACATGGCAACTATCTAATTCTTCCTCTAAACTCTGCTAAGCATTACCAATCTTCTCTAGATGAACAGTAGTCAGCCTATTCAACTCTTCTTGCATCTGAATTAACTTCTCTAGCATAATATCTTCTGCTCGAGCTGCCTGATCTTGCTTCTTTCTGGCTTGTCTTGGTTGCTTGCGCACTGGCATCTCCTCCTCCTCATATGAGTCTGTCAACGTAGTATCGTTAGGGGTGTCTGCCTGTTTCCGCTTCCTACAAGCTATGCGTGGAGGCTGCCTAAACCCACAGGCCTGCCCTGGGCGAAGCTCCACATTATCGTCTTCAGACACGACCTGAAGCTCGCTCTCGATATTCTCTGGTCCATCACCCTCTGCAATGAGATGTAGGTCAGACGAGTATCCAACAAGCGGCGAAGGCGCGTGGGCTGCCTCTTTAGCATTCGGCCAGTAAAGCAGCAGATCTTCCTCGTGAAGTAGCAGGAAGCTGTGCCACAGCAGGCTACTGTGATAGTAGCGATCGATCAGGTCAGGCTGAAGCTTTGCTGGATACGCTTCTTCCAAGGCGTAGGCCTGCGTGTGTCTCTTTATACTGTGGCCAGTCTGAAATGCCAATGTCTTCAAAAAAGACTCGAATTCTATCAGAGCATCTGGACCAAATGGTTGAAGCAAAGGTTGGATATGCTTCTTCACAATTCCAATAGCCATGTGGCGATACACTTGAATAGTAAGGGGTATAGTACAGCTCTTTGTGCTGAGCTGTAAGCTCCGAAGGCATGTATCTGTGCTGAAACATCCAGTTCTGGAGTCATAACGCGTGAAGATATGAGGATTTGTTGAGACAGACCCTTCAACAGTGTGCAGCTGCCTGGCAAGGAGGTCGGTGAAAGGGCGAATGTAAGCCAGATAGAAGAATAGCGACTGGCTAATGATGGGACATGGGAATCGAACAATGTAGTAAGATCGATTAGAGATAGTGGTAGCCTTATTATAAGAGAAGATAAAGATTATCTTCCCTTGGTAAATGAAGATGTTTCGAGGTACAGTAGCAGTATCGGCCCACCGGAGTAGGCGTAGCTCCTCACTTTGTGCCGGCATGCCGCTTGTCAGGTGGATGGCGGCAAAGAGATGCTTCACAAGATTGTCTCTGTCATGAAGGTACTGTGCTGCTCGTTTCCCCCCCTTGCCATTCAACGCGAAGCCACCTTCTCTAGAGAAGGCTCTCTGGCTCAAGGATTTAATGCTCATCTGAAGATTATTCTCAGGCTCCTACAGGAAGGAATGACCTGGCCGATGCTTCACAAGGCTGTCCTTGAAGTTTCCCAAGTCTATCTCCGGCCACCAGCCCAGCATGAGAGCCCGAGTCTTCTGCTGTACAAGGGTGACTGTGTCATGTACGGTCCGACGGAATTGGTGCATAGATATCTGATAGTCCATGATTGATAGGAGCTCACCATCTGCAGACCAGGAAATATTGGTTCGCCGGCCTTCTCGTGCAGCGATCATGGGCCGTGATGTAGGCGTTCGTCCATATATCCTAAGGGTGAGAAGCAGCCGCGCTGCATATACTTCGTGTGGATCTGATCCGTTAACCGCTGCGCTTGATCACAATAGGTTGTCTTTGCTGGCCAAGGCACCTTGAGATATATATACGCGCGGAGGGGCAATGCGTATTCCAGCAGAATCACACGGCCAACCCAAATCATAGCAGAGAGAAAAGGCGTGTAGGCATAGGCTGTTCGAAAGGTCAGCTCTTACAGATGAATACCAAGGACCCCAGTGAAATGAACCAGAGCGCCCTTCCCTATGTCGCCATCCTTGGAGAGCTCAGTCCAAAACATAACAAAGAGCTGGAACAAGTGTTCTTTTAGCGGGATCATAGCACGCCCATTACCTGATCCTCCTTGATCCTTTACAGCACTCCAGATATAGCTCATCATACGCTTGGTAGGGTGTGAGAGATGCAGGCCAAATATTTGAGTCATACCCGCTGGATCTCTAAGCGTGAGGTGATAGACACAAAAGACATAACAAATAAACCGCTTCCAGAACCTGTAGTATCTATGCCTAGTTGTCAGAATAATTGCTTATTTAGCTGAGTCAGCTACTGAGGCATATAACCCCTCATTTTACACTTAGAATTCCATCACCCTTATCCATCAATATCGTTCCCAAACCAAGCCATTTTATTAGTGTAATTGAACAAGTTATTCTAACAGGTTATAAGCCCGGGCTTGCCACCATTTGCTGCATATATAACTGTCGCATCCTAACCCAAAATGGCCTCCACCTCTGCTACCCCTAGTGCTGTTTTGAAGGAAGATGGTTATGTTGTTCTCCGCGAAGGCCGTATTGCTATTCTTAATGGCGATAATTATAGAATCTGGTCAAGCATATATCAGGCTGCTCTTGCTGGCGCTAGAGCTTTGATTATAGTGATAGGTAACAAACCTGAACCTAAATCAGCTGCTACTATTTGCGATTAGACCTCTTATAAGAATACTAGCATTAAAATTATCTTCTCCTCTATTAAGCCTTAGTTCCTTAGGAGGATCACTATCAAACTCTAGAACTAAGATGTCAAAGCCATTTAGACAGCTCTAGAAGCTCTTGATTGCTCTTAAACTAGTCAATATGTTAATAATGTTAAATTAAGGTTTAATAGGGCCGTGTTTGATCCTATAACTCAGACAGTTTGTCAATATGTCAACTCCCTAGAGTTGTTTATAATGTCTATCACAATGTTAGCAGAACCCCTTACAAGCAACGATCTGGTTACCCGATTAGTAAATAGTATACCTAAAGATACTATATAAAACCAAGCTTGTCAATTCTGCCTGAACACTCTAAACCTCACATTAAAGGGGGCTATCGCAATACTCTAATTATACAAAGTTTAGCAACCCCCCACCGCCACTACTAACGTCGCTATGGTCGCAAATGCTATAGATATAAGCAGAACCCGCGACAGGAGCAGGAGAGGCTAGAGAGGCTATAGAAGATAGAATAGAGGTCGCGGTAGAGGTTGTGGAAGCTCTAGAAGTTATAAGAGTTACAAAGACTGTTTCTTCTATAAAAGGCTAGGGCACTTCCAAATTGACTACTATAAGTATATCAAACACTAGAAACAAGTCTAAGGAAGGAATAGAGCAAAGGAGAATGATAATATTAATAGTGCTTATATTGCTATTAACATTATTAATAGAATTGATAATAGTTATATTTACAAAGCCTTTAAAGCTAAGAGTAAGCATGTACTAACCACCTTAGTTGACTAATTAGAGTGGATTGTTGATTTAGGAGCGTTATAGCATTATAGCCACTCTAAATCTGATTTTATATAGATTAAAAGATTTAATCATTCAAAACAAGTAAAAATTGCAAGCGGAGTTATAGTTAATGCTACTAGTTATAAGGACATTATAGTAAAGATAGCAGACGGATATTTGTACCTTAGGGATATATAGTATGTCCTAGACTTTAACTGCCAACTAGTGTCAATAAGAGCACTTAATAACAATAGCATTAAAGTGTTAATTAGGAAGAGAGAAGCCATTGGCTTAAGGAATAGTCAAACAATGTTTGTAATGTCTACAAAGCTAGGAGGATTATATGTTATTAAGAAAGAAGCTGTCTATTAACTATTAGCAAGGGATGTTCCCTAGGCACTCTAAGGAAGTGCTAATAACAATACTATTAACAGAGCAATAGCTAATAGGGAGGAGAATAAGTATAAGCTATAGCATTGTCAAATAGGCCATATTAATAAACATTCTCTATAAAAACTTTATAATGGCGCTACTATTAAGATTAGGTTCTAGAACAAGTTAAAGCCTATAAGAAGAGACGCCTATAAGGCGTGCCTTACAGGCAAGATAAAGGAATTGTTTAATAAGAAGACCAACACTAAGTTAATAACTAGGAATTAACAACTCTATACTGATTTGAGTAAAATACTTCCTCTATCCTTTTGTAAATACTATTACTTTCTTATTATTGTTAACAACACTATAAGAGTAGGCTAGATTAAGCTTCTAAAGACAAAATCAACACTAGAAGTATACCCTGCTATTAAGGAATTAAAGGAGAGAATTAAGCAAGATAGAGAGTAATTGATTATATTCTTTAGAGCTGATAATAGTATAAGAGAGTTTAGCAAAACCTTCTAGGAATACCTTAGAACTATAGGCATTTAGTATAAGCCAAGCCCTCTATATAAGCATGCTTTAAATAGAGTTATTAAAAGAGCTATATATACTATTAATGTTATTGCCAGGTCAATTATATATAAAGCCAAACTACCTAAGGAAATATAGGATTATACTATAAAGTATATAATGTGACTAAAGAACCATACTCCTACCAAAGCTCTACTATATAGTCTAGATCATACCGACTATAGTTTAGCTACTATACTATTAGAGGCCTACTATAGAACAAAACCAGATTTAAAGAGACTAGTAGTATTTAGATGTGCAGTCTGGCCACTATATCTAACTAATAAGTTCCTACCTAAATTCTAACTAAGAGTTGATCAAGACTATATATTTGTTAGACTTAATAGTCATTATATCTATAGGCTTCTCCACCACAAGACTCTTAAAGAGAAGTTATCTGCTAATGTTAGTGCTAATAAATATAAATTTCTAAGAGTCATTTTAGGGTCCTAACCTAGGGCAAAAGGAAGGAAGCAAGTCCTAGCTATAATAGTACTAACAATATAAACTAGGACAAGAAATCTTGAAGATGCTACCGTATTGACAAATCCGCAAAAACAAAAGAGATTCTACCCCAAACTAGGGCTCCTATTAATAAAGTTAAGCCAGCTCCTACTTATATAGTTAAGTATAATAATTGTCATATAGTTAGTGCTAAGAGCTATATGCCTTAGAGATATAGAAGACGCTCTCCTAATAATCCTGACTATAATGCTCCTATTAATAAAGTAGAGCAAGCTACTCCTAGCACCTCAAGATATAGGAGAACTCTCTAAAGGAAGAGAATATTTGGAGCATATATACTAAATGCAATTAACCTAAAGGATAATAGCTCTAGAGTTCTAACTCTACCATTTAAGAGTATAATATATAACTAGGCTATATAGGAGGACACTCCTAGCTAGAAAGTAGCAATTAAGTTAGAGTACAAATCACATAACGGCACAGGCACCTTCTTGATTATGTTTGGGAAACCGCCATCAGGCATAAAGCTTATATCAAGTCAATTAGTGCTATATAATAAGTTTGGGGATAATGGCTTAATTATATAACACAAAGCTTGCCTAGTTATAAGAGGCTTTAAGTAAAAGTATAGCATCGACTACTTTGACACCTTTATATTAGTGTTTAGATTTGCAACTCTATAAATCCTACTAAGCAAAGTGGCTACTAAAGATCTTAAGGCTGATATGATTAATATTAACATAGCATTCCTAAACCCAGATTTGATAGAAGACATCTATATAGAGATTCCTGATAGATTCTATAAATACCATCTAGAGCTAAGAGGGAAGCCCTACTATATTAAGTTGCGCAAAACTATTTATAGATTAAAGTAGTCGCTAAGGGTATGGTTCCTTAAAGTTTATAAGTTCTTTAAGAGCATTAGCTTTAGGCCAAGTGCTTTAGATCCAAATCTGTTTCTAGGGCCAAAGAACACCTATATACTCCTGTTTGTGGATAATATACTAATCACTAGAGAGAAATCTTATATTATAGATGTTAAGGCCAAAATAGCAAAGTAATAGAAGTGCAAGTCTCTAGGCCCTATAAGATCCTTTATAGGATTCTAAATCAAGCAAAATCAAGCAAAGAAGACATTACAAATTTATCAAAATCTCTATACTATACTATTACTTAAGAAGCTAGGCATGTGGCAATCAAATGCCATCGCGACTCCCTTCCCTACTAGCACTGTCCTCAAACCAAAAGACCCTGCTATAGTTAACCCTATAGACAAACTTTATAATAAAGACAAACACCTATACTGCCAAATTGTTGGTTCTACTATATACTTGTCAAATAGCACAAGACCGGACATAAGTTATGCTATTAGACAACTTATAAGGTTTATATCAAGCCTAGGGATAACTCACCTTTAACTCGTGAAGTATATACTATAATACTTAAGTAGAACGTGTAGAGCAGGCATTAAGTTTGGTAGGAGGACTAGTATAACATTAATAACAACATTATATGAGTTTAGGCTATATACTGACTCTACCTAGGGTATAGAAGATAATAGAAGAAGCTTCTAAGGCTAGTGTGTGGTATATAATAGAGGAGTAGTCTTATAGGCTGCTTAGAGGCAGAAGAGCATATTAGCAAGCATAATGGAGGCAGAGATTATTATTACAAACAAAGCCACAAAGGAGGCAGTATGGCTAGAGAAGATGTTATTAGATCTTAGAGAGAGAGAATTGCCTGTTTTGGAGAAGACAACACTATAAGGAAAGCCACCTATATTATACTATAATAACAACACTACTCTATAGCTTATATCGGACACTAAGTTTCACAATAAGGCAAAGCACATCAAGATATGCTACTTCTTTATTTAAAACAATATAGTCAATCATAACAGATTAAGAGTTAAGTCAATTAAAGGAAGGAATCAAATCACAGACGTCTTTATAAAGCAATTGGCAGAGGAACCCTTCCTATATCACTATAACAAAATGGGCATGTTTAGATTATAATAACAATAAGCAGGTACTCTTATATCACAGTATAAAGGTAAGAATGGCCTTATAGATCTACTAAACTCGCAACGCCAAGATGTAGGAGATATAGGTGCTAGAAGGCCCTATTATAAGAGTTAACAAGGCCTGGCGGCCATCAACACTATAGCGACGATATACTTTAATATCACATGTTGATAAAGCTAAACCAGATGTGGATTGACAACACTAAGGGTAAGGTGTGTGTTAGGAAATTCTAGTTGTGGAATCTGTGTGCGGAAGATAAGCCAGAGGCTATTCCTAATTAGGAACAACAACACCAAAAGTAAGAGCTGCTAAGCAGGGAGGATGTCAGAATAATTGCTTATTTAGCTGAGTTAGCTACTGAGGCATATAACCCTCATTTTACACTTAGAATTTCATCACCCTTATCCATCAATATCATTCCCAAACCAAGCCATTTTATTAGTGCAATTGAACAAGTTATTCTAACACTAGTAGCCTCTCGCTGAGGAGGTTCAAAGGGCCAGTGAAATGAGGCAGCATCAGAACTCCTCACCTAGCAGCGGAGCGATCGAGGGGTCCGTTCCAGCGTCTTCTCACACCGCCGAAGGACGTCGTCTGTCAGGCGAACTAGAAGCTCTAGGGCGAGCTCACACGTCCGTGAGCTCACCCACTCTACTCCTATACAGTTTCCAAGATTGTAGCCCTCACTAGCGCATTGAGGCTGGACAGATCTGGTGTTTGTTCCACAGGTGTGACGTGACCTGAGATCCAGACACGGCAAAAGCATACTGGCATGCCTTACAGATCAGGGCCGGTCTGTCAGGGTCAAAGACAAGATTCACAGCAGTCAACAAAGAGTAATCCGCCATTAAAGGGGCAATCAAGGGTCAGAACAAACATATTTCAAATTAATAATGGGATCAGTCATGTCCGGTTTTCTATAGTCAGGAAGAGCAAGAGTAGTAAAATAAGGGTTGGTGGTGCACGGACAATTTTTCGCGGGTTGTGGGAGAACACGACAGACGCGTCCTAGCCCAATTGAGTGAGCACAGACACACACTAGCCCAATTTAGTAGAAGCTCGGACAAATTTCGTGTTTTATGGCACAACACGAGTCGGCATAGCACTTGAGGTTTGTAATATTCATATTCATGTAGCATATGTTCGAATTCTCTTGTCGCTTGCCAGCCATTTAAAAGCGTATCCCATCGCAATGCGTGGACCATCTAGCCCCTGGCGTCGCAAACTACAGGCCCATGTGCGACAGCAATGTCCTTCCTTTATTTAAACTTTAATGCTCGGTCCAAACTTGCTTGCTATCAATCCGAATGAGAACATGATCATATCTCTGCATATTATTAGATAATCAAACAGGTTTCATCTCCGAGGGGCGATGCAGTGGACGGCCCCAATTCGTCTGATCATCCATGTGAGACCCGAAAAGCTGGGGAAGTGGGCCCAAACACACGGAGTCAACCCCGGAATCACGCTAGACCCTTGCCGTGCTACAGTACCTCAAATCCCCGCAATCGCTTGGCAGAATTCTTCATCTGATATGCCCCCTGCCGCCCCCCAATCTGCCTATCAGCCTTATTAGAATATTCTCGCCGAGCACTTCCAAAACCCGTACAGTGCCAATTACTTATCTTCATATGGCGGGATCCAAACGCTGCCTGTCAGGTTACACCTCAAAATGAAAGGTTAAGACATTAAATGCTGCACAGTTCCATATCCGATGGTGGCACTGAAACACTTACAAAACAGCCCCAGCGCACCCAAGTAACTGCGATTCTCCGAACAGTTTTCTGCACTTATAGGGATTACCGTCGTCCTCAATTTCTGTAATTTCTCTCTCAGGTTGTGCTCAAGAATCTTAATGTTCAAAGATCTCTAATTCAAACCTCAAGTCTTCCTACCTGCACAAAGTATTTACACCTAGAGTCGACGCATTGACCAAGAGTCGTGACCGAGAGGAAGTCCTTGTTCCAGAGATGGATACTCGCCCACGACTTTCAGGAAGAGGAGTCTTAATCGCTATTCTTCGGACCGTCCAGCTTGTACGCAAGATTATTGAACCTGCCTACTCATACCAGGCTACTAATTTAATTATTCCGCAGACCGTAGGGTTTACTACCCTCTTTTTGACAGGATATGCAACGTCCATTTTCAAGGGCGACTTTGTAAGTTGAAGATTGCATTATCTCCAAGAGCACAATGCTAACCGTGATGTCTAGTTCCATACTTTTGGTACAAAACCATACCCTATAGCGTGTGCTTATAGCTTCTGATCAAACCAGCCTTAACCTTCGTCAGCTTTTTGTGGGCTCTGTTGCTTTTAATTCTCGTAAGTGGACTTGACCTTTCTACTTCTTGGTTTCCTATATTCCAAAAAAATAATATGAACAATAGATCTTTATCATCCCTCGCCGGCTCCCGAAGTGGAACTCCTACTGGTGTCGCCTGTTTGTCTCCTCCCCCCCCCCTCTCTTGTTTAACGCGGACCCTAAGCCGTAACTAGAAGCGTTGAAATAATTACCTTGATCTTCTGGCTTTCTAGCTTTTCCCTCCTGGTTTGGGAATGCACGGCTGGCGATGCGACGTTCGCCGTCCTTGGTGACAGTGGTGATCCTGAACTTGTGGGTTACGTCACTGCGTCGAGTATCAAATCCGCAATCATGTGTGTGAAAGTTGCTACTGGGCTGGCATGTGTAAACTGGGTTGCATTCGCTGCAACCTTCGTCATTGCTAGTACGTGCTGGTTCCCTTAGTCTGGAGTTTTTGATCCTGTCCGTGACCGGTAGTGGACACGCTGACGAGGTATCGTAGTGAGATGAGTTTCTGAATAACTCAAGTGTTATTATCTACAGAACAATAATTCGTTGCTACGCTATAGGGGCGTTCTGTGGGAGTCTGGGTTGGATGGTTTAAAGGCATAATTTCTAATATGCTTTGGTTTATACAAATTCTACCTCCTCAAAAACTCTTCTTGCTATGGGGGAACCATATAGCAATATGTCAATGCAGCCTGATATAATTATATCAACCCTTCGGTGAAACAGGACCCTCACTTTTTCTTAATCCTTTTCCCCTATCCTGCACTACGTAGTGTATCTAGAATCAAATTGACATCTAACTTCCAACAATTCTCAGATCTGTGCCGGGGAAGTTGTGGTGGAACTCCAGTGTGATGAACATATTCACACACACAACTCGAGAACTAGGTTCATATAAAAACACCAATACTTGTAGCTATTATATAAGGAGGTGATTATTACAACGTTCTTCAAATACCACCATAATATTTACTCTCACATTTCCAAGCAGAATCCTCACTAGGCCGCGGGAACCATCCATTCACCACAAGACACCATTGTCTCGCTCCTGCTATACATTCCTCCATTAGTTACCAAAATGACTTTCCCCCCGGTATTTGGCATGATTTGCAAGTCCCTTGTATACCCGACTCCCTTTCCACTCTCAACTATGACCCAGGCGGACGGATCACCATAAGCATGGTTGATAAATAACTCAGAGTGATGGCTATCACTTGTAATGACTGTTCCATTCGGTCCTCCAGCAGGGGTCCAGATGGTCTGTGGGCCAGAGCTCGCAATGATGCCGTCGGTCGCATTCAAGAGCATGGTCTCTGCCTGGTCGAATTCGAATGGGCTATCAGCTATGCGGTAATGAACCGCATAAGCAGCATTGATCGGGTCCTCTGGGGCAAAGGCGAGTTCGTAGGAGAAGATGAATTTTCCGTTGCCCATCTTGGTAATAGTCGTCATGCCAGGACGAAGCGTGTAGTTTGCCTCTGCAGCGTCGTTTACCACCTCGCCCCAGTTCACCAGGTCTACGGTCGTCTGGTGGGCTAGCTTCTGCCCGTGCTTGGGGTCCCGTGAATCTGAGTAGAACACACCAAGTTCTCCTTCATGCAAGAGGATCATGGGTTCCCAGACTGGCGTTGCCCCATTCGTTGTATTCGGATTCCCGCCGACGGCGACCGTCGACACATATTCAAACGAATGCCTCCAAACAATCAGCATGGTAAGCGAGAGGGGATTGAAGTGATTACCCTTTGTCAAGACTAGCGTACAGTTGAATGTTCGTAGATGAGTGGTTAGCTGGTATAGCGTTGGCGGTCAGGAGGACAGTTCCGGCAGGATAGGCGCCGAGCGTCTGTGGAAGCTTGTAGAGGAAGACCTGCAAAATAATAGAACCAGGTTTATCAGCCGCTGAAAAATATACTTTCGTTAGCTCATTCCACGAAAGACCACCATCCTTTGACTGGTAGATTGGAGCGTATGTGCGACCGGGAGGTTGGAATGACCAGCTTGCGAGTAGTATATCATCTGTCTTGCCGTTTTGGTCTAAAAGTACTGTTCTCGCGTAGGTTGTCCAGTGGTTTGACCAGTTTGAGGGAGGCGTAAAGATCGTGACATTGCCAAAAGCTGGATGCTGATCTGTCCAAGAAGTAAATGGTGAAGCAAGAGCAAGACCAATAAGAGACACGAGCAGCGAATAGAAAACCATTGCCGCGTTAGATACCATATTATCTTCCGGAGAGATGAGGATTGCTTACGGTCGAGAGGTGCTGTGCATACGTTTTTATCATCTTGTCCGCTCTTGCTGCTTTTCCGGTACCTGCAGCTATGGTTTAACGCAGTACAAACGAAGTGATTACCCCGAGAGAGAAACTTGACGCCGGAAAGGCGGGGGAGCGGGATGACGGAAAAACAATCTAATTCTGCACTTTAATGTGTTATCCAGCATTTGAATCTAAATTTTAGCCGTATTCCCGTTATCTATTCGCAAGTGGTGATTGACGGCCTTTGTCGAACTTGTCAAGTGCCGATCTATTTACCGATGCTATGCTGACACCCCGTGTTTGGGCAGGTCTCGCTTACAAAAGGGTACCGAGGGGTAAGGGATTTCTTTTCTCCCCTCCAACCTCTAACCTTTCCTCTGCACAAAAAGTATATCCTCACTTCGCATAGCTCTTAATCTTTTTGCGAGGGCTTTTAACATACCGTACATGCGGTTTTCTCAAACCTCATTATGCCGACGCCAAATCTAGCATATAAGTCTCGAATTGGCGGGCACTCCTTTCAGTCTAATTCGCGGGCTCTCATTTCAGCATACAAGCCCTGAACTTAGCAGACACAGCCCAAATTTCAGTGCGCGGGCCCTTACTCGAGTAATTCAGTGTGGAAGCCCGGAATTTTGGATAGTGATTTCTTTCAGCATGTAGTCCTCTATAGTTTGAGGCACTTTAGGCGTAGAGCGGGCAAAATTTCCTATTGGGATAGTGCTCAAGAGGTGCTCGGATAGGATTCGTTCGCTGACGAGTACTTCGTAAGGCTGGATCTTGTGCCGGAAGCCGGAAAAATTCATTGTCGTAGTGATAGGGTGGTATAATCGTTGGACTTGCTTCGCGTTTGACTGTCATCGATTTGCTCCTCAGTCGATGGGTTAAGAATACGGTTCTCAAAAAGTAGTGATGATTCAGCAGTTTCAGGAATGGTAAAAGCTTTGCAGGCCACTTTCAAGAGCATGTTGCTTATTCAGCGTACAACTAACCAAATCTTGACACGGGTGGAAGCGACGTCTTCTGAACCAAGAACGAATGCTACCCCACCAGCACTGTTTTTAAAAATTCTGTTTCTGGTTTACGATATATAGCTGTATAAAGCTAAATGCACGGTCGCAATCTTGGCATTCGAAGTAAAGACTCACGCAACCTTTTTTAATCTCAAATTGCAAATCTAAAAAAGCTGGCTTCTCCCGCCGCCGCCAAATTCAGATCGCCACCTATAATCAGTTCGGTTCTGTGGGTGACAGTGTCAGCCTCATATTTTACCCCGCGTTATTATGGCGCATTAGAAACGCTTTTATTAAGCCTTTCATTCTCCAGTCTCTTAGCTCAACATGACCACCTCTGCATCGATCCCGACTCTCATATCTTCTATGCCGGAACTCGAGGCTTTTATTTCCTCTATCCCTCCTTCTAGTACACTCACACTCTACCTGGATATCGAAGGGAATTGTCTTCGTCAACATGGTGCCATCTCCCTGATCATTGTTTTCATTCACCTATAAAGGGTAGTTCGACTTGTCGAAATCATGGTCCTCGGGAAATCGGCCTTCACCACGGCATCAAACAACGGCAAGACTCTTCAATCTATCTTTGAGGTAATTGATAGTGTCTTGCCCGAGCCCTTTCAAGCTTTACATGTAGAATCCTCGACCCAAGCGGGATTACCATTTAATCTGATCAAGTTTGTTGTTGTAAGCTTACCATTTAAATAGAGGTTTGAAAAGGGAGTAATAACACAGAAGGAAATCAACCACGGCCACTAGACACCTCTCTTCCTCCCTTCGTAACCTCGTCTTCAATGCCGTCGTATCATTCTAGGTAACCCACTAATAGCTGTCACAATGTTGAAGCATGATATGAATGCGGGGTTGTTCGTACCGGTTGAGGTGTTGGTTAGGGGAATCGAGGGAGGAGGTTGTGAGGTTGGGTATGTGGTGCCAAGTAGTTTGATTGTGGGGAGTAGTAAGTTAGATGAGGGTAGTGATAGTAATGGGAAAGGGGAGTTAAAGAAAGCAGCAGAGATGCTAGATAGGAAGTTAAAGGCGCTGTGTAGGTGGATTTGTGAGGAGTAGCGGTTTAGGATAATAATCGCACTAGGTATAAAAATTGCTATTATACTATACTATATCACTATAATTATATCGCAAGCAAACAAAAGGAAGAGATATTTATATAAAGTCGTGTTTTCTCCCAGACCATTCCCTCTTATCACCAAATCATAAATCTTACTTTTACTGCGGCGCGTAAATAAATGCAAGCTAATCTATCTTATCGCCGTCTCGTCTTAAGTATCCCATAATCTACTATCTAGTAGGAGTAGTATACGTAGCAAAATCCCTTATAGTGGTTCCGGGGGAAAGAGCGCGACCGGTGCTAGTGGTGGCTAGGATATAGAAGTTGCGGGCTCGGCTGTTGTACTAGGAATAAGGTTAGCAGCGGCAAGTAGGGCCGGGTCATACACTAGCAGAAGTCTACTAGAATATATTCGCCCCCGCAAATCTGGCGCAAGGAGCATAGTGTCCGTTGGACTGCGTAATAATGCGCACGCTGCGTGGGTAATAAGGATAAGATTACAACGAGGCAAGCGGGGTAATACCAGATAGACTTGAACTACCCCACAGTAACTTTAACCCTTACCAGCTTGGTTCTTGGCAACTGACCTGACGGCGAAATACCTAAAAGAGAAATGGTTAGCACCCTCCGATCTTGCTTTGAATTCTTATCTACGTAAACCCGACTCAAGTTTATAAATATCAACAATCGCAATAGGTATAAGCTTGGCTGCGCTTTATAATGGAAAGATTATCGCCACAAGGTGGTTCGCCCATGTCAGAATAATTGCTTCTTTTGCTGAGTCAGCTGCTAAGGCATATAACCCCTCATTCTTGCACTTGAATTCCATATCTCTTATCCATCAATATTGTTCTCAAACCAAGCCATTTTATCTATGCAGTTGAACGAGTTATTCTAACAGCCCAAGACGGAGTGTATAACTCCTTTTCCGACTGCTTCTTAATAGAGAGCCCCTCAAGCCCCCTTTAAGTATAGAAGGGCCGACTTATATTTTTCTGTCATCTGGCGTTCGGGCCGGATCAGTGCCTTTCCATATCTTTCTGCTAGGGATGGCAAGGAGTTTCGAGGCTGGCCAAAGAAATAAATACCAGTCACAACCTTAGTGTTCAGTTTAGAGTCTTGCCAGGAAACACGCAGACATACTAAATCATTCAACAAGCTGAAATATGAAACTTGCCACTTTCTTCCTGGCTGCCACTACGGGGGTAGTTTGGGCACAATCACTTTGCGAGCAGTACGGCTACTACTCGAGCAATGGTTATAAGATTAACAATAACATGTGGGGTCGAGACTCGGGCTCGGGCTCGCAGTGCACGTACGTCGACAGTGCCTCCACGAGCGGCATTTCCTGGCGGACGACTTGGACATGGTCCGGTGGCGAGAACAACGTTAAGAGCTACCCTTACTCTGGGCGTCAACTGTCGGAAAAGAAGCTTGTGAGCCAGATCAACAGCATTCCAACTTCGGCGTCGTGGAGCTACAGTACAAGCAACATCCGAGCCAACGTAGCTTATGATGTGTTCACGGCCGCGGACCCCAACCATTCCACAAGTAGCGGCGACTACGAACTTATGATATGGTGAGTTGTATGGCTATCACGCCAACGAGAAAGGAAAATTCATCACTAATTGGTTTGAATCTATAGGCTGGGCAGGTACAGCAGTGTGTATCCCATCGGGTCGTCAGTCGGCAGTGTGTCAGTCGGTGGTTACACTTGGACCCTGTGGGCAGGTTACAATGGCTCTATGAGGGTCTATAGCTTCGTGGCCTCTAATCCTATTAACGGATTCAATTCGGATATCAAGCAGTTCTTTAATTACCTAGCTAGCAGCCAAGGCTTCCCTGCAAGTAGTCAGCACTTGATCAGTATGTCGTCCCAGTTCCCCTTCTTCTCTACTCTAGAATAACGCATGATTAAGACACTAACTTCGCGAAACCATATAACTCTCCAATTTGGCACTGAGCCATTCACTGGCGGTCAGGCCACATTAACAGTCTCTCATTGGTCTGCAGATGTGCGGTGAAGATTCGCGAAGGCCTATTGTATATATGCAGGTTACGAGATGCCGCTAACTGCTGGACCTAGCAAGGGAACATTAGTTGTACCTGGTACTCGAGGAAATAGATGTAAATTTGGTTCTAGCATGTTTTACAGCAGCAGGGGCAATCAGCCAATGGTTCTTTCAGATAGGAAGAAATGCTACCTCATTCATTCAAGCTCAGAAGTGGAGACATTGCATCTCTTACTCTAGGTAAGAAGTATTTCGCATTCTTTTGTGAATCATAAGTTCTGTGTATATAGAAGTAGTACTATTTTTACACATTTGTTTAGGCCAACCACCAAATGGAGACCAGTCACCTAGGGAAGATCAGTCGCTCAGGTAGAGATGCTAAAGAGAGTCTAGCCACACACTTTATAGTAAGAGCCAGCCTAATACTTCACCCAGATGGGGCCAGTCATCCAGGCAAGCCGGCAAAAAGAGACTAGTCACAGGAGGAGGTGGCTCATAGGAGAACAAGTCGCCAAGGTAGAGACAGACAAATCTTCATGACATCAGATAACAGGGATCCAGGGCCGCATGAACCAGCACTACCCGCTTAAAACAGCTGCCCCTCAAAAGTCTGCTGTTAAGATAAGCTTTAGCCCTACCCGTATACTTTTGAAAGTAAAGAGCTGCCCTTATAATGCAGCTGCTAAGATAAGCATGTGAAGGGCAGGGCACGCTAGCAGGGGGAGCGCTCTTGGCTAAGGTGAGGTGTTGACCATTCCGTCGTCTGAAAAGTAATTCAAGTTTAAGGGAAGTTTGAAAATGCGTAATCTAGAACTGGATCATGGAAAAAGAGAAGAAGTGTGTATTTGAAAGTTGAAAGGGAGGTCAATTAGACCCAGCTGCGTCGGATCGAAATGGTAGGATGGAAATCTTGGGACACCTTTACGAGCGAAAATTTAATGACTTGACGAATTAGAAATAGACATGACTTTTACGGCTTCATAACTGTTCGTCCCGTATTTCCACACTAATTATATCTTTCTACTAGCTCGCCGCCGGCCACTTGTCTAGTACGGCAGAATCACCGGTAAGGATCAGATCCGTCGTTGTTTGTGTAGGCTGATCTAGCATCAGTGTATAATTACCAGGATATAGAACAGTATTGCCATTCTCATCGTGCCTGGCCAGGCTACCAAGAGTCCACGATAATGCCGCAGTGGCCGTGTGGCCGGGAGTGACGTTTCGGAGGCGACCATACCCAGCGAGCGACTTGATTGGGTACGGCTTGGGTCCAGCCTGGCTGGCGACAAAGACGAGCGCAACAAAATCGGACGTGCGATTGCCTGTGTTAACGACGCTGACGGGGAGAGGCTGGAGGGCGCACGTGTCCGGGTTTATGTTCTTACAGCCGTCTAAGAGGGTCGGGATAGATAAGCTGGCGCTGTAGTTTGCGAATGCGGCCTTGAAGGTGGTGTAGTGCAAGCCGGATCCAAAGGCCTGGGCCGGACTGGGGTACCACCGATACGTGCGCCCGGGATTGGAACCATTCGGACGAAGGTTCATGTCTGTCATTGCTAACTGGGTATAATTCGCAGGGTACTGTGTCACAGGAAGACGGCCTGCGGGGCTCTTCGTCCCACTGATAATCTGCATCACTGCCGTGCCGCCATCCTGCCCTGGCCAGCTGGCCCAGAGGATTGCGGATACTCCCTGGTTAGTGAGGAGCGGCGTGTTGTCGAGTTGGTCGCCCTCCTGCACAATCACCAGCGGCTTGCCGAGCCCCGCGAGTTTGTT
Organism: Halenospora varia; assembly: GCA_020726485.1. Lineage (NCBI taxonomy): Eukaryota > Fungi > Ascomycota > Leotiomycetes > Helotiales > Solenopeziaceae > Halenospora > Halenospora varia. The sequence continues at coordinate 22,604 of JAHEWH010000070.1, forward strand.
GATCAAGGCCACTTGTGCGCTAGGCCACGCCAGCGAGGTTCGGTCGACTCCTTCTGCTGCTGCCGACGTATCGAGGCCCCCAAAGTACAGAATGACATCTGACTTTGACGCGGCTGCCAGTGCGTTAGCGGTCCAGTTATCCTGAGCAGAGGTTGTTTCCAGAATAGGGCCGGGGGCGACGTTGGGCGTCAGACCCATCTGTTGAGCGGCGTATGAAGGTGTGCGCAGATACGGCGCCTTGCCACTATATCCCCCCTGGAGCTTGTTGGTCGCGTTGGCCCAGAACCCAATCATGGCCACTTTGGTGCCAGACTGTAGGTTCAGAGGGAGGGTGCCGTCATTCTTGAGCATGACTATGCCATCGACGGTGGCTTGAAGAGCTAGTTGTTGTGCTTGTGGTGTGTTGACGTCCGACCAGCCAAGCGAGGCGTAGTGCCCTTTGGCTCCATCGAAGTATCCCGCCCTGACAAGCCCTTCATATAATCGTCGCAAGGCCCGATCGACCGTGTCTTCCGTAAGCTGCTTGTTCTGCCATGCTCCCGGTATATCTGAGGATGAGGTGTACTCACAGCTACTGTCCATACCCGCGTTGAAAGTGAGTGCCGTACCCGCAGCATTCGTGGGAGCGTAGTGGTGGTTTAGCGAAACGTCTTGGACAGCCTCACAGTCGCTAGTGATGTATTGGTTCTCACTCGTCCAGTTCCAGTGCTCTCGAAGAATCGTCTGCAGAAGATACTTGTTGGCGCAGGCTGGAACTCCATTAACGCTGTTATAGGAGCACATGAAAGACCCAACTTTCGAATCCCTCGCGCATTGCTGGAAGGGCTGTAGATAGTACTCAGCTAAATCTTGTAGGGTGATCTTCGCATCGAAGTTATGTCTAGTTACGCCACTCCAAGATTCAAGGTCATTGGCTGCGTAATGCTTGCAAGTTGCAATTATGCGTCTCTGGGCCTGTTTTCCTTCGAGACCCCGAAGCAGAGCTGCTACATAGCCCTTCAGGCGCAAAGTATCTTCGCCGGGTGTCTCGGAGCCACGACCCCAGCGTGGGTCTTTGAAAGGGTTGATATTTGGAGTCCAGAAGTTGATTCCAGAATGGCCGGCATTGCCGAAGGCTCTTGCTTCCGTGCCAATTACCGTTCCAACCTTCTCAATAAGATCGTCATCAAATGCTGCCGACATAAGGAGTGGCATGGGAAAGGAAGTGGAATAGTTCCATGGTGACGAGGCCGAGAATGAGACCCCAGGAGCGCCGGCAACGCCGTGGAGCGCCTCGCTCCACCAGTTGTAAGGCGGTAGGCCGAGCCGTGAGACCCCTTGCGATTTGCTGGGAGATGGTCAATCTCGATTCTCGAATATCAATCCACCTCGCAATACATACCTGACGATGTTCTGCAGCTTTTCACTTGACTGCATAGCTTGGACAAGAGCAGACGCTCGGTCGGCCGGCGAGGTGGTCATATCGCACACTTTATTCAACTTTAGAGGTCCGTTTACGCAGTCAGGAAGGGCTGCTCTGGACAACTGCGCGGCTAACAACGCCAATCCGCCGATATAAGCTACTGATGGCGGCTTCATGATTGATGGACTTAGGGGATGAAACCAATAAGCAACTCGTCATGAGATGGACGGGAGCGACGGATGAGAATTTGGGCACGATCGTTGCCTCGGATTTCTACTTAAGCGTATCCGTCATAGATATATGTATTGACTAAAGTCTAGCAATTGGTAACGGTTGTCAAGACAGGCCAGCCTGGCGGTGATCGATATTGAGAAAAGGAAATAGTTTCGAAAACCAGTGGAGTCCGTTAGCATATTCGCGCGAAAATGTCGCAGGAGGAGGCTCGCCTTCCAAGATACTATCGGAACTATTCCCTGATCTAGGATAATTTTGACCTATTACCCGTATGGCGCGCCTCTACCGGGAAATCGTAACTGCGACCTTGCTGCAAGGTTCAATACTCGGGCCGCTATTAAGCCGGGCCAAACGAGTTTCTGCAGGCCTAAAAGGCGGGGGTAGTAATGTACTTATTATCCGAAATATTCCCCGATATAGTATAATTTTGACCTATTACCCGTATGGCGCGCCTCTACCGGGAAATCGTAACTGCGACCTTGCTGCAAGGTTAAGCCGGGCCAAACGAGTTTCTGCGGGCCTAAAAGGCGGGGATAGTATCCCCGAGCTGCGGTTAGAAACACCACTTAGAGTCAAGAATTAAAAGTTCTAATAGAAAGCCTTAAATATAATAATTAGTATTATTACTAAGAATAATTCTTAATAAGAGTATTAATTATTATTCTTAGTATACATATATTCAGATTTTTCTAAACTATCTAAATAATTAAACTAGTCTCTCTATTTAGCTAAAGAGTTAAGTATTAAAGTTTAGGATTCTTATATAATTAATAGGAAAGCGGTAGGTTTTTTGTATATAGATCTAACAGATACAAAAGCTAGGCAGGTGTATAAACGTATAAGAATAGATCTGATGTGGTCGAGCTGCCACATGACATAACACCTGCTTTGAGCTTTCTGTTCAGAGGTGAAAGCTCCCTCGTATTTTCTAATCTAGTTCGGAACCGTAACAAGGTGTACCGAGAATAATAACCTGTGCTAGTATTATAGAACGACTTATTATAATGCCAAGTGCAATAGGGTACATTGGTGAAGACATTTTATTAGGATTACCTGTGACGAGCCGAGTCTGCTTTACCCCAATTAGTCACCTTTACCTGTAGCGTGCACAGGTGTAGCGGGTGATTAGGAGAGAAAGAGGCAATTCTATTGAAGATCTAAAGCTAAGGAGAGAAGGAGAAGAAGTGTCCGCGGCGCTGTGAAGGCCAGGACATAACTACGGATCTGATATAGGCTAGGTTTGAGGTCATTCCCTTTGCAGATGGCGAGTGAGGCCTGGGAGAGCCCGTATAGTCCGTAATCATATGGCCTCAGAAGCATGTCGTCCGTGACATTACCCTCATAAGTGGTCGATCTGCAACTGATTCAGGTTTGAATTCTTCCCATCCAGGGATCGGCCACAGGGTCTGTGCTTAGCACGCAAAGAGTCCACGTATAGGATCACATTCAAGGGGTCAACCTGAAGTTATTTCGTAAATGAAAAACGTCGCATGAACAACCGAAGGCATGCATTAGAGGAGCCGTTACGATGAATCTTGGGCCTTGGGCAGTGTCAGATGATTGCGTTGCCCTATAGCCTAAACCTCTAGTAAGCATTGGCAAGAGTTATATAAATCCTCTCTTCCTGCTACAGCAGAATCAAATATCTGTCCAGCCACCTTAGAGATTCATTCCGTTGAATATACTCCAGTCGTTGGATTTTGCTTCTTACTGCAACTTATTTGGTTGGCGTGTGTTGTCAATAACCTCTTTACCTCTGTCTGTTGAATCTACAAGATGTACAGGCGACCGAATTTCATAATGGTCGTAGCGGTGGCATTTATTGTCCTTGCGTTTCTGGACATGACCTTTGCCACAAAATCCGCTGGTTGTGGCAAGGATCCGACAATGACTAGCCAGTCCTACACTATGACCGTCAACGGCAAGCAACGTCAGTATATCATGAAGCTCCCTTCTTCTTACGACAAGAACCGCCCATACCGCCTGATCTTCACCTGGCACCAACTTGGCGGTAGCGCTACTAAGATCGTCAACGGAGAGGACCCAAAAAAGGGCGGTGTCCTACCTTACTACGGCCTCCCACCATTGACAAACAACAGCGCCATCTTCGTCGTGCCGAACGGACTCAACAACGGTTGGGGCAATGCGGGAGGCGAGGACATCACCTTCTTCGACAATATGGTCAAAACTGTTGAAGCGGATCTCTGCGTAGACACCACCCTACGTTTCTCCACTGGCTTTAGCTACGGCGGCGCCATGTCCTATGCTGTCGCATGTGCCCGGCCCAAAGATATCCGCGCTGTTGCCGTTATTTCTGGCTCATTACTTAGTGGTTGTTCTGGCGGAAATGATCCTGTTGCATACTACGGACAGCACGGTACTTCAGACTCGGTTCTGAATATTTCTGGTGGCCGCTCGTTACGGGATAAGTTCGTCAAGAACAATGGGTGTACCGCGGTCCAGGAACCGCAGCCGGAAGGGGGTAGATCTGTCAAGACTGTATATAAGGGTTGCAAGGAAGGCTACCCGGTGACTTGGGTGATACACAATGGAGATCACAATCCATCCCAGGTGGACAGCGGCTCATCCACACCTTTCGCCCCCCAAAACACATGGGAGTTCTTCTCACAGTTCAATTAAGTGTATATAATATTGTATGGCGGCATGCATTAGTTGTTCGGTTAGATAGTAGTGAAGAGGAATCGTCATCCAAGATACGAAGCCCTGTGTCCTATTAAAGGCTCATTACCACTTTAAATGCCTAGTGATATTTGCCAAACTCTCTATAATAATTTCATTTGTTTCTTTATAATAGTGATGATATTATAAAAGAGTCGATTAGTCTTGCTGTCCGCCTTCTGCTAATAGTGTTAATAGGGGGATTTGCAACCGTTAGTCATACTATACCGTGATTCCATACTCCGGGGAGCCCTCCCCAACCTTTCTCTAGCCTGATTCATGGTTCTAAGTTTGAGGTGGGTCTACTCATTTCGCCTACCGAGACCCTGGAGTTAGGGTCCGCGTCGACCTGATCAGTATAGGGATTTGCGTTACCGTCCCCTTAGATCCTTAGTAGGCGTGTCAAATGTGTAAAATGAGCCGTAGGAGTTGTACTATAGTATAGATTTCCATTTCATCCTTTTCTTCTCTCTTTTTGACTATTAAAGGGAACTTACTATTGCTTATATATATTGTTATAATGAATGGAATTCTTATGTTTTGATACTAAATTCGGAATTCTTATCTATACCCGCTACAAGTTTGCCCTTGGCCCAGGCACTATTAAATCGCATCTTTTAACTTATATAAAGACAAGGTACTGTCACGAACACGTGAAAAGCACAGGACCCTGGGCTTGAACAAGTGTTCAGGTTGCTAGCAGGACGGCCTGTGTTATAAGGGTTACAGGACAATTAGCGTCTGCGGTAGCTTGTTGGACTGTTGGACATCACGAGACAAGTGTCACGTGACTTAGGCGAGATCGCCAGCTCGACTGTCGAGCTGGCGAGCTGCTTGACCGACTCGCTAGGCGATCTAGGCGAGCCAGGAGAGTGAAGGTCCTATATAAGTCATAGTGTTTCCTTAGATAGGAGCTTTGTGCTCAACTTACTTTAGTTATTTAATACAAGCTTTGTTTACCTATTTAAGTAACAGGTTTACTTCTAAGTGAACAACTACCTGACTGCCACACTTCTGTTATAATACCAACCCGACGTTACTAAGTACCCGGCTACGCTTAGCCAGTATCCCCGTATCGTTATACTTTAAGCACCTTGTTTGAAGTTAATAGTCAGCATGATGTCTTCTTCAAAGAAACCAGCCTAGCAGATCACTAGCCTAACTGCTAGCTCTGCCAACCTCACTCTACCTACGCCCAACCCAACTCACAACAATAACCTAGGGGATGACGACATCTCTTTACCCGATATCGACAACTCCGGAAAATTCAGGGTTGAGGCCAATGAGTCACTTAAGGTCGCCTTACTAGACAAGTTTTATAGGAACCGGAAAGAACTTAAGTCGTTCCTACTTTAATTGGAATTGTACTTCAAATTTAATTGTAACGTTTATAGTATAGCCGATGCTATACTAAGGTGGGAACGTTAGGTTGTGTGTAGTATGTACAAGAGTAATAAGTCAGGGTGTTCCTGTACAGTATAAGAATAGAGTGTATTGTAAATACTATATTGAGTTGAGTATAAAGCTCCTATCTAAGGAAATAACTATAGACTTATATAAAACCTTCCTGCTCCTAGATCCTAATAGAGCCCTAAGATCTAAGCTCCTAGAGCCCTGGATCCTAAGCTCTATACAGGCTCTATTATATAACCTTGTTATATAATTCCCTAGTGCCGACTCCCTAGGTTCTCTGTGCTGTATAGTAGCCAAGCCTCAGGCCTGGGTTATATGTGATAATGAAATCGTAACACTATCCCTCTTCCGTATTAGCATAGCCTCTATGCTTAAATGACATATAGAAAATATCCTATAAGGTCAACGACCTTCTTCCTTTATTATATCGCTTAAGACAACAAAGTACAGACAGTATATTATTCTTTCCAAGACCATTTAATCTTATAGTTCTCCCGTGATGCCTTGTTCTAACTGTGTTTGTTACTAATGCCATTATATTGTGCTAAACAGCAAGTCTTAGCGATGTGGCAAGTGCGTCTGTTGTGATGTGAAATGTAATGCCCTTTAGGCATCTATAAATGACCTTTAAGACCTTTGTTTGGAGGAAGAGCGCCTAAAATTTAAAAGGGATATGGCCTTTAAGGCCGTTATAGCAGGTCTTGCTTGTGTTTGCAAGCTTGAATAGCGCTAATAAGAGCTTTGTGAGCAAGGTATAGAAATGCTTTATTATAGCCTAAAATCCTTAGATGAACTTAATGCTATAAAGGAGAAAGAAGGGGAGGAGAAGGAGAGGGTAGAAAACAAGAAGAGGTAGTAGTACAAGCTGTTGTCTACCGACTTGTCCTTCCTGGCCGGCCACGGCCTCCTTGACCTTAACCTGGCCTTTGATCCTAGTCCGGAGTTTTAGGCAAGCCTGGATGCTAGTAGTGAAACGCCACAACCTTCTTAGGGCAGTTAAGATTTGCTTTTGGTTCCTATATGTTTTCTAATTGTGGGTGTCCTAACCATTTGATTAAATATATAACCTTACCTCTAACATACTAACAGTCTAGTAGTTCTTTAACATTATACTTGGCAATTAGGTTAACTGGTTAGATTTCTGTTTTCGGAGCCTTTAGTGCTCTAGGAGGTGCTGGTTCAAGAAGCGATATATAGAACACCAGGTAGATGTTTATAGTCTTGGGTAATGACAACTTATAATTTGTCTTTCCTTTAACTTTACTGATTCTAAATGGTCCTAACTTCTTATAGTCTAGTTTACTACTTGGTTGTTTTGTTTAAATGTTTTTTCTGAGCAGATAGACTCTATCCCCCTCTTTTAGTATAGGTCCTATACTATATTTCTTGTTGTAGTAGGATGCTGTTCTTTCTGTAATAAACTTGAGGTCTGAGACCATTTCCTAATATAGTGTCTTTAGTCCTTTGACCTAAATCCTGGCTGCTTTGTTATTGTCTTTATTAAGTAGTGATGTTTTGTATACAACTAGATTATATCTATAATTTGTGTAGTTTGGCGATATCTTTATTGCTTTGGTACTAGAACTATTATATACAAACTATACTAGTGGCAATAATTACACCTAATCATTCTGTTAGTAGTTTATATAACACCTAAGATATGCTTTTATAGTCTGATTTAGTCATTCTGTTTGTCTATCTGTCTATAAGTAAAACGCTATAGACATCTTTCTCTTGACTCCTAGTAATCTTATAAGGGCTGTCTAGAATTTTGATATAAAGAGCTTGTCTCTATTAGAGATGATTTTATCTAGTATGCTATAGTTTGCAACTATAACCCTTAGGAATATATATACCAGTTCCTTGGCGTCGCTTGCTTCCTTATATAGTAGTATATATATATACTTTGTAAGTCTGTCAGTAATGACCAGGATAGAATCATACTTTACTCCTATCCACAATCGTTGTCTCCGGTCTGTACAGTCCGGGCTTTTTGGGCTAATAGGAACCCTATCCATAATTCTAAAACCAACTTTAGTGTAGTTGGTTTATTTCCCCATACAACCTATTAGCGTGGATTTGCCGAGGGAGTCAAGTTGATTTAGTCAAGTTGATTTATTAGGGTTACGTGCAAACAAGCTCGGATGCGGCTCAAAATCAAGTATAAGTTAACCCAGGCATATACGACACCAACCCCGTTAAGTGCATCCCCCGAGCCCACCGTGGGGTTATTTATTCATAGTTATATCTAGCGGATGAAGTTTTGATAGGGGAGAGCAAGTGCACAGGCCAGGTAAGCAGAATCCCCAGATTTTAGCATAAAGTATGTATAAGAGCATAAGTGTATAAAATCGGAAATTAACCCCAGCCATCACGCGTGATTTTCAAGCCATCATTTAACACGCGTCGAACAAAGCAAGAAGACATGTAAATTAGTAGAGTAGACAGTTCAAAGCATTAAAATTCCTATATAAGAGTTAAGTTGATTTGTTTTATTATAGATCTATTTGTGTATATCCTAGAATAGCGGTTAGTAGTGTGTTCCGATCCCGCATGCCAGTACGCCGTATTGCCTAGCAACATCAACACCTATTTAAAAGATAAGGACACCTATAATATGCCAAAGGAAGACCGTGATCGAATCATCTAAGAGGTCCGCAAAATCGAGGGTTTAATCTAGTATAAGTTAGAGTTAAATTCGATAAGTTTCCCCCCGGCCCATCACCCCCCTAATTAGTATACTCTTGTCGGTTGAACGTCACTTCCACCATTTTCCGCTATGGTGACCGTGTCCCCCTGGACCGCACATGACGCGACTGGCCTCCACCCGCTTTCTTACATAATTTATGCCCGTTTATGAAGCCATTCACAAATTTGTGAACGGCAAGCCCAATAATGAAGTCAGAGCGCGTTTGGTCGTCCTTTGGGACGCGTCCTAGTTCATTCAGCTATCAAATCAACTTACTTTTCGGCTTGGATTATCGTTCATTATGTCGCTTCTATATTTCCATCCCGATTACTCTATAGTTATCTGCACGTCCTGTCAATATGCCCTTCAGACCACGACTCTTAGTGGCATCCTTTCGCATCTTATGCGATTCCACAAGGGGTACTCCCCAGCAGAGAGGCAGGCTATGGCCGCAGATGTCCCGACGGCACTTCTCGCGCCTCCTGATCAAGTCAAGCATTTCCAACCTCCGCCAACCCTTCCACCAATCCCTCAGCTCGCGACCTTTACCGATGGTATTGCGTGTAAGCTCTGCCCTGCTGACCAGATATATATCTGCCGCCAAAACATAGAGAAATTAAAGCCGTGCAAGAAGAAGCAGCGGGACCACAACACAGTCTTAGCCAAGGATGCTATGATAGCACATCTAGGGGCGGTTCACGGGTGGAGACGGAAGCAGGGGGCTTGACACCAGA
>JAHEWH010000071.1:0-30435 GCA_020726485.1 Halenospora varia
GAGTCGTACAAGACCTATAAGCCTACTCTTAAGACTTAGTGGCCTCTTTTTTACTGGCTTATTGATATTGCTTGTATAAATGCATATAGGTTATACCGATTATATATAGATAAGCCCTTACGCACTTATAGTTCTGTATATTGCTTTATTCTAAGCTTTTAGACTACTCTAAGAGAGCAAAGGTATAGTGGTTACAGGTAGGTTTAGGGGGGGAGAGGGTATTTAACTCTGATTTTAACACTTATACTATTAGGAGAAGAGAATAAAGCAAGAGACTTGTGCTTGGTGTGAGTGCAAATAGAGGCGTAATAAGGTTCTAAAGAAGCAACAGGATAATAAGGCTAAAAGGGCAAAACGCTCTATAGGAGGGTGCATATTCTGTAAAGTCGCGATTTGTATAGAGGGGGACTGTTAGAGGCGATTTCATTCAAGTAATGTAGATTACTAATAAATTTATATACAAAGCTATATAATTTTATATTATACTGTCCGTGCAAGAACCCCCTGCTAGTATAGGCATGTCTTACCAGTCAAGGGGATAACTCATCTATTCTAGGGGCAGCCTATCCAATATGGCATGCTGTTAACTAACAACAAAGTAAAGAGGAGTTAAGACTGCGACGGACATTATGGTAATCAAGTAACCTAGAGCCAATGATGATAGATTTGGTCATGTAGGCTGGCTACTAATAGAGCGCAATTTTGGTGACCGGTTTGACAAGACGACTCCTGTGATGTGTAACAAAACGGCTTAGAATTGGGCATATCACATGGCTATAACATAATATCTACTATATTGCAATCTGGCACAACTCTGACTGGTTGGGTATGCAGTATCATGTTACAGGAATCATAAACAGAACTTAATAGGGTAAATCAAGTAAGATTGTCAACTGTACAGAATAAACTATAAGGTCCTTAGGGTATATATATAGTCTACTAGTAAGATGTGCTTAGAACATATACCTTGGGCCTTAGGCCATTATTAGAGCCTTAGGCCACTAGGCACACTTTAACACCCCCCTTATATCAAACTGCAGGCCCCCTAAACCCATAATATATCCTATGCTTTCTATAACCCTATCTATGGTCCCTTATAGACCGACAAGCCTCTAAACACATCTGCTAAACGCCTAAAACCCTAGTGGCTTTGTTAGGACGTCTATAAGCATATCTTCTATTAGATAGTAGTCTAGCTTGATTTTTCTATACTCTACTAGTTGCCTAGTATAGTGGTATTAAACATTGATGTGCTTGGAGCAAGCATAGTTCTTAGGGTTTTCTGCTAGGGCTATATAGCCCTAGTTGTCACTATACATCTAGACTTCCCTTAAGTCTCCTAAGAACTGTACAAACCCAAGCTCCCTAAGTAAGTCCCAAAGCCATACTGCTTCCTTGCTTCCTTGATATAGAGCAATATACTCTGCTTTTATAGTTAAGGTAGATACAGACTATTACTTCCTAGAGTACTAGGCTAATAGGCCCCCTAAGAGTATAAATACAGACCTATAAGTTGATCTGTGGTCCGTACAGTCTCTGGCATAGTCTGAATCGATATACCCCTTAACCTTTTGTCCCTTCCCTAGAGCTAAGAAAGAGATCCCAAATTTGCAGGTGCCCTTAATATATCTAAGCGCCTGCCTTACACCTCTTAAGTGCTTCTCTACAGGCCTGGCTATATATCTGCTTAGTTATATAACTAAGAAACAGATTTCTGGCTAAGAACTATATATCAGGTATAACAACTTGCTAATAACTCTCTAGTACTAGTCAATATTGGCTAGCTTGTCTTTTGCAGATATAGGCTCAAGAAACTCAAGACTTATAAGTGGTGTTCTGGCTTTATAGGCGTCCGTAAGACTATATTCTGCAATTAACTTGTCTGTAAATACCGTCTAAGTGATCTTAATCGTCCGCTTAGCCTTATTTCTTATAATTTTAAGCCTAAGAACCTTCTTGACTTCTCCTAAGTCCTTAATCTCCTAGTGCTTGGCTGTCCCTATCTTAAAGCTTTAGACAGTCTTAAGGTTATTCCTAAGAATAACTATATTATTAATATATAACCTATAATAAGCTTGTGATCCTTATAGACAAAGATATAAGTGTCTATAAAGATAAGGTATAGTTTAAGCTCTTCTAGGTCCTTACAAGCCTCTAAATATCACTTATAGCCTGACTGCTTTAGTCTATAAAGTGATTTCTTTACTTATAAGACCTTTCCTAGGCCTGCCTATAGCCCTTTTAGTAGTCTTATATATATGTTAGCACACAAGACTAACCGTAGGTATATACTGACAATGTCTGTCTGGTATATCTCCTAGTTAAGGCATGCTCTGATGGCCAGGAGCGTCCGTAAAGACTTAAAACAGACTATAAGTAAGAATGTCTCTATAAAGTCGTCTCTAGGCACCTATAAGAACCCCTACGCAACAAGCCTTGCCTTAAATCTGTCTAGTAGGCCTGTAGGAGTATACTTGACTATAAACACCCACTTAGACCCTATAGGCCTCTTCCTGGCCGGCAGGTCCACAAACTCCTAGGTGTCAAGCGCCTAGAGCTTAAGAAGCTCTTCCTTAATTATGTCTTTCTAGTATAGCCTATATAGCTTATTAGTAACCGCTTTGTTATATAAAGCAGGGATTTTGGGTCGATCCTAGACAGCTAGTGCCTGCTTAAAGAAATGTTTTAGACGTCTATTATAGCCACTTTGTCTCTCTAGTGCCTGTGGTGCCTATAGCACCTATAACACTTCTGCCCCCTCTTCTTGTAGGGTATCGACCTCTTATAGGCCATTGTGGTTATTAACAGGCAAGCCTATATTAACTACAATTATGTCCTTGTCTTCTATAGCCCCTAGGGCTATAAACCGTCATTAGCCTCTCCTTGGGACTATATAACATCTTCTATCGCCTCTTATAGACGTTCTTAGGCCTGGCTTTCTTCTGGCCTAGCTCTTAGGCTGTCCGCCTAGTCTATAGGTGCCCTAAGCAGGTTGTTTAGGTCAAAATCAACTAGTTCTATCAGGTTAAGACTCTTAACATCTACCCTTAGTTCCTCTAGCTTGTCTGTCTATTCCCAAAACTTGTCCTTATTAAATATAGGCACTAAGGCAACAATTGTCTCCTATGCCTTAGGGTTATACAACTAGTATTGTCTTGATATTAGCAAGTAGCCAATAAAGATTGTCTTTCTAGCTATAAGCTCTAGCTTGCCTTAGGTCTCCTTAGTATATAAGTATATATAATACACCTAAAGGTTCAGATATGGTTTACGGACGCCTTACGGCCTATAAAGGCCTCTTCTAGACACTTTCTGTCTGGCCTAATTGGCATTCTGTTTTGTAAGTAGCAGGCAGTAATGACTATAAAGCCCTAGAACCTTAGGGGCAACTTGGCATATTATAGCATTAACCTGGCCATTATAACTAGTGTCCTATTTAGTTGCTCTACTATCTTGTTTTGTTATAGTAAGTAAACAACTGTCTGCTTAAGTATAATCCCTTTAGGTAAGAGTAAAGGCCTCTATATAGCCTTATACTCTATTATATTGTTATAGCGGACGGCCTTGACCTTAAAGCTACTCTATAGTTTAATATATGCCTTCTAATAGGCAAATACAGACGGCAGTATAGACTATAACTTGGTTAGAGTGACCTATAACTTCCTTATATAGTCGTCTATAAATGTCAATATATAGAGGTTGCCTATAAGAGCCTTCTCTTAGTATAGTCCCTAGAAGTCTAAGAAAACCTATACTAGTAGCTTTATGCTCTGCTTAGGACTAGCCCTATTAATTACTTATATCTTCTTTGTTAAGGCACAGACTTTATAGGTCGGCTAGCCTTTTATTAGCCTAATATACTATAGTATGTCACTAATAACCTTATATACCTTCTTAATAAGTTGCGGACTAAGGTGTCCAAATCTCTAGTGCTAACAGGTATATATAGACGCTTAACGGTCTGTAACCTCCTCCTAGTAGTCTATAACCTCTCCCTAAGAGTCTATAACTCCCTCCTAGCGGTCTATAACAAGCCTTACAGGCATTATACTCTCTATTAGCATGTCCAAAATGTATAATCTCCCTACTCTGCTTGCTATACTTACTTTATAGCTATAATCCTTAATAACCAGGGCTATCCTCTTAAGTAGAGTAGTGGTCTTTACAACTAGTCCCTTGTCCTATAGTCTTGTTATAGAGATCAAGTTCCCTTTAATTTGCAGAATATATAATATGTCTATTAGGACAATACTCCTTATATGCCTATTAATACTTATAGGTATTCTAACCTGCCCCTAGCCAATTCTAGGCAGTGTTGATCTGTTTATAGCCATTACAGACTGCCTTGTGCTTAATATAGTATACTTAATAAACGCTATATAGTCTGGCGTTATATAACTAGTTGCCCCTAAGTCAACTTGCCATTCCTGTCTATTACGGACGCTTTTAGACGCCTCTTAGTAGGCTTTGCTTATAAACTTGTCCGCAACCTATACTTTTTCTTTTAGAGAGAGGTTGCCCTTTGCCCCTAAGGTTAGTAGTGGTCCGGTCCTTGCTTTAAGGTGCTTAGCTGTATATTTATAGCCTTCTTCTATATCTCTTAGCTAGCCAAAGTAGTTAACCTTTATATGCCCCTTTCTCTTATAATGCCAGCACTTCCTGTTGTCCTTTCCCCTCTGTCTTTGCCTGTCCGTCCTGTTTGTGGCTTATAAGGCCGCCTCTAGTTATATAGATATAGCCACTAGCCTCTATTCTGCTTCCTCTAGGTGACTGACAATTATATCTAGCTTATAGATGTCTTATAGCTCAAGCTAGAGTATAATTAGCCTATAAGCAGGGTCAAATGTCTATAATAAGTTAAACAAGATAATAGTAACTACCTTGTCTATTAGCTGTTATAAGGGGTCAATATTAAAAATGTCTATTTGTGCCTGTCTTAGGCTTGTGAAGATTAAGTTTATAGATATGTCTGGCTTTAGGGTAAATCTATAAAATCTCTAGAGGGCTATAGATAGCTATTGTCTACTTATAGGCAGGTAGGAACGCTTAAGTGCCTCCTACTACTCTTTTATAGTCTGTAAATAGAGTATTCTAGACAGTGCCTCTAGCCTACAGTATCCTATAATGACTGTCCTGGCCTTTATATCTATTACTTGGTCGACCTTTATATTTATAGCTCTGCTTAACTCTGCTACTTTCTTCCCTTCTACTGTTCTATTATCTATACCCTTTATAATAGACGTTTTGGCTTCTAGAGCTAGTGGCTCTATAGTATCCTACATATCCTTTGCTTTAATTATAGCCCTGGTTATTACAGCCTATATCCTATAATTTAAGTCATTCAACTTGGCTATTCCGGCCTTCCTGATAGTCAAATCGTCCTCCATTTCTCTAGTCCTTCTCTTAATAGTAACGGTCTGTTCTGTGATTCTTGTAGCAATGATTAAGCGCCTAGGCTTATAACCTGTTAAACTATAGCATACTCTAGGCCAGTTAGGAACATAGTATCATGTTATAGGAATTATAAACAGAACTTAATAGGATAAATCAAGTAAATTGACAACTATACAGAATAAACTACAAGGTCCTCAGGGTACATATATAGTCTGCCAGTAAGACATGCTTAGAACGTATACCTCGGGCCTCGGGCCATTATTAGAGCCTCAGGCCACTAGGCACACTTCAACATTATAGACTCTAGGAGCCTCCCTGTAAATTAACAGTCACTTTCTCCTTGATGGAATACACTCATTTGATCCGACTTTCCTGAGATTACAACACAAGTGCCTGAGATTTCAATAGAAAACATCTCCCTTAGGCAGGAGTACATTTCATCAAACTACGCAACCAAACGCAAGTAAGTCCATCTTTGAGACGATCATTAGATAGTCTAGATTGAGAGCTATCGTCCGATACTAATCAAAGGCTGTGGCGATGGTGATATTGTCGAAATTTGGCATTCAGTGTCGAAACAGCTTCGTAATCTCACTTGCCACCAAGCATCACGACGATCGATCGAACTTGATCAAGAGTTGATGAAGACATTCCAACTCAAGCCAACGGTGGAGAAGTGCAATACTTCCCAGTATTACCTGCGCAACACTAGAGAAGGCCAAGCAAGACGTCACAGTCTCGAAGAACACGTTCAGCACTCCAACACTGCGACGGGCGCCAAAGAATCATCCCGATGTCTTTCTCAACGAGGGGACATGAAGGCCAAGTCGATTCTGCGCGTGCCTAGCCTACCTGCCGCTCAGCTCTCTATCCCAACGAAGTCCTCTGGCTTTACAGAGATGCAAGAGAAGTTATCGTCGACTTGATTGTCCTTCGTCCGTCGGATCAGCTTCGTCTTCGCGATACGAGGCAACGCAAAAGAACAAGGCGGACCGAGCAATCACGGACATACACATGGTTCTACGCGCTACCCGCAACGGTCTATCTCAAGGGCGGTGCCTTGGCTATATACACAATAAGATAGTCTCTTGGTGTGAGGGTTCAAATACATTGCTTCTAGATACGTGCGTTTGTGGATTACAAGTATAAGGCCTTATGTTTGTGATCTTTGAAAGGCTAGTCTTCTTTGAATATCGAGCACGAATGCTAAAACCACAGCTCTCAAGAATACGATGGCAACATTCGATCGAGGTAATTGGAAGTACCCTTAATATATGATTCGCCGTTGTCAATTACAAAGCGGTTGATATCTACCTTAGCCTGCGCGATTGTGTCAAAGGTATCACCAATATTGAGGCTCACATAAGTGAAGGACATGCTGAGTTGCAAATAGCTTCACTTCGACCTAATAGCTAGGTTAAGGTGATCATAAGGAAGGGCAGTCAGTGTGGGTAATAGTAACCGGTAAAGTAGAGTTACTGGTAGTAAATTTGACGCTATATTACTGTAATACTACCGGAACCCTGCTCGGGCGATAGTTCCGCGGGGAGCCGTAACACTAACCGTCGGGCACGCCGTCGTCAGGTCTAAAAAGAGCTTGACGAGCAGCTAGCATCCACATAGGATGACTTGCCAGTGCCTATATCTACGATTAGACCGGGTTGGTGGCTTGAGGATCAGTCCTACGACGGCAGTACTATTATTGTAGAGCTGTATATTAGAATATAAGAGCGTCGAAGACGATAATTATCACATATATAGTGCAGGGTGGCAATTCTGATATTAAGGGTAATATTAAACGAAAGTATAAAGTTTAGTTTGTCGTTTCTTCTCTTCTCTGTTCTAGTTATTACTCTACACAATTCAGACCTTGCAATTCTAAACTACCAGTCTGTAGAATATATATTCCATACATAGGATAATAGTGTGTGCAGTATATATCTAGAGGCCGTTTTCTTTCAAGAAGTTTACAATGACCTCATAAGACCTGTAGCATTCAACTATAGCATTTGCAATCGATTAGTCCTTATCCCAATAAAGACACTAACAATGGAAACAGAGACTTACAGAAAAGTTGATTGCATGTCCGCTTCCTGGTTGCGGGTATGTGACCAGACTTTTCGATGCAGGGAATGTTGTATTAGCTCCCATTTCTAGAACACCTGGACAGTAACCTCCACAGGCAAGGAAGTCATATTCGCCACTATTTGATGTTAGTTAAGGGAGATAGGACTAGGATTTTGAGCGGCGCCAACCTTATGACCTATAGGAGCAATCGATTAGAATAGTCTTCAACGATCGCGGGGTGGAAGATTTACCATAACAGGGCCAGTAAAGTCCGGAGAAGTTAGATTAGTAGTTCTAACAGTTATAGTTTCCACCAACCCTGATGGCTGTTTAGTGTCCTCCGTATACTGCGCCACACTTGGATCATAAAACGGGGCTTTAAAAAACCTGAACACTTCATTAGTTACAGTTCAAGTTGTCCAATAATAATAGTAGACAATTATACCCCTCAATATTAGCATATATATCAACCCAAGTCGAATATCCTCCATCATATCTACTCCATTTCGCCGGATTCTGCAAACTTGCAAGCCGGAGTTGTTTAGCCTGGAGAGATGGGCTGCTATTGACACCATAATACGAAAAACCAGTGAGTACCGCTGCATCAACCAATCCCGGATTAGAGTGCAGAACGGCATTGGAGATTGCGCTTCCGAGACTATGGCCCACGAGAACGAGTTTGGAAGGACGGGAACAGAATTTGCCGGAGCGGATAAGGGCGCTGAGCTTTTCGACAATAACGGCTTGGTTTGATACTTGCGCAACATAGCCGGAGACCCTGTACATAAATTATCGTTCAGTGGTGGTAAGTATGATTTGGACAGTGAACGTACCTTTCAGATTTGCCTACGCCAATTCTGTCGTAGAAGAAGATGGAATACCCTTTTGCAATAGCAAAGTCCACAAAGCTATACTTTTCTGGTTGAATCTTCGGATCCCAATACCTTTCCAATCGATCAGCATCTGGTTGTCAATAAACGGAATGTCAACGTACGATCTATCGTAACCCCCACCGTGTGTAGCCAGTAAGACCGTCCCGTTCCCTCCACCAATTGGCTCACAGAATGTACCAGATACTGTATAGGTAGCGGTCTCAGTGACGGTACCAAGGGTGATTGGAATAAAGGCGGAATTGGTATCGCGTCGTCCGAGGTCGGTGTTGAAAGCTGTCATATCATAATTGTTCTCGAGGGGAGCGAGCGCCCATTTGTGGTTATCAGAGGTAACGTTGAGAGGGATGGTATACTCTCTGCACGATTTAGATGCGTGCAGGGGAGTACTTTGTACTAAAGTTGCGAGAAGCAGGATGGAGGCTAGGGGGAACTGCATTGTAGGAGAAGAACGTGATATTGAGTCTAGAATAGAGCTTGGGTAGAGATTAAAGAGGTTTATTAAGAGGGAAGAGTTAGAGACTTTTATATAAAATTAAACATCTAATATTCCAGATCATTATAGTACTCCTGTCCAATACTTTTATCTAATTAGCAGAGAAGCCAAATTTGGCTTTGAAAGCGCATTCGCATTCGTAGCGACCGTGAGGGACGTTCCCTAGAGACAGACGTAAGCGCTAATCGCTTTGCTTCGCATTCCGCATTCCGTAACCGATCCCCCGTATTTCTGCTCGTATTTCGCCTTTCGCATTTCAAAAAGGCAAGCAAACCTAAATCAAGCTTCAAACATAGTCCTAATTCCCAAAGCTCTGATTATATAGTACAAAGAATAACTTGGACCCTTATCGTCCTACCCTAGCTCTAAAGTGCCAAGCTTTCAATTTCCTTATTCTATATGGTGTCGGCCTACTTGTATTGCATTACTGCTACGTCTACATCACCCCTCTATAATACAGTATTATTGAGTATTATGCCGATGATAGGGTCACTATAGTAAGCGTAATATATAATCGGAGCTTTGGGAATTAGGACCATGTTTGAAATGCAAAAGGCAAAAGGCGAAATACGAGCAGAAATACGGAGTACGAAATACGGGGGATCGGTTACGGAATGCGGAATGCAAAGCGAAGCGATTAGTGCTTACGTCTGTCTCTAGGGAACGTCCCTCACGGTCGCTATAAATGTGAATGCGCTTTCAAAGCCAAATTCGGCTTCTCTGCTGATTAGATAGAAGTATTGGACAGGAGTACACAATAATCTGGAATATTAGATGATCAATTTTATATAAAAGTCTCTAGTTAGAATGTAGTATATACCCTTAAACCCAGGTTGAACTATAAAGAACTATATGAGGAACTAATGATATAGGTGTGGCGCTCCCTTATATGCACAGCCATAATTGCCATAGGCAACCCCAATAGCCCATTATACATTCCAACCCTCACAAGATCGCTTCTCTTCTTAACACTTGGCCATCCTTTGCAACAAATATATATTATCGGATACGCCTCCTTTCGCGTCCATTTATCACCAGAATACAGTACAGTCACTTACGGAACGTTCAACGATCTCCCGCTTTATTAACAAACTGCAATCTACTTGTTCGCATCCCACCTCAGTCCTTCCATTGCCATCCATTCACCAACGCCTGAGAGTGCGTCTCGAATCCTTTGTGCCTCACAGCCATCTTCAAACTTCCCCAGGACTCGTTGAATGATCTCGAACTGCTTATACCTCCGCTCTCCCTCCTCGCTCTTCTTGCTCTCTTCCTCATCCTGCACTCGATTCCGCACAACCCACCCTTCTCGCCCGCTAACCACCGCAATATTTCCTCTTGCTTCTCCCTTGTTGACTCTGACCCTGTCAGCTTTAGGAGCTGAATACTCTTCCCATGGCGCATCTCCATACGCAAAAGTGATCCATCGACTTGCAAATCCTTCTGCGATGGCCGCATAAACAGGAGACGGAAAACGATCCCGTAAAGTCAGAAAGAGAAATAGAATATCAAGAAAGTGGTGACCAGGGACCTGGCTGTAGATGCTTCCTGGAAACGGGTTTCGAGCGGTAAGCGTGTATCGGAATATCTTCTTGTTGCCTGCCAGGGAGTTGCAGAGATTGTGGGCAGGTTCCGAGAACAATAGATCGCCAGCGAGAAACATGCTTCTGGTCCAAAATAGACTTTTGTCCATGGATGAGGTGATGCCATAATGCCCCAATAGCTCTGCAGCATCAAAAGAGCCCAAGAGGCGGTTGTAGGCTCCGATGAAGTCGTCAATCTTAGTATGTTTCATGGCTGGCTGAAATATGAAACCTTCATAGAAGGTATCACCGATAATCATCTTATCGACCCAATGGCAATTCTTCATGATCTCTCCTTGATTTGCGGCATTGGGAAGCATGGGGAACAGTCCTGCATCCGCCAAAGGAACCATGTGAGGAACCCCAAGCTTTTCTGAAGCTTCGACGAGTTTCTCCACAGGGACATTGAGCAGCTTTTGAAGCCGGTCAGGGTCAGAGTTCGAGATGCCAAGGAAGCCTAGAACTCGTTGATAGAGAATCTCATGATTTTCCAGAGGAGATGGCTGCAATGTCGGCGGTGACTGTAAGATTGCTCTCTTGAACGGCCACACTTCCGAGATTTTGGAAGTCGTGAGTCCATTTTTGTGGTCAAATGTGCTGCCGCTACAAAGTGACGCGGAGCATAAATGCAATGCGATACTACAAGCTCCAGCAGACTCGCCAAAAGCAGTGATGTTTGTAGGATCACCACTGAAGCCTGCTATGTTGGCACGAATCCACTTGAACGCTATGCGCTAATCATGGAGAGCATAATTTCCCGGAGGTTCAGGAGGACTCTGGGATTTGGAGAAGGCAGAAAGATCTTCAGATGAGAGGAAACCGAGCAGATGGAGGCGGTAGTGGATGTTTACGATGATCACTGGTTGGATCTGGGCGATGGAGTGGGAGACGAAAGGATTAGGATCTATTTATGTCATTGTTGTGATCTATCAGACAGAAAGTATCAACGCACTATGTAGATGGCTCACATGCCCCGATCCACTGCGAAATGCTCCTCCGTGAATATAGACCATGACCGGCAGCAGCCTTTTGCCGTCATCAACGCCAGCTGCGGGCAGTGAGTCCAATGGTGCCGAAATGGTTAGATTCAGGCAGGACAGCTCGTCTAATTGAATAGGAACCTCTCCCGGGAATGGACCGCCGCAACTGTTGTCATTCTCTCCCACTGATTGTGGACATGCTGCACCGTACGTGGTGAAATCTCCATCTTGGCCAGCATCAGTGCACAGAACTGACTGACGAAATCGTCCAGGAATTGTAGCGAAAGGTATGGAGCAGAATTGAATGGTGTCTGCTGTAGGGACACGGCCGGTGACTGAGATCTGGAAGTCAGTCTAGGAGCAACGAACCGAATAGTGCTTGTGTTAAGGATCATTGGCAAGCAGCAAGACGATTCAAATATGTAATCGGCGGCTCGCTTACGGTGGCCGCCTTAGTTCGCGTTGCTCACAGGCGGAGGAAGCAAGTGCGTCATGTAAGCAAGTGCGTCGCGTTGTACCTAATTATCTCTTTGCACGCGCGTTTACACTATAAACCAGATAAAAAATACTTCTAACAACATCTAAAAACATGATTTTTACATCATGGCGCGACAAAATTTTAAAGCTCCTAAGCCTTCTAGGAAGGATATCCCTTTACAATACCACCTGCCAACTCTCCTAATGCTGTTAATGACCTTTACACGCATATTATAGAGGCAAAGACGTTTCTAAAGGAGAATCTAGAGGAGCATATCACTACCGCCGCCATTATATTCAACCTACACTTTATAACTCTTAATAGCTCTCTAAAGCGCAAGAGCACTGGCATATAGTATAGTGGCTAGAATAAGATCCTTAAGAGCCACTATAAGGTTGTGATTTATAAGTTTGTGCTCTAGTGCCTTGTAAATTAGCTTCTACTAACCGTATAGCTAATCTATAATGTTATTTGCGCAATCCGATATAGATTATCCTTAACGCCAAACCCCCTTCTCTATTATAGTTCTCTTGATAGTAGAAAGCTAGTGACTTTATAAGATCAAAACAAAACCTCTTAATTGTGTTATATATCAGCACAGGATCAAAAGGATATAAAGAAGTAGTTTAGGAACTATTAGAGGATTAGGAAGAAGATAAGGATTAGGCCAAGAGACATTATTAATTTTAATAAAACTAGATTCTATATAGGATGCCTAAAAGGCTCCTTAATCCTTATTCTAGAGTTTATTAAGGAGGTAAGAGTATTTATCCTACTAACCTTACTATCTACTAATATAGGCATATAGTTCTACTCTCTCTCCCCTAAAAATCATTGTTCTGTCACTATTATCAAAATAATCAATACTATAGAGCTAAACCTATCCTGCCGATAATCCTAATCTAAGGAAAGCAACTCCTAATAAAGTGGTTTGTTAAATCACTTCTAAAGGCACATAAATCAAGGAGTTAGAGAAGGGATTTACGGACAACAAGATCGCAGTACTATACCTCAAACACTATATTAAAAACTTAGACACTAGGCCAAATAAGCTATAAAGTTGATATTAATAGATAATCATCTAAGCTATCAAACTACTAAGTTTATTTAACTTGTAAATAAGAATAATATCCTTCCCTTCAAGCTTATTCCACACTTGACATACTATATATAGCCGCTTAATGTTAGAGTTTTTACTTATATAAGCACTATTATAACCTTGCGATTAAGAAGGCCCTTATAAAGCTTAATATAGAGTATACTATATGCTCCTTCCTTTGCGATTTGGCTAGTATTTGCAAGAAGACTTTTATTAAAACAATAATTAAAAAGGTATAGAGGAAGTCGGTGTGTTCCTTATTAATTATATCAATGCCTTAAGAACCTTAAGGTCTTTACTCTGCCAGAACTATAGTACAAAAATGAGCCTATACTTCTACTTCTAGAGACTCCAAAAAAGGCGGCATACGTGGAGGTTAGTATATATCATTAGTAGGAAAAGATTCCGACCTTATTAAGCTCTTCTTCTTGTGCTAAGTTTGACTTCTTCCTTTGTGGCATATATTAAGTTGCAGCTAATGCCACTATTAATGAGCAGTAACTCTTACTCCTAGTATAGGAGCACTAGGCACAACTTAAGTCAAAGCAAAAGGCATATAAATGGATTTATTATACAGGTGGCTTAACACTTAAAGTCGCTTAGCAAATAGAGCAGGAAGCACTTATAAGGAGCAAAAGAAGGCACAAACTAGCTAGTAATGTCAAGTAGATAAGGCTTAGAGGAATAAGCAGGATTCTAAATATTATAAAGGTATAAATATACAAGAAGCAGAGTATGCTTAAGGAGAGAAGTTAAGCGCAGGTTTAATAGGGCATATTAATTAAGGAAGGCGATCCTATTCTTACTCTAATTTAAGATCTAGAGCCTATATAGTGGGCAAGTCAACCACCTAAGCGTTAAGCCACAAAAAAGCATAAAAGAGGAGCACCTAATATTAAGCTTCTTGCACCTCTTATTACTTCTTCTATAACAAATAATATAGAAGTAGAGTTTATAATTAATATAAGGCGACAGCAAGCTCTAATTAGATTGGCTTCTAATGCCTAAGCTTCCTAGATTTGAGAGTGATAGATTTAATAGTGATAGTAGTGGCGATTCTAACGATTCTCTTGCTTAAGTAGGTAATGATTATTTAGAAGTAGAGAGCTTTTTTGGTAGTAGTCATGATTCTAATAAAGAAATTAAATAATTATTCTATTATGTTTGATTTGCAAAAGTTTTGTATATATAATTATTAACTTTTACTATATAAAAAGGCCACAATTGACCTAAGTTGATTTCTATAATGCAACGCGACGCACTCGCTCGCATGACGCACTTGCTTCCTCCGCCTGTAAGCAACGCGAACTAAGAAGGCCACCGTAAGCGAGCCGCCGATTAGACTTGGACAAGAAATCCGGTACTCACGGGATCCAAGTCTCTGGTGGATGTGAGTGTGGGAGAATGGCATATTTTTCGAACCTGAGGTCAAGGCCATGCTGAAGCAGGAGAAGAGTAGATGATCTGGAGCAAAACTGGCCACTCAGTAACTTTATAGCTTGATATCTCGGAGGCAAAGATACTTTTGGAATTGATGCCCGAGTCGTCGAGAATCTTTGCTTTGTGATTGCGCATATGCACCTAACGTACTTCACAAGCGAGTGGAACGCTTTCTCCATTCCAACGCGTTCTCAATTGTTATTGCTCCACTACTAGCATGGACTCTATCCACAAAGAGGGCCGAATGGAGCTAGCTATTCAAGCTATTCGTTCTAGCCAGATTCTTAGCCTTCGAGAGGCCGCTCGAGTATACGAAGTCCTGTACTGGCGGTACTTCGCTGTATTGTGTATGATACATATATACAGAATATGTAATTAGAAATCATGCTGAGGTTTATCTTGGTCTTCGATTTGGATTAGCTAGTCTTCTCAAATGCGGAATGGAAAATGCGAAATACGAAATACAGAGTGTTAAATACGAACTGCGGAATGCGGAATACGAAGCGAATAGCGACTGCGGGGTACGTCCTACGACCCCTGAATTGTGTTGGAGGTTTTACCCATGCGCTGGGGATTACTCAGCTAATTGGCTGGTGATCCCGCTGGCGAACGTAATCATCACTTTGGCACGGCAAAGTGATACGAGCGGAATAGGGGCTGTAGCGTACAGTATATGGACTAGTATATAGTATAATAGAATCAATTGAACTGTCTAATTACCTACGGATCCTGCGTACTATTTGTAGGCCGGCCTGGAGCCAGCCTGACTCCTGAGCTCCGGAGCTTCGTCAGCTTGGTGGAGCCGGCCTGGCACTCCAAATGCTGATGACGTAGGCCGGGTCTCCCGAAGCCTGGTTCGGCCTCAGCCCAGCTCTACGATGCCTGGTTGATGCCAGACCGGAGCTCTTCGAAGCCCGGTTCGGCTTCAATACGGAGCGGGGGCCTACGTGGCCCTGTGGGCCCCTATTTTGTACTACGGGGGCCGGCATTTACAACAAATTGCACCAATCCTTGATCGCTTACACACGCTAGGGCGGCAGATCATTTGTACGTACTACGTAGTAGTAGGAAATCATCAGCTACATCGCATCACCGTCTGAGTATTCGCCATTGTCAACGATACTTTCTTCGCATCTCAGCCTGGACCAGAAGAGCGCGGGAATCTTGGCTAAGGAGCAGACGCAAAATGGCAAAGACACCAACCATTGAACTGGGAACTTCTTCTGGCCGAAGGAGACCCCATCAGAAGTCTAGGAGCGGGTGTCAGCAATGCAAAAAAAAAAAGATCAAGGTATGTTACCACCTCTCTTTGGACGGATACCAATGGTATTGCGTGTGTACATAGCCAATGTCATAAGTGCAGTCAAGATCGTGCCCCCCTCTTTTACTTGGTCCCAAATAGTCGATGCCCAATTCACTGAGATTGCTCGTCTGTTTCTAGTGCGATGAGCGGAAGCCTTCTTGTGGTCAATGCAGCAGGTATCAGTCTAGGTGCTCATTTCTGGGCCCACCATCGACTTCATCTTCTGCTTCAGATGTCGGAGCGAGACCATCGGCATCCCCACGACTACATGACATGAGTAATGAAGCCATATGCAATTTGTCCAACGTATTAGAGGGAGCACCTACAGGGATTTGTATGAGTTCGGCAGTAAGCAGCCTAGAGCTCCTACACTTCTACACCACAACGACAAGCTTCACCTTATCCAATCGCCCCGAGCTGCAAAAAATTTGGCAACACGTAGTTCCTCGAATGGCTTTCACCCATCAGTTCCTTCTTCATGGAAATTTCGCTTTCTCTGCGCTGCACCTTGCACGCTCAGAACCTGAACGCAAAGCTTTACTATATACGGAGGCCTCTTCTCACCATGATATTGGATTAAGGATGTTCCGAATTGCCGTTTCAAATATCACCCCTCAGAACTGTGATGCTTGTTTTGCTTTCTCGGCGATCATTGCTGCTTACGCTTGGGCATCTTCAGACGAAACCGGCGACTTATTTTTCTCCGACGCGTCTATTTCTGATGGAAGGTCAAATGTTGAGTGGGTTAACCTCTTACGTGGTGTTCATACTCTGCTCAAAGTGGCTGGAGAGTGGATGGCAAATGGCCCAATGAAGTTGATGTTAGAACCTCGCCCCATAGATCCTGAGATATCTAGAGCAGCCGATCCTGAAGCAGGAATTAAGTTGTCAGCGCTCAGTCAGCTTTGGGACTCATGGCCTAGGACATTTGATGCTAATGATGTGGAAGCACTGAATGAGACGTTGGATTTGCTGCACGAGGCTTGGGGGCTGGTGGCATTGTCTTCAAACGACAATGAGATTGACATGATTTTAGTGGTGTACGCTTGGCCTATTAAAGTGCCTGAAGCTTTTTTTGCTATGGTCAAAGAGCAAAAGCCAGAAGCACTCATTGTACTAGCGCATTACTCTTTGTTGCTGAACAAGGTGGACCAACTTTGGTATATGAAAGGCATGAGCAGACGTCTACTTCAAACAATTCACGGCAAGATTGGGAAGGAGTGGGAAAGCTGGATTGCCTGGCCGCTTCAAAATCTCGTTCTCACCGAGTTTGGGGATCGAGTGGAAGGCAGTGGAGCTCATTAAACTTTGTCTTTTTCGTGTAATTAGCCAAGAATCTGGCTCAATCTTTTGCGTATTTAATTTTCTATTATTCTGAGGCAGCTATAGAGAACAATCTTAGCAGGGTCGATTACTATATTTTCTAAGTTTCTAACTATTACCATACATAACATGGCAGGAGTCGTCCTGTAATGCAAAATTACCAAGGCCGCTTTGGAATATCCCGCTATTTCGTAACACATCAACTTCCAAACCCTATCCTACAGATGTGGATGTTACGGGTTTTCTGGATAAAACAGTTCCACATGTAGCTGGTTGTGTTTCACAACTTCTTCTCGCTTTCCTCTTCGGACAGAGGTGGTCCGGCAGCTAGAGACATTGCTCGCAATATTTCACTTCCGAACGCAATAGACATAAGTGCGGAAGATACAAGCCATGCCCCACTGTACCTAAAGTCAGGCCAAAACGTAGTATATATAGAAAACTCACTTCGGAATGATCCAGAAACAGAGCAGGTTAATCCACTCGTTATGTCCCACATTACTCCAACCAGAGAAAGCCTCATTGAGTCCTGCCATCGTAAGTGATAGTCCAGTCAATCACACAACTGGAAAGGCTACGAACCGTATAATAACGTCTTGCTAAATGTCATAATGGCCGCAGCAAATCCAATCACAGCCGCCATTGCACCTGGCCAGCCATCAACATATCTGTGAGCAAAAAATCCTGGTTTCGCTCCTCCACCAGTAACTTTCGATTGGGTGTAGACGAGATACAGGTAAGAGGCGTAGAGAAGCGTTTCGGGCACATTCATTGATCCTTGCGCTGATGTGAAACCGTTCTTCTCGTTGATGGGCTTCCAGCCATATACATAGTCCGTTCGCATGTATATTTCATAGGGAACCCATATTGGCCAGTGGAGGGAACCTCCTGGCATACTCAGTGGCCGTAGCAGTACGTATGCTGTGTCCTAGATCACGAGTCAGCGACTTATACAAGTAGGCATAATTAATGACGTGCCCATATCACTAATGGAATGCTAATGAGCAGCCATACTAGCGTGGGGTTCGCGGGTATATGTGTCCAGTTGCTAACGCTCTTGCTGCTGCACGAGGCTTTTCGGGGTGTTGCTGGATTGGAAGTTGAGTCATCCGGTTCTGGAAATTCTTTAGGGGGTCCGTGCGTAGACACCATAATGGACAAATGGACGCTTGTTGATAGCGCAATCAGCACTTAGGACTATGTGTTTGTTTGCTTGTGCAGGACACCTTCACGAAATGTTATACCCCATCACCGTCGTGCGGGAGATACGAGACATATATAAAGAATCGGGAACGAGGAATGAGGAGTCCGTTATGATCCATCTTGATCTTTGATTCAGTTTACCTCATGCTTTGAAATACGGAATGCGGAATACGGAATGCGGAATACGAAGAACAGAGAGCGAGAAGGCGCAAAGCGCAAACCTAACACAAATACGAAATGCGAGATACGACCGCAGTGATTCAGTGGCTATCAGCAGGCGGCAGCGAACAGGGAGGCGAAAGCAACCATCCCTGATTCCGAGTACTTTACTCTAACTTGGCTTATTTACTATACAGAAGAGGCCATTTCGCAGCTTTATATAATTCTCGCACTTATTAAATCTCCCGACATAGCACAGTAATTTAAAGGGGGCTTTGCTAAATCGAGTCCTGATTTTGCTAAATCGCGTCCTGCACGGGCCACACAGGCTCCGATCGGACCTCCATAGTAATTTATATGCGATGCTCTCGCCCTCGCTGGAACAAAGAGAAAGGTTTAGGAACCTTGGCTATTATGTACTTGTCTCCAGATTTGAGTAGCTGCTCAAAACTTCAAGTGAATTTGAGGCATAAAAGCGCTCGTATTAATATTCCAACAATTTCCGGAGGAGAGACATTAACGTATCTCGTAAAAAGTCGCTGCGACGCATTCGTTAGTACAGAATGTGATGACCATCATCCTGACAATGCTGGTATAGCTTTGGAAGTTACAACAACGATTACCGGGTTTCACGGGCTCTACTCGTATCTGTGTTCTCAAAAGTTAACGTCTCGGGCTGTGCCCGGATTACCCACTAAACTAGAGCCGTCTAAGGTGGCGGCTTCAAGAAGGTGGTCTAGCCTGTGCCTCATTGTTCCTAATCCCTAGTACTACTGTACGTACTGTACATAGGAAAAGCCAAAACAAACATTGTACGAGATATTATAGGCCAATCTCCTATAAGATGACATCGACAGCACTCTGTTTTAATTCGTATTCGTATGCCCTGTTGGACGGGCATCGCAATAGCGTACAGTACAGCACAGTACAGTACAGCACAGCACAGTATACACACAACATCAAAATGTCTACAGTCGTACAAGACTCCTATCGCTGGAAAGAAACTTCCCCGGGACCTTCTCTCGTCAAATGGGATTTGGCGAAACCTACCTTGTCCGCGTCTCGAAATTATCTCATCCTCACGATGAAAAATGCATCTATGCCTCGGCTTCATTCCAATACCACGGTGCACATAACGCGGCGTCGATAGAAGAAGCTGGGCGCCAAGCGTGGATTGCAATGAGATATCGCCATCCAAGCATCACATGCACAGTCAACATCCCAGAAAAGACGTTTGAGTACCGCTGCCCTGTTAGCGAGGGGGACGTAGAAAGCTGGGTCTCCAGCACCTTCAGCATCACCAACTTGGAATTCTCGAGCATTATCAGGCAGGCCAAAACTCTTCCTCTGGCAACGCTTTACTTCAATCCAGAGTCGCAGTCGGTGCTCTTGCAGACATCGCACTGGCGGTTTGATGGACGTGGCATCCTGCTCTTCTTCGACACTTTCTTCGATGCTTTTACAAATCCTAGTCCTCAACCGGTCACTTTCGGTGATGAGTATATTCGTCTCTCGCTGCTCTTAGATGCTTTGGCTGGCTTTCCGGACCCATCACCAGCAAATGCAGCGGCAGAAATAGATGCCGTGGTCGATAGCTTTCTGGCTGCACAGCCATCCCTGGGACTCGAACAGCGGGCTAATGTCGAGGGCCAGTGGCTGGGCTCCGACGCTGTACGCATGACTTTCTCGCCAGATGAGACCGCTGCATTGATACAGGGAGCGAAGAAAAGAAATGTTACGGTAACTCAGGCAGTCCAGGCTGCTACGTATATGGCGATAGCGGCAGCAGCATCGAATGACGACCAAAATCAGCAAGGCAGAGGTAAAATTGCGAGCATGACCATTGTTGATCTCCGTCCCTGGTGTGGCGAGCATGCAACACAAACCCCTGTTTCGTGCTACTTTGGTGGAATTATGACGGTCATCGAGCTCGGGGAGTTTGATGATATCACTCAGCAGCTTGGCGAGCAGTGGAAGAAGTGGGTGAGAACGGATCTTTTCAAAGACGGAGTTGCGCAATATAGGGATAGGTTCCTCCCGATAACGTCGCAGCCAATGCCTTTCCTCCCGTCTACGCCGTTCGTGACATCTATGGGAATTGCAGATACTTACTTGAAGAGAGAGCATGGAGATGGAGATAGGAAGCTGACGGTGACGGACTATTGTATCGCAGATGAGAGGGTGGGGAGGGAATTGGTGGTGTTTGTGTGGACCTTCAATGATAGACTGGAGATTAACCTAGCGTATAATTCTGGGTATCTCGAGAGGGAATTTGTTGAGAGCTTTGGGCAAACTCTAAAGACGCAACTATATCGAGGGCTGCATCTAACAGCAAACTAGCTAAGAATACCGTATAATCTGGCATATAAGACCCTCCTTTGTCTCAAGGCCCCCCTGGCTTATAAGACCCCCTTAGAGTCAAATATTTGAACTCAAATTATGACTGGCGTATAAGACGCCCCCTTCAATGTAGTATAAAGAACCAAACCAAGACCTCCCACCCTATCCACATTGAGGCCGCCGATTCGAGTCGAATCGGCACCTCGAGTAGTTTAGCGTGTCCCAAAGAAGCCGCAGCAGGGAGTCGGATCGGCAGTCAGATCGGAGAGCTGTGAGCTACGATAACTTTATCTAGACAACTCCGATCTGTTTGAAACTGACATACCATACTAACAACATATCATGCATTCTGCCAAACATCTAACATGAGGTATACAGGTAAGTTTAGATAGGCTAGGGTTAGGTCGTCGCTGACAAGGGTTGGGTTAAGCGAGCAGCACTACCTCGCAATTCTATATTTAGAACTCTTTGGGAATCTCCCAATGATATCCAAGTTTGGAGAGCAAAAGACGAGAGGAAATGAGACTCTTCGCAGGTGGGCGATCGCAAAATACCTGAAAATGTGCTGACCAAAAATCTCATACTAGTGCCCCACTCCTTTGAACCAGTAACTACGAGGATGTCCGCACTCAAAATAGCTGACCCCGAGGTGTTGAGCGCTCTGGAGTATTGTGGGCACATTAGTGGGTCATTTGCCACCTGCTGACATTGACTTTTAATGGGGCCCGATTTAAGGCGGGGGACAACTGGTGGGTCGTTGCCACACTGCTGATTTCCACGATAACGGACAGTTGCACCGTGGACGATAAACCGCTAAAGCTCGACAGTGAGTCCCTATCGCTGACTTTGAGAGGAGAACTGCGTGTCGCTCAGATCGAAAATAACAAAAAGGTGGTAGATTGCTGACTTTAGGGAGGTTTTATGATCTACACTTTGGGATGATGATTTCTATGTCCTTACTTCTGGCCGATTATCCCCGCATGGCGTATTAATTCTGTTTTGAAAGCGAGATGCTCCTGCCATCAGCAATCTCGCTAACCTCGAATGTGGAGCCTCATCTCGTTGCTGATCTCTCCGCAAACCAAGCTACCTCAATGCATATCTCTTCTACCTGGTCCAATTTGTTCAATATTATGGCTGCATCTCGAGCACTTCAAAATATTGTCTCCACTGAAGCTGATTGGCAAGCACACGCGTTGATTCAACTCTCTGAACCAGATGCAGGTCGCTCAGCCCGGCGGTGCGGTAAATGTGCACTTGGCTTGGGAAGGTGTCAACGAAATTGTAGAGAATGGTCCCTGTGAATCCTGGAGGGTTCTGGGCATGGCTATTCGGCAAATTATGCCTTTTGAGCCGCTCATTCGTGCGGCTCCTTCAGAGAAACAGTTTGCACTTCACCAATCAATTGACTATACGAGGAGGGGCTTCTTGGAAGAGCCTCTCTGATAGCACAACTGGCACAATTTAGCATCACGTCCGAGATAATACAAAATTTTGTTCACTTGCCCTACTGTATTTGCGACATTGTCATGATTTTAGAGACTAGTAGAAGTATCCGGAACCAAACTTGTCTGTCCGATTTTGATTAAATTGCTACACGTAACAACGACGCCTCGCTTGGCGTGTTGAAGTGTGCCTAGTGGCCTGAGGCTCTAATAATGGCCCGAGGCCCGAGGTACATGTTCCAAGCACGTCTTACTGGCAGACTATATATGTACCCTGAGGACCTTGTAGTTTATTCTATATAGTTGTCAATATACTTGATTTACCCTATTAAGTTCTGTTTATAATTCCTGTAACATAATACTATATTCCTAACTGGCCTAGAGTATGTTATAGTTTAATAGGTTATAAGCCTAGGCGCTTAATCATTGCTATAAGAATCACAGAACAGACCGTTACTATTAAGAGAAGGACTAGAGAAATGGAGGACGATTTGACTATTAGGAGGGCCAGAATAGCCAAATTAAATGGCTTAAATTATAGGATATAGGCTATAATAACCAGGGCTGCGATTAAAGTAAAGGATGTGTGGGATGCTATAAAGCCACTAGCTCTAGAAGCTAAAACGTCTATTATAAAGGGTATAGACAATAAAATAGCAGAAGGGAAGAAAGCAGTAGAGTTAAGCAGAGCTATAAATATAAAGGTTGACTAAGTAATAGATATAAAGGCAAGGATAGTTATTATAGGATATTATAGGCTAGAGGCACTGTCTAGAATACTTTATTTATAGACCGCAAAAGAGTAGTAAGAGACACTTAAGCGTTCCTACCTGCTTATAGGTAGACAACAGCTATCTATAGCCCTTTAGAGATTTTATAGATTTACCCTAAAGCCAGACATGTCTATAAACTTAATTATTATAAGCCTAAGACAGGCATAAATGGTCATTTTTAATATTAACCCCTTATAATAGCTAATAGACAAGGTAGTTACTATCATCCTGTTTAATTTACTATAGATAGTCAACCCTGCTTATAGGCCAATCATACTCTAGCTTGAGCTACAGGACATCTATAAGCTAGATGTGATTATTAGCCACCTAGAGGAAGCAGAACAGAGGCTGGCAGCTATATCTATATGACTAGAAGTAGCCCTACAAGCCACAGACAGGTAAAGACAGAGGGGAAAGGATAACAGAAAGTACTAGCACTATAAGAGAAAGGGGCATATAAAGGTCAACTACTTTAGCTAGCTAAGAGATATAGAAGAAGGCTATAAATACGCAATTAAGCATCCTAAAGCAAGGACCGGACCACTACCAACCTTAAGGGCTAAGGGCAACCTTTCTCTAAAGGAAAAAGCACAGGTTATAGACAAGTTTATAGGCAAAGCCTGCTAGGAGGCGTCTAAAAGCATCTATAACAGACAAGAGTGGCAAGTTGACTCTAGGGCAACTAGTTATATAACGCCAGACTATATAGCGTTTATTAAGTATATTATATTAAGTATAAGGCAGTCTGTAATGGCTATAAATAGATCAATACTGCCTGGAATTAGCTAGGGGTGGATTAGAATACCTATAAGTATTAATAGGCATATAAGAAGTATTGTCCTAACGGACATATTATATGTTCTGTAAATTAAAGGGAACTTGATCTCTATAGCAAGGCTATAAGACAAGGGATTAGTGGTAGAGACCACTACTCCACTTAAGAGGATAGCCCTAGTTATTAAGGATTATAGCCGCAAAGTAGGTGTGGCAAGTAGAGTAGGGAGATTATATATTTTAGACATACTAATAGAGAGTGCGATGCCTATAGGGCTTGTTATAAACCACTAAGAGGGAGTTATAGACTTTTAGGGAGAGGTTACAGACTATTAGGAGGAGGTTACTGTCACAAACGGCTCCTAGGAGCTATAGGCTTGTAGGAAAGTGCTCCTAAGAACTTATAGTTCCCAGGAACCCTCTCCTAGGACAATAGCGTTCCTAGGAGAACGCTCCTAGGAGAACTTCTGGTCCCTGCCAGAGTTAGACTTATAATAGTTATTTACAGAATGACAAAAAGGCCTCGGAAACAGGGGGTCTAGGTCATGTGATATGCAAGCCCACAAGCTTGGGCTAGCAGGCTTGCGTGTTCTATAAGCCTAGCTAGCATGGCTAGTATAAGGAACAAAGGTTCTATATAAGCGTTTGTATTTCCTTAGATAGGAGCTTTGTGCTCAACTTAGTTTATTATCTGCAATATACTTTATTACCTTTAATATAAGTAACAAGTTTACTTCTAAGTAAACAACTAGACCTGACTACTATACTTCTATTATAATACTAACCAATGTTACCTTAGTCTTCTATATTAAAGACCAAACTATATTTGTTACACTTTAAGCACCTTGTTTGAAGTTAACAGTCATCACTATATCTATATAAGGATTAGTATCCACCCCTACCCCAAGCACTCTTAGGAAGAAAGTCACTCTACCTTCCTCCGGAAGCAATATAGAAATGTATAAGGCACTAACTTACAATAAGGTTAAAGTCAACATAGTCAAGAGCCTTAAGCTCAAGCTGCCTAAAACCTATAATGGCAGCCGATCTGACCTTAATACCTTCCTCTTACAACTTAGACTTTATACCAAGTTTAATGACAACAAGTTTGATGACCTAGACAAGGACGACAAACAAGTCTTCTAGGCCACCTTGTACCTATATAGTAATATGCTATAATGGATCAAACCCTACCTAGAAGACTATTTTAACAACCTAATCAAAGAGGAACGGCTTATTATAACCTAATAGATCTTCTTTACCTTCTAGGGGTTTATAAACAAATTAAAGAAGAACTTTGGCGATATAGATAAATTAGCTACCGCCTAGTGACAACTAGCTGCCCTTTGTCAGAAAGGGTTAGTTATAAATTACTTTACCAAGTTCTAGCAAAAAGCAATATAAGTCAACTAGGATAAAGAAGCTTTGGCTTTCTATTACTACTAAGGTCTTAAGGATAAGATCAAAGATAAGATAGTACATATAGGAAAACCTTGTAATTATAGTGAGATGGTTAATGTAGCAATATAGATTAATAACAGGCTATACAAACAACGCTTAGAGAAGAAAGGATCTAGGCGACAAGGGAAGAATAGAAAACCTAGAGACGGAAAGAAGTGGAAATACCACAGACAACAATAACTAGAAGGATCTAAACACCTTAATGCTACTAAATGTTAGAACTAGCTATCTAACAAAGAAAAGAAGTGTTGCTTTAATAATAAGCTCTACTTTAAATGTTAGAAACCAGGATATCAAGCCTATAATTACAGAAAGAAATCTGGCAAGAAACTATAAAAGAAAGGCAAACAACTTAATGCTATAGCTAGGGAAGTTATAGTATACAAAAAAGAAGAATTATTAGAAGAAGAGCTAGAACAAATAGGGATCTACAGACAACTAGATGTTATTTAGGCCTAGTATAAGCATTATATGGCCACTTATAGCCTAGGGGAGTAACAAGTAAAGCTCCTGGACAAGGACAACTATAGACATTTAAGGGCCCACTAAATATAGGAATCATTATATATAAGTAAATATAGACAAGTCCTTTTATAGACAACATACCCTTAAGAACAAGCCTAAGGTGGGGAAACATATATCGTTTATGTCTTGTAAATATAAGGGGTTTTGTTTGAGAATAAGGAGACCTAAGCCAAGACCGCCAAGCTACTAGAATCATTGTTAGAGGACGACACTAGTAGTGAGGTATATTACTAGAGTTAGAGGTAGGCCCTGGACTAATGCTAATATAAACAACAACCCTAGCTAAAGGACAAGTCTAGAGATTTAAAGGGTCACCAAACTTAGGAACTACTATTACTAGAAGGAGTCCTATAAGTTGTTCTTTAGAGAACATATAGTTAAAAACAAACCGGTCAAGGAACTAGAATATATAATGTCTAATATAGACTATATAGGTGTCCTTTTTAAAGAAACTATAAGTTAGAAGGTCACCTAAGAACGTTTTGGTCTAATAACACCTAATATAGACAGATTGTCCTTAGGCCAAGACTTAGAGAGTAAGTCTAAAGAAGAGCCGGACGACATAGTATAATTTATCTAGAAATATAAGTAGTGTCAGACTGTCAGATTTTAGATAAAACAAGAGTGGACTGTCAGAACAACTAATAAAGAAAAACGTTACTAGACCACTAATAATAGGAGAAAGATTGTCAAGCGCGGCCAAAACCATATTAATATTAAGGTTAG
Organism: Halenospora varia; assembly: GCA_020726485.1. Classification (NCBI taxonomy): domain Eukaryota; kingdom Fungi; phylum Ascomycota; class Leotiomycetes; order Helotiales; family Solenopeziaceae; genus Halenospora; species Halenospora varia. The sequence goes on from JAHEWH010000071.1 coordinate 26,460, forward strand.
AACTAAGTATAAACTTATATACAAAGACTAGTACTAAGTAGGACTACAACAAGTCAGCCCTACCAGTAGACTATCAGAACACATTATAAGGGTGTGGAAATCCAACAGTCCTAAGAACTTATATAGCAAAACAAGAATGCTATATAAAGGCAAGATCTGGGAGATCTATACACAAAACAGCACTAGTCAAATCTAGAAATTAGTCGACTCAAATCTATACTACAAATCAGATAAGAAGAAGGAACCCTCTAAACTCTTTATAGAATACCTATATATATTAAAGACAGACAATTAGGAAGAACGCCAAAGAACTTAGCAGAATGCTATTATAGGTAGACAGCACAAAGAGTTGTATACTATAGACGGAACAGGACAGATATCCCTAGACACCTAAGTATACAGAAAGAGGATCCAAATTATAATAGATTCCGGAGTAACAGGGAACTTTATATTAAAGGAAACAGCAAACAAGCTAAGAATACCCCTAAAAACAATTTAGCTATATTAGTTAAAGGTAGTGGATAGCACAAGTATTAAGTATTAGAACGGAGTTATAACCTATACCACTATACTAATCAAGGTTTGGACTAATAAAGGACATATAGCCAAAGTACAATTTGATATTATACTAACCGGGAGATATAAGGCCATTCTTGGCATGCCCTAGATGTAGGAGCACAACCTAGAAATCAACTAGAGAACCAGAAAATTAAGGTTTAGTCAATGCAATTATAAGGGTTTATAATGACTTAAAGGCTATAAAGAGGTTAGTGCCACCTCCTAATAGGTGCCTAGATATGTCTTTAAGGCAGACGATCCTCTATAAGTCACTAAAGACAATAACACTTTACCTGTATAGTATAAAGAATTTATAAGGTTATTTAAGGATCCTTAGGATTTATAAGCACTTCCTAAACACTAACCTTGGATTATAAGATTAATTTAAAAGAAGGGTTTATACTACCTACAAAAAAGTTATAACACCACAATCTAGTAACTATAAGGACGCTTAAGGAATACTAGATTAAGGCATATAAGAAAGGATAGATACAAGCTTCTAAGTCCCCTTATACCTTAAATATACTTATAGCTAAAAAGCTAGAGACCTAAACAGGAGACCTTATAGAGACTTTTACCGTCTTAATAGTAGTACTATATAAGATGTTTACCTTTTACCAAACGCCTAATACCTATAGGACAGACTAGGACAAGCAAAGATATTTACAAAACTAGATTAGAGAAATGTGTTTAATCTAATCCAAATTAAGGAAGGATATAAATAGATAATAGTGTTTATCCTGCCTTCTAGTCTTTAGGAATATATAATGATGCTATTTAGACTAATAAATGTGCCGGCTATATACTAAAGACAGAACAATAAGATTCTAAAGGAATTTCTAGGTAAAACAGTAATCTGTTACTTAGATAATATACTAGTCTACTCTAAACAAAAAGAAGACTATAAACAATATATTAAAGAAGTAATAAGAGCCCTATTAAAAGTCAACTTATAACTTAAACTCTTAAAGTGCCATTTTGGCATATAAGAAGTCAACTTCCTTAGATATATTATCTGACTAGAAGAAATGAGCATTAATCCCAAAAAGATTAAGGAAATATAGAATTAGGAACCACTAAGAAATGTTAAGGACATATAGTCATTCTTAGGGTTTGCTAACTTCTATTAATAGTTTATTAAGGACTATTTAAAAATCATATCACTACTAACAGATCTTATAAAGAAGTCTGATATGTTTATATAGACTAAGAAGGCTAAACGCGCCTTTTAGACTATTAAGGAGCGGTTTACTAAGGAACTTATACTTTACAATTATCAGGAAGACTAAGAAAGCATTATAGAAACCAACACTTTAGACATAGCCTTAAGGGCAGTATACTTATAAAGAGGGGACAACAGGAAACTATACCTAGTAGCTTATTTTTTGAGGAAAATGTCACTAGCTAAACAGAACTATAACATCTACAAAAAAGAGCTTCTTGCTATTATTAAAGCACTTAAGTATTAGAGGAACTACCTCTAGGGAATAGTTTACCTAGTAATGATTTATACTAATTATATAAACTTATACGGATTTATAACAACAAAGGACTTGACTAACCGCCGCCTTATAAGGTAGGCTAAGGAGTTGGCCAGCTATAATATTATAATCAAACATATTAAGGGGACCAACAACCCTAGGGCTAACGCCCTTAGTCGGAAACTAGGATATTGTTATGAACATATAAATAGCACAGGACTCTGGGCTTAAACAAGTGTTTAGGCTGCTAGTAGGGCGGCCTGTATTATAAGGAATATAGAACAGTTAGCGTCTATAGTAGCTTGTTAGAATGTTGGACATCACAGGACAAGTATTATATGACCTAAGTAAGGATCGCCAGATCACAAGTTAAGTCTACAAGCTGCTTGCCTAGATTATATACAAGTCAAGTCTGCAAGCTGCTTGCCTAGATTATATATAAGCTAGGCAAGCTAGGAGAACAAAGGTTCTATATAAGCCTGGGTAGTTTCCTTAGATAGGAGCTTTGTGCTCAACTTACTTTAGTTATTTAATACAAGCTTTGTTTATCTATTTAAGTAACAAGTTTACTTCTAAGTAAACAACCACCTAACTGCCACACTTCTATTATAATACTAACCTAACATTACTAAGTACCTGGCTATGCTTAGCTAGTATCCCTATATCATTACACTTTAAGCACCTTGTTTAAAGTTAACAGTTAGCAATAATGCCTCTAAAAGTCGCCTACTAGGTTACTAGCCTAACTACTAGTTTAGCTAACCTAACTCTACTAACACCGATCCTAAACCCTTTAATTAATAACCAACTTAACAAAGACAATGTCTCTATACTAGATATTGACAATTCTGGGAACTTTAGGATAGAGGCTAACAAATCACTTAAGGTTGCCCTCCTAGACAAGTTTTATAAAAACTATAAAGAACTCAAGTCATTCCTGCTTTAATTAGAATTATACTTTAAGTTTAATAAGGACAAGTTTATAGATCACAATAAGAAAAGTTTATAGGCCATCTCCTACCTAAGGGGTAAGGCCTAGAAGTGGATTAAACCCTATCTAAGGGACTATTTTAGGAACCTAGATAAGAAAGGGGACATGTATGTCACAAAGCAGATCTTTAGAAGCTTTACAGGATTTAAGAAAGAAATCCAATAAGTGTTTAGAGACATTAACAAAAAGAAGACGGCCGTTTAACATCTGTTTAACCTTAAGCAAACAGGATCAGCTATTATATATATTACAGAGTTCTAGTGTTATACTACCAAGACAGGATAGGACACTAAAGCCTTGATTAGCCACTACCTCAAAGGGCTAAAAGAATTTATTAAGGACAATATAGTATATATAGATAAACCAAAGACAATCAATAAAGTAATTAAGCTATTAGTCAGAACTGACAACAGATTATACAAACAACACTAAGATTAGAAGGGAGGAAAAGATTCTAGGAAAGAGAGTTCTAGAAAGTCTAGGAACAGCAAGAAATAGAAGCCCTATAGACGCTATAGACCTAAAGAAACAAAACAGCTCTTGGCTACTAGAAAACTCTCTAATAAAGAAAAGATATAACACTACAAAGGAAATTATACTTTGATTGCGGAAAACCAGGCCATTAAGCACAAAACTATAAAAAGAACAGTAATAGGAAACCTTAGGGAAAAGGCAAGCAGATTAGTACTACCACTAAGGAAGTAGTAATATATAACTATAAAGAGCTTATAGAAGAAGAACTAGAACAGTTAGGCATCTATAGACAACTTGATATTGCCTAAGCCTAATAGGAACATTAGGCATAACCACTAGTCAAGGGCGCTAAGATAATACCACTACAGGTTGCTATCTTATAATAAGAACAGTAATGGGTATTCTAAGGAGTTATAGAAATAGGTAATCATTATACTTGTCTTAGGACTTATAAGTCATTTTTAATACCCAG
>JAHEWH010000072.1:0-25724 GCA_020726485.1 Halenospora varia
AAGTTGTCTAATAGCATAACTTATGTCCGGTCTTGTGCTATTTGACAAGTATATGGTGGAACCGACAATTTGGCAGTACAGGTATTTGTCTTTGTTATAAAGTTTGTTTATAGGGTTAGTTATAGCAGGGTCTTTTGGTTTAAGGACAGTGCTAGTGGGGAAGGGAGTCGCGACAGCATTTAATTGCCACATACCTAGCTTCTTAAGCAATAGTATAGTGTAGAGGTTTTGATGAATTTATAGTGTCTTCTTTGCTTGTTGCCACTTGATCTAGAATCCTATAAAGGATCTTATAGGGCATAGAGACTTGTACTTTTATTACTTTGCTATTTTGGCCTTAATATCTGCGATATGAGATTTCTCTCTAGTGATTAGTATATCATCTACAAACAGGAGTATATAGGTGTTATCTAGACCTAGGAATAGATTAGGATCTAAAGCACTTAGCCTAAAGCCAATGCTCTTAAAGAACTTGCAAACTTTAAGGAACCACACCCTTAGCGACTACTTTAATCTATAGATGGTTTTGCGCAACTTGATATAATAGGGCTTCCCTCTTAGCTCTAGATAGTATTTATAGAATCTATTAGGAATCTCTATATAGATGTCTTCTATCAAATCTGGGTTTAAGAATGCTGTGTTAATGTTAATCATGTCAGCCTTAAGATCTTTAGTAGCTACTTTGCTTAGTAGGATTTATAGAGTTGCAAATCTAAACGCTAATATAAAGGTGTTAAAGTAGTCGACGCTATACTTCTGCTTAAAGCCTCTTGTAACCAGGCAAGCTTTGTGTTATATAATTGAGCTATTATCCCTAAACTTATTATATAGCACTAATCGACTTGATATAAGCTTCACGCCTGACGGCGGTTTCCTAAACATAATCAAGAAGGTGCCTGTATTATTATGTGATTTGTACTCTGACTTGATTGCTACTTTCTAGCTAAGAGCGTCCTCCTACATAGCCTGGTCATATATTATACTCTTAAATAGTGGAGTTAGGACTTTAGAGCTATCATCCTTTAGGTTGATTGCATTTAGTGTATATGCTCTAAATATTCTCTTCCTTCGGAGAGTTCTCCTATATCTTAAGGTGCCAGGAGTAGCTTACTCTACTTTATTAATAGGAGCATTATAGTCAGGATTATTAGGAGAGCGTCTTCTATGTCTCCGAGGTATATAGCTCTCAGCACTAACCGTGCGACGATTATCACGCTTAACTATATAAGTAGGAGCTGGCTTAACTTTATTAATAGAAGCTCTAGTTTGGGGGTGGAATCTCTTTTGTTTTTGCGGATTTGTTAATATAGCGGCATCTTTAAGATTTCTTGTCCTAGTTTGTACTGTTGGCACTACTACAACTAGGACTTGCTTCCTCCCTTTTGCCCTTAGTTGGGACCCTAGAATGACTCTTGGAAATTTATATTTATTAGCACCAACATTAGCAGATAACTTCTCTTTAAGAGTCTTGCGGTAGAGAAGCCTATAGACATAATGACTATTAAGTCTAACAAATATATAGTCTTGATCAATTCTTGGTTGGAATTTAGGTAAGAACTTATCTAGTAGATATAGTGGCCAGACTGTATATCTAAATACCACTAGTCTTTTTAAATCTGGTTTTGTTCTACGGTAGGCTTCTAATAGTATAGTAGCTAAACTATAGTCAGTGTGATTTAGACTATATAGTAGAGCTTTGGTAGGAGTATGGTTCTTTAGCTATATTATATACTTTATAGTATAATCCCACATTTCCTTAAGTAGTTTGGCTTTATATATAATCGACCTGGTAATGATGTTAATAGTATATATAGCTCTTTTGATAACTCCATTTAAAGCATGCTTATATAAAGGGCTTGGCTTGTACTAAATGCCTATAATTCTGAGGTATTCCTAGAAGGTTTTGCCAAACTCTCCTATACCATTATCAGCTCTAAAGAATATGATCAATTGCTCTCTATCTTGCTTAATTCTCTCCTTTAATTCCTTAATAGCAGGGTACACTTCTAGTGTTGATTTTGTCTTTAGAAGCTTAATCTAGCCTACTCTTATAGTGTTGTTGACAATAATAAGAAAGTAATAGTATTTATAGAAGGATAGAGGGAGTATTCTACTCAAATCAGTATAGAGTTGTCGATTCCTAGTCGTTGACCTGGTGTCGGTCTTCTTATTAAACAATTCCTTTATCTTGCCTGTAAGGCATGCCTTATAGGCGTCTCTTCCCACAAGCTTTAACTTGTTCTAGAACCTAATCCTAACAGTAGCGCTATCACAAAGTTTCCGTAGAGAATGTTCATTAATATAGCCTATTTGATAATGCTATAGCTTATACTTATTCTTCTCCCTATTGGCTATTGCTTTGTCGATAGTATTGTTGTCGGCGCTTCCTTAGAGTGCCTAGGAAACGTCCCTTACAAGTAGTCGATAAACAGCTTCTCCCTTAATAACATATAATCCTCCTTGCTTCGTAGATGCTATAAACACTCTTTGGCTATTCCTAGAGCTAATAGTTTCTCTCTTCCTAATTAATACTTTAATGCCATTGTCATTAAGTGCTCCTGTCGACACTAGTTGGTAGTTAAAGTCTGGGACATACCATACATCCCTAAGGTGCAAATATCCGTCTGCTATCTTTATTATAATATCCCTATAACTAATAGCATTAACTATAACTCTGCTTGCAATTTTTACTTGTTTTGAATGATCAAATCTTTTAATCCATTTAAAATTAGATTTAGAGTGGCTATAGTGCCGTGACGCTCCTAAATCAACAATCTACTCTAATTGGTCGACTAGGGTGGTTAGTATGCGCTTACTCTTGGCTTTGGAGGCTTTATAAATGTAACCATCATCAATTCTATTAATAATGTTAATAGTAACATAAGCGCTATCGATATTATTATTCTCCTTTGCTCTATTCCTTCCCTAGACTTGTTTCTGGTATTTAATATACTTGTGGTAGTTAATTTGGAAGTGCCCTGGCCTTTTATAGAAGAAACAGTCTTTGCGACTCTTATAACTTCTAGAGCTTCTATAACCTCTATTATAACCTCTATTCCATCTTTTACGGCCTCTCTGGCCTCTCTTACTCCTGTCGCGGGTTCTGCTTGTGTCTGCGGCATTTGCGACCGTAGCAACGTTAGTAGTGGCGGTTGGGGGTTGCTAAACTTTATATGATTAGAGTATTGCGATAGCCCCCTCTAATATAAGGTTTGGAGTGTTTAGGCAGAATTGACAAGCTTGGTTCTATATAGTATCTTTAGGTATGCTATTTACTAATCGGGTAACCAGATCGTTGCTTGTAAGGGGTTCTGCTAACATTACGATAGACACTATTAACAACTCTAGGGAGTTGATATATTAACAAATTGTCTAAGTCATAGGATCGAACACAGCCCTATTAAACCTCAATTTAATATTGTTAACATATCGACTAGTTTGAGAACAATCAAGAGCCTCTAGAGCTGTCTAAATGGCTTTGACATCCTAGTTCTAGAGGTCGGTAGTGATCCTCCTAAGGAACTGAGGTTCGATAAAAGAGGAGATAATTTTGATGCTAGTGTTCCTATAAGAGGTCTAATCGCAAATAGTAGCAGCTCTATCAGGTTTAGGTTTGTTACCCATCACTATATTTAGAGCTCTAGCGCTAGCAAGAGCAGCCTGATATATGCTTGCCCAGATCCTATAGTTATCGCTATTAAGAATAGCAATACGACCTTTACGGAGAACAACATAATTATCTTGCTTCGAAACAGCACTAGGGGTAGCGGAGGTGGAGGCCATTTTGGGTTTAGATATAACAGTTGTATATATAGCAAATGGTGGCAAGCCCGGGCTTATAACCTGTTAGAATAACTTGTTTAATTGCACTAATAAAATGGCTTGGTTTGGGAACGATATTGATGGATAAGGATGATGGAATTCTAAGTGTGCAATGAGGGGTTATATGCCTCAGTAGCTGACTCAGCTAAATAAGCAATTATTCTGACAAAACTGGATCAGGGCAGCGGCGGCCACGCAGACTGCCCAGATCGCTTTCCCTCCCCCAAAGCTTGCTGCCTGGCCGCACTATACTAGGAACTCATCGACGTCTTTAAACGTCTGCTAGAACTGCTCTTATAGCCACTGCTCCGCCCCGCCTCTATAAAAGATGCTGTAGCAGAGCGGCATAATAGTATCGGCATAGACGCAGCTTTGGCACCCACTAGCTGGGTCTGCGCGTAGACAGACGGACTGTGGGTTATAGCACTAGTAGCACGCTTAGAATGCTATGATCTAAGCCCCCTTACACTGCCTCTTTACCCGGTTCACGGGCCCTGAAGAAGTCGAACCGTCGGTGGCATGTAGCAAACGCGTGGTCCTATAGCTCCTCAAGCCCTTGACAAAGCAGGCACGTCCCTTGGACGGCGAGCAGGTCTTCTTTATACCGGCTAAGCTCTAGGGAAGCTACGCGCTACTTCTGCTAGATGACTATACTCCCGGTGTGCGGCATGGTAACAAGAGACGATAGTAAGGCCGTCTCGATTGGACCACTACTACATACATTATATACTACGTCTTCGCCTTCGACGCACTGCCGGGCCTGGGACTTAAGGTCGAGGTATGTGCTCAGGCAGGTCCGGCGGCACTCTTGGCCTTGCAAGTAGCGGTGGAGAACCCCCTTCTCGGCCTCGATAGCACCGGCTACTTGCGACTCCTATCGAAGGGGTAAGAGCACAACCGAATAGGCCTCCTTCCCATCCCGTCTAGCCCGCCCAGACTCTTAGGCAAAGTCGATAAGGGAATCTAGCTCGTTAATGTGCATCACCAGGCGGACGTGCGCGTAGTCAAAGCCTGTGCTAAGAGCTGATGTGGCCACAATATACGGCTGGTCGGGAGTGGCAAGCCATGTTCTTAGTAGCTCTTCCTTTTCCTCCGCTATACCAACTTTGGCAGTGTAGACTAGGCAGCTAAGTAGCTTAGCCAGCTCTTTAGCCTCGTCCCTCGTTCGGACGTAGAGGATAATCTTGTCTTGAGTCTGGTCAAGCAGCCTACTTGCCTGCCAAGCATCCCTGGCCTTCCGCGCGCCTTCTTTGAGCAGACTCCCTGGCCTAGTGGCTTGCTACACTATATAGAACAGATTTCGCCGGTTTGTCGATGCCCGGATCACTTTGGGATTTACTAGGTTGTTCTGCTCTATAAACATAGCTTGCATTGTCGGTGGTAGTGTAGCTGTCAAGTAGACAAACTGCGTGCGGACGTTGCGGATCAGGGCCAGGTCGACTATAGCCTGGCGATAGTCGGACGCCGTGATGGTCAAGTGAGCCTCATCAAAGACAATACGGCCGAAGTCTTGCGTAGCCGCGAGCCGGTGAGCGTAGGTCCGAAACTGCTCCGTACACGCGGCCTTAACGGTCACAAACACTAAGGGAGCGTCCCGTAGCTCGCCAGGCGCCTATACTAAGTGGGCAATCCCTAACTCCCGCACCCGGCGGAGCAGATCCCCTCGTAGAGACATAAGTGGCAAGACCAAGATTGTCACTCTAGCGTTAGGGAGAATGCAAGGCAGCATGAATAGCAGGCTCTTCCCTTTACTAGTAGCCAAGATGACCACCACTTGCTCGGTCTATAACATGATAGTAGTTATAGCCCGCTCTTGCGCTACTGACTTCCATTATAGCATATTATCCTGGTATAGCTTTCTGGCGCTCTTTAACAGAGCCGCGGCTAACCACTTCTTCCGTGGCCGGTAGACCCTTATAGCGATCTTCTTTAGCATTTGCGGACTACCCACATCTTCACCGTCCCGCTTCCTCTTTCCGGCAGGTCTAAGTAGCTAGTCAAGCCCCTATAAGTCCTTTTATAGAGTTAAAGCACGCAGATTCCGGCAGATAAGGCCATCCTACATGTTGCCAAAGTTAGCATTATACTGGTTTGTATAGGCGCGGTTAACAGTCCGCGTATTATAGTTCCGCTACTTGGTTATAACCTGGATGTTAGCCTTAATTTCTTCGGCATCCTTATCGTTAGCCACGTCGTCCACCTCAAAGCACTTAATGTTAGCCGCAAACTTGGTCTTAACAATGTTGACCGTCATCTGCCGCCAGTTGGCGATGTGTAGCCGAGGGATGCCACCCCGAGTGCACGCCTGCTCTATACACCGCGTAAGCCGGTTATTAGCCTAGACCCTACCGTCTCTCCACTATAAGTACGGGGATATGACAGTATGCGGGGCGGACTGGCGGAGGAAGATCTGGCGGAGCGGGATGACAACCACCAAGTAGTCGAGCAAGAGGTCCTTAACCGGTGCAGGCAAGAACCGGATATTATCCTTAAACTTGCCCGTCTGCTACTAACCTTTGTGGTATGTGGTGTGCAGCATAACTAGCCCGTGCTTGAGGTAGACATTCCGCCGCCGCTAGGTGTTACGCCAGGTGACGGAGAAGAGCTTGCTCTTGCGTAGAGGCTGGCCAGAGCCTATGTAGATCAAGACTAAGAGCCTCTTTAGGAACTTGTTAGTAGCGGCCTTGTACTGTGTAATCGCCTTCTCACGCCAAACTTTAGTGCTATCCGCGGCCGTATCTAGGAACAAATCCCGCAGCGGCTTCGAGTCTTGGATAACACTTAGCAAGGACTTTGCTAGCGGCTTTAAGAGCTTAGCATTCTCCCGGTACTGGCTAAAGAACCAGCTATAGGCATCGGCGTCCAGGTTGTCCTTTAGAGCCCAAGCACGTATTCGCGGAAGGCTCTGGACCCCAAGCATCAGCTTGCTGTATAGCAGGTGCTGGGCCTGCTCGAATTTGGAGAGTAAGAGCTGCAGCATGTGATCTATATACAAATCAACGTCTTGATAGGTCAGGACCTTCTTGTCCACATCCCATTATGCTTAGTGCGGCCTAACTACCTCCTTTGAGACGGCGAACAGTAGTAGGCGCTAGCCAAGGATCTTACCTATAGGAGTCTTAGTGTCTTGCTTTAGGAACTGCCCGCAATACTGCTCAATATGCTCAAGCGTATCACCTAGCTCTGCCTTCTCCAAATAAGCGCTGGTGTGAAAGATGATCAGCTATACAACCCAGATCATGCCAGACAAGTAGCTATTATAGTTGCCCGGCTCCTTCCAGGTCTTAGTGTATGGCTTGACGCTTAGTATAGCGCAAAATCTAAGTAGTGGGGAGCTATACCGATTGCCTCCAAATTTGTGGCAGATTAGCGCCATCGAGAGGACGGACATGGCATCTCTTAGCGCAGGCCGGTCCTACTTGACAGTGCTCTTAAAGGCCACTTCCTACGCCTTTTCTTAGGCATCCGTGAGCTGGAGACAGCTTTTAGGGGTCCGCTAGTCGTTGTCTACCGTGGTGAAGTGGCTGCCGCGGTAGGCCACCCGGTAGCTATAGGTCAGGAACTGCTTCTAGTAGCCGAAGTTGGTCTTGAGCGTATTAGGCTCCTTCTTTAGGTCGAACCCTTGTGCCTTGCCTATAACGGCAGTGTGGAAGCGGCTTAGTGCGAGTTGCCGTGGCCAAGTCAGCATATAGTCTGGGCCGTCGAAGCACCAGCTATGCGCCTCTATAAAGATCTCATCTATGACCTCTAGTATCAATAACAGCTCGGGCTTGCTCTTGGCATTCTTTGGCACTATAAACAAGGCGTGCATCTCGTCCTTCTTTAAGCCCCGCGTGTGCTCCTTGATGCCCGTCCGTCTTAGCCACGACATTATAGCAGATCGGTGACTGTCAAAGCCGTGAACAACGTTAGCTTCTGCTTTAACATCCTCCTCTATAATAGCTACGTCCTTATTAAGCTATGTAAAGAAGTCTGCCTCCCCTAAATCCAAGCTATTTGTACCAGCGTCTGCGGCTCCTGTGGCTCTATTAGCGTCATCGACTACAAAATACCGGATATGCTACTTCTTGGCAAAGAAGGTTTGCAGCTTACACTTCTGCCACAAGCTGCCGTCGACTTGCTAGGCCGGCTTTTGGTGGTGGGCCTTAGACATGTACCGTTAAATGGCTAGGAGGTGCCGCGTCAAACCAGCCGAGCAGGTCAAGCACTAGAAGCTATCAAGGAGCCGCAATCCGGGGATCGCGTGGCAAGGCGGCTGTTTAGGCTAGCCCTCGGGAGCGCAGAGGTCGTAGCTCTCGAACAGCTTGACCTGGGCCTGGAGCAGCGCGCCCTTCAAGCAGTAGGGAGGCTGCCTCAGGTGTCGAATCTAGACGTCCCTTCTAGGACGCAAGCAGAAGCCGCACTCTCGACACGCCAGCACCCGCCACGCTAGCAGGTACGTAAAAGACTCGCCCATGCCCTTATCCTCCGCCCCTAGCCTGCTCCAGCTCGCGTTCTGGCGGTCGTAGGGCCTCGCAGGAGTTATGGTAAGAATCTTGTTTTATAGGGGACGTTTTATAGTGCAGCGGCCCGTGCCGACCCCCTGACCGGGGTGACATGAGCTAATCAAACCGGCCCGCTCTTGTTTTATGGCGTAAAACGGGCGATTTCTAGAGGTAGCCTTAACCCTAAGCCTTAACCCTAAGTGTCTCAAGGTCAGAGAGCAAATAATGGTTGGTCACTCGACGCTGGTCCTAGAAGTGGTGCTCTTGGGCCTGGTGGTGTGTATAAGGCTCACAACCGTGGAATTTTAGTAGATGCTGGCCTAGCTAGGCCGCAATATCTACTACTTGATCTTCCTAGGCAAGCTGTTTATTTGCGGCAGCATTGTCATCTTCCGACATGTCCTCTTCTAAGTCACTATCGCTTGTAGGTATAGTACTAGGACGATGGGACTTGTCGTCGGTCTTACCGATTATGTTCTGGTCTGTAGTGCTTTGTCTGGCCGCGGAGATAGCCCTGCTTAACCGGCTAGTAACAAATCCGGCTTAGGACAAGGACTTAGAATTCGAGACATGGTAGTAATCGCTAATCCGGCTCCTAGCTTAGTTAGAACACTAACGGCTAGATTGTGGAGAAACGGGAATTAAGGATTGGCGGTAGCTATGCCCTTATTGACTTAAGTCGGTATAGCTCTAACTATAACTTAAATGATTAATCTAGACGGGCTGGATATCACTATTAGCAAATATAGCGCTAGACTGATTAATAGCTCCCTTGTCCTCTACTAGGGGAGATTCTGGCCGATCTATAGAGCTAGGTCTAGCTACCTTTACTCTATTCCTTTCTTCTTAAGCTTGTTCTACTTGGCTACTTAGACTAGTAGGAATGAATTGGCCGGTCTGAGACGATATGGCCTAGTTGCCACCCGTCTTGTGATAGCCAGAATCACGTGGCGAGCTTCCGACCCACTACGGGGACGCTCGAGGAGACCCTTACCGTCTTAGGTCAGTAAAGGCGCAGGGTCCCAACTACTTATAGGCTTGCTCCGCTCCTTATAAGCTTCCCTTCTTGATTCCTTAGCTTTAGATCTTCGAATAGGATTTGGTTCTTGCACGCCTCTCTGCCCGCAATGCCTCACTGCCGTCTCACGGTCTCTTGACTCTGATTTTGATGTGCAGAAGTCCTCCGCCTCTACCGGGCTTTTTTGGCAGCTTCCGTAGCCCGCTTCGAATTCGGGGACAGCTTACGGCAAGGCATTAGGGGGCACTAGGGGGGCTTCCAAGCCAGAGCTGCTAAAGGTCTAATAGTGTAAGAGATTACTAACTCTAGTTAACAGGTGGTAATAAAAGTAAGAGAGAGCTGTATGATGCTAAGGGGCGCTCTCTATAATAGGGAAACGGGAGGCGGCGCTAAGAGGTCACATAATGTCCACACTTATGCTTTTGTGTTGAAATCTCAGGCACTTGTGTTATAATCTCAGGAAAGTCGGATCAAATGAGTGTATTCCATCAAGGAGAAAGTAACTGTTAATTTACAGGTAGGCTCCTAGAGTCTATAATATAGGTGTGGCACTAGGCCAAAGCATACCCTTAAAACAGGTCCCAGACCTAATCGCAACACAGGCAACCATTACTAATGGTCATATGTCTTGGAAGGTTCGAGAAACCAATTGTCACTTCTTATACTTTGTAGTAGCCTTATTAATTATAAATGCAAGGGTGATGCGCCACAATGCCGCTTTACTAAAAATCCTTAATATTTTGTATGCCATCCTTTAGTGTTAATTACTGCCTGGCATTGCTCTTTTATACTATATACAAGCTCTCTAACCCTTTTATAGGTTATTAATTCCCAGGCCTCCCTAACTGCCTCCCTCAGTCTCTTATATAAGCTATAAACCTTAGGGTAGTGCTCTTAGATATAATCCTTTATATTGTCCCAAATCATCTTAATAGGACTTAAATCAGGAGAGCAAGGAGGCCATTCTATAACCCTTATTTCTGTGGCTTTCAGGACAGACTTTGTAAAATTAGAGGCACGCCCCTTTACATTATCCTGTTAGAATTGAAGCTTGGGGTGTTGTTATAGAATCTCATCTATAACAGGAATAACAATTCCACAATATAACCCCTTATTAATTGTCTCCTAGTCCTTCTCCCAAAACAGCCCCCTATACCTCCTATATTTCCCACTTATAGAACCCCAAAACATCTATCTAATCTTCCTTTAATGTTGTGATTATACACAGTCCTTATAATACACCTCCTCCTTTCCTATTTTTTGTGTAACCCATATTTGTATATGCCGTCCAGGTTGTACCTATGTCTTGTCACTCTAGAGGATCTTGTCCTATTGCTTATTAGTCTAATTAACATGTTCTTCTGCCCATTTAAGCCTCTTCTTCCTATTCTCTTTAGAAAGCAGTGGTTTTCTTCTTAAGACATGTTATACAAATCCCTCCTTTTTAAAAGCAGTTCAAATAGCTTTCTTGCCGCAATTAAGACCTAGGATACTAGGAATCTCTATCTAAGGGGTCTCACGATTCTCTTAAGAGGCTGTTACCTATTCGATTAGCCTCTTCCTTTAAGAGGTATTAAGAAGAACTCTCTGGCCTGTTTTTGGCTTTTGAGGAGTAAGCCGGTGACAAATTGCGTAGCAAACTTGACTATAGTGTTATGGTTTCATTATTATATATAGTCCTAGGCCTAAGGCTTGGTAGTACCTAGGTATGGCACAGAGAACCAGGGACGGTAGGCACAGAGTCACATGACCAAAGGGTCATGTAATAGAGCAAAGGGGATCTAGGATAGATCTAAGAAAAGGATCTAAAGGACCGACGGTTTGATCCCTTAGATCCCGGAGCAGGAAGGTTCTATATAAGTCTATAGTTATTTCCTTAGATAGGAGCTTTATGCTTAACTCAATATAGTATTTACAATATACTCTATTCTTATACTATAAAGGAACACCCTGACTTATTACTCTTGTATATACTATACACAACCTAATATTCCCACCTTGGTATAATAATGGCTATACTATAAACGTTATACTTTAAGCATTATCACTAGCACCTAGTAATAAGTCAACTGCTATTATGTTAATAATAGGACTAATTATTGCGCCGTAATAAGTTAAACTAGTAAAGGTCCTAGACCCATAGCTATTTAATAGCACCCAAAGCAAACTGCGACACTTTATCACCTAATACAAGATCTATATTCGCATAAACCTATTATTATTTGGACTTAAGGAACAGAAGGTGTTGTGGTCTTACTCTTACCTTAAGGGAACCGCTTATAACTAGGTTTCCACTTAACTTAAGGATTACTTAGAGAACAATCATGCCAATCAGGAAACCAAGACTAATAAGATCTTTGACGACTATAAAGAGTTTATAAATCAACTTACTAGGATGTTTAGGAACATCGACAAGGAACAACACACAGAACAAGCTATCTAGTCACTTTAACAAATTAAGAGCGTTACTGCATATACCAGAGAATTTTAACTACTAGCCGGAAGAATTAATTAGGACAACAAGGCCTTGACCGCTTAGTTCTTGAGACGGCAGTGAGGCATTGCAGGCAGAGAGGCGTGTAAGAACCAAATCCTATTCGAAGATCTAAAGCTAAGGAGTCAAGAAGGGAAGCTTATAAGGAGCGGAGCAAGCCTATAAGTAGTTGGGACCCTGCGCCTTTACTGACCTAAGATGGTAAGGGTCTCCTCGAGCGTCTCTATAGTGGGTCGGAAGCTTGCCATGTGATTCTGGCTATTACAAGACAGGTGGCAACTAGGCCATATCGTCTCAGTTCTACTAAGGACTAAAGGACAAAGTCAAGGACAATATTATATAAGGAGAATGCCTAGAAGAGCTTCTCTATATAATTAACAAAGCAATCAATATTAACTCCTAACTATATAAACAAAAACTAGAAAGGAAAGATTAGTATTC
Source organism: Halenospora varia (assembly GCA_020726485.1). Taxonomy (NCBI): domain Eukaryota; kingdom Fungi; phylum Ascomycota; class Leotiomycetes; order Helotiales; family Solenopeziaceae; genus Halenospora; species Halenospora varia. The sequence continues at coordinate 12,260 of JAHEWH010000072.1, forward strand.
TAGAGGACATTATAGGAAAGGTAAGAAGTATTAATAAGATAGATAGTCTGACCGTATAGAATTAAACCTGGTTTTAAAGAAAGGAAACCTATCTAAGGACAAGATAAACTAACAACAAGATAAGGGTCTGTGCTTTAAGTACGGACTACCTGGTCATCAAGCTGCCTCTTATAAGAAAAATAATATAAAAGGAAAAGGCAAGCCTTAGAAGAAATATAGGCATTAGATTAATGCTATAAGCAAACGATAATATAAACTATATATTACTAACAGACAATAAATGTCAGAAAAAGAACTTAAGGAAGCTAACATTAAAACTTAGATTAAGCCTAAGTTTAAACTAGCACCGACACCACCCTAATTGCCAGAACTATCTATAGGATTTATAAATGTCCAATAAGGAATACTAAAGGCAGGGGAAATATAGACATATAGAGGAGTTACTAAAATTAGAAACTACTACTTTAATAAGGAAAGCAGGAAGATGTTCTTTAATAACACCATTATAAGGGCTAAGCTTATTAAAGGAGGAAAGTACTAAGTCTAGAAACAAAGCAATAAGAAGATCCTCTTTGTTAATATTATAACAAGACAAACTATATAAGAGGTGTGGACTAAGAACCGATTAGTTAATAACACTTTAAGTAAAGAAGATTTTACTAATATCCTAAGGGATAGGGAAATCACTATAAAGGAGGCTTATAACAGTGCTAATCAACCCTTTACTAGAGAACAATAGAAAATCATAAGAAAATAATAAGGACACCTAGTATAGAGAAATGTTACTAATAACTAACAAATCTAGGTTAAGTGTCTAAATAACACTAGAGAAATTAATGTTAATGACATATATAATATTATAGACTTAGACAAGAAAGGTGTCTTATAGGAAGAAGCTAGTAATAATGCTATTAGTATAGAATTGTGGTATAAAGACCCCGCGGAAGAAACAAAGCTAGTAGAGGATAATAGTTGACTATAAGTAGGACAGGTGTAGGAAGTTATATAATAAGAATATTATGTGATTCCTAATATCAACACTTAAGAATAGGCCTAGAAGGGGATTACCTATTAAGAGGAAGGGTACTTTGCCCTAGAAGGACTATAATATATGGAAAAATAGGAAGTTATATACTAAGACAAGCGATATATTAGTTAGAAAGAAGTTAAGGGTACAGGCACCTATATAACTATAATTCCTAGAAAAGAACACAACTTTACTAGATAGAATAATAACCTACTAAAGGTTAGAGAGACCTAGGAACTAGAGCTAATGCCAAGAAACAGAGCTAAGAGATGTTAGACAAAGACAGATAAAGGAAAACACAACTTTATCTAACTAAAAGACCTAGGCTAAGGTTTTAAGATAGGACATGTCTACCGACTAATAACTAGAGATGACTACTAGAATAGATAGGTCAAGGTTCTCTAAGACACTTACTATAAGGAACTATATATATCAGGCTATAGTTAATAGATAATACTTGACATATAAATTTGAGGAAAGAAGCTTAAAGTAATGATTAACTCTAGAGTAATAGGCAATTTTATATTATTAGATATAGTAAACCGACTAAACATACTAGTATAAAGTATTAACCTATATAACTTAATAATAGTTGACAAAACAGACTATAATGCCAGAAAAGTTATAAAGGAAACCATTCTAACAAAAATAACAATTAGACAATATATTAAAGAAATTTAGATAGATGTTATACTTATAGGAAGGTATAAGGCCATCCTTAGAATGTTATAGGCTAAGCAATATAATCCCAAGATCGACTAGAAGATAAGAATAGTAGAATTCTCTAGGTGTGCTTATAAGAAAGCAGAATGACTATATAGTAGTGTAGAGATTAGTATAGTCTTATATAACAAACTAGGACATACCGCCTAAGGTCCACTATAGGTTAGTAACTATATTATTACTAGTTTAGAGATACCTAAGGAATATAAGAAGTTTAAATAGATGTTTAAGAAACCAGATAATGTTATAGCATTACTAGAACATTAAGAATAGGATTATAAGATACCTATAATTAAAGGAGAGAAACCATCCTTTAAGCCACTTAGACAAATAAGTAAGGATGACCTTAAGACATTAAGGGAATATTTAGATAAAAACCTTATAAAGGGATTTATATAACCATCTACATTACTAGTAGGAGCGCTTATAATAATTATACAGAAGAAGGATAGGGCAGGAGGAACCACCGCTAAGCGATTTTATATTAACTATAAAAAACTAAACACTATTATAGTTAAGAACCGTTACCTAATTCTATATATAAACAACTTATAGGATAGGCTAGGAAAAGCAAAAGTCTTTACTAAACTTGATTTAAGAGGAGCATATAACCTTATTAGGATAAAGGATAGTAAAGAATGGAAAACAGCGTTTAGGACATATTATAGGCATTATAAATACCTAGTTATACTATTTGGATTAACTAATGCCCTTATAATATATTAGATAATAGTTAATAATATATTAAGACTATACCTTGACCAATTTTGTATATACTACCTAGACAATATCCTTGTCTACTTAGAGGATAAGGAGGAACATATATAACATATTATAACAGTACTAGGAGCACTATAAAAGAAATTGCTATTCCTCAAACTAAAGAAGTATAAGTTCTTTATTAAGAAAACGGAGTTTCTTAGACATATTGTCTTGACTAATAGAGTATTTATAAACCTATAAAAGGTCTAGGCTATTTTAGATTAGGGACAACCCAAAACTATAAAACAAGTTTAATTGTTTCTAGGATTTGTGAACTATTATAGGAAGTTTGTTAGGAACTACTTAAAGATCACAGAACTACTTATAAAACTAATATATAAGGACAAGCCTTTTATATAGACAAAGATAACAGAGCAGGCTTTTTAAATGTTAAAAGCCGCCTTTATTTAGGAACCTATACTTGGGATATTTGATCCTAAACAGCTAATAGTTATAAAAACAGACATGTCCAACAAAGTAGTTAGAGCAGTTATAAGCTAAAAGGGAAAAGATAGGAAGCTATATCCGATAGCTTACTACTCTTATAAACTCTTATTAGCTAAGCTAAACTATAAGATTTATAATAAAGAACTATTAGTTATTATAAACGCTATACACAAATAGAAGGTATACTTATAAGGAGCAAACTACCTAGTTTAGGTACTTACTAATCACAAAAACTTGGTATATTTCTTTATAATAAAGGAACTTAATTGCTAACAGGTCTAATAGGCAAAAACACTAGCTTTACTAGATTTGTAAATCTAGTATATATTTTATTTATTTATTTATCTTATATACCGTTTTGGCTTATAAGCTATGCGGGCAAGCTATGTTATATGTCCTTAGGAAACTAGTTGCTAGGAAAAAACCTAAGTTCCTTCTATCTTTTCCTAGTAATAAGTTAATATGCCGCCGGCGGTACTAAGAAGTTTTTTACCTGCTAGAGGCCTTTCTAGCTATAGAGAAGAGCGCCTACAAGGTCAAATTGTCATAGCCTGCCTGTTTGTATAATCTATTTATATACTTATTTAGCCCCCTAGCCTGTATTGAGGAGGGAGTCGATGTCTAGTCTATTATTAGAGGTTATCCAGCGCCTATATTTGTCCTCTAGTATATAGTGCGCAAGGATATAGCAAACTGTCTCCTGCCCTCTCTTATATATATATATGCTTGACTTGTAGCCTAGGACCCTTAGCCGGCGGAGTGTTGCCGCAAAGCTAGTATATCCTAAGCAGAGGTGGATAAGTAGAGTACTCTCTGCTTTCCGAAGGTTGTTGTGAAGGCTAAGGACTTAAGGGTCAAGTCGGAGTTCCGTACCTAAAAAGGGGGTGTTCCTATATTTGTCTATAACTGTTTTCTAGTATATAAGGATGTGCCATATTTTTTTCAGGTTTTTGCCTGTCTTTAGCCTACTAGAGGAGAGGATGTTTAAATCTAGAAGGAGTTCTTCTGCCTTTTTTGTCTATTTGTTTGCCTATACTATATTAGCCTCTTAAGGGGCCGGTGGCGGTGGAGGCCTTGGCCGGCCTTGTCTCCTTAGCCGAAGTTTTGTCCGGATTGTAGTGCAGGCCTTGCTAATTACTAGTAATATATTGGCGTTATGTTCTGCCTGTTCTCTATATCTTGCTACTAGACTATCTAGGTATATATTTATAGGCGGGATTAGTGTTTCAGTCTTGACTTGTTGTGTAGGAGTAGCCTTATACATGCCTGCTAGAGTTTATAGGCCTTTGTTCTAGATCCGTAAGAGCTTTGGTGCTATTCCCTTAGGTATAGCCGGCTGTTTGCTAGGAGTATGCCAGATCCCTGCTCTATATGCTATAGTGGCCTATATAACTAAAGTATAGACCTGTCTGGCTGTCCGGAAGGCTGCTCCCTATATTGACCCTAAGACGCTAGAGAGTGCTTGGTGATATACTAGAATCTTTCTTTAGATTGCTTTTGCGTAGGCCGTCTATTTAAGCTTTGGGTCTACCTAGACTCTAAGTACTTGTACCTTCTGCTTTAGACTTTATATAACACCGTCTAGTGTAACTATAGCTATAAGGTTAAAGGCTTTCTGCCGGCAAGTAAAATGGATTAGTTTATACTTTTATAGAGCAAAGCATATACCAAATCTCTTTGCCTATATAAGGCATTTGTTGTGGATCTCTTCTATTCTCTAATAGTTACTAGCCGTTAATCGGCCATATACTAGGATATATAAGTTATCTACAAAGCCGATTCTAGTAACCTGTTTTTAAGGGTTGTTATAGATCTCAAGAAGCTCTGTATTATAAAAGAGGAAGAGGATAGGTGAGAGTAGGGAGCCTTGTAGCGCTCCGCCAAGGATCTGCCAGGTGTCCGTAGTATAGTCTTGGATTAACAAAGAGGTTATACGGTCTGTAAGAAAGGCTTGGACCTATCGTACTAACTAGGGGGGAAGTCCCTTCTGTCGGAGGACATCAAGCAGGCGTAGAGGGTTGACTGTGTCAAAGGCTCCTAAAATATCTAGAGAGAGGAGTGTGGCTATATATTTTCCAGATCCCTAGACTATATAGATCTGTTCTGTAAGGAGTTCTAGGGCTGACTTGGTTGACCTATACTTGTAGGCACCTATCTAGACATCTAGGAGTAGCTAGTAGGCTTCTGCTAGGTTCTATATTCTTATAGCTATAATCTTCTTAATGATCTTTCTTACTATACTTAGTAGTGCTATTAGTCTCTAGGCTCCTACTTTGTTATATACTGGCTTGCTAGGTTTCTTAAGAGTAAGTATTAAAGCGTCCTTAAATCTTGCCGGGTAGTAGCCGGCGTTCTAGTAGCCAGTTGTTAGAGAAGCAATTACTCCTATAAAGGGGGTCCTTATAGCCTTTAGGAAACATAGTGATATTCTGTCCTTTCCTAGTGCCCTATTAGTCTTTTAACTAGACATCGCTACTTTAGCCTCTCTAATAGTGGCCTTGTCTATGTCTATATATAGGTTGTTAAATAAGTTGTCCTGGAAATCTCTGTTTGTAATATTATTAACCTAGGCTAAGGATTCTAGGAAGAAGTGCTAGTAGAGAGCCTGTACTTTGTCGGCTAGAGTCATAGCTTCCCCTTAAGGAGTAAGTAGTGGGGGCATAGTAGGGAGTTCTGGAAGGCCTTGTCCTTTTAGTCTGGCCTACCTTACTAGGCGCTAGACTCCGTCTATCTTATTAGAGGCCTCTTAGACCTCTTCCCGGAATGCCTTTCTTTTCTCCTATTTAATCTTCTTTTTCTTTTCTATCCCTAGTCTCCTATATTCTGCTATGGCTGCCTTATCGCCAGTGTCTAGCCAGGCTTGACAGGCTGCTTGCTCTTATCTAACTAGGTCTTTGATCTTGTCTGTCCACTATAGGTTTGCTTGCCTAGATAGTATTGCCTATAAAACTGTTCTATTTACAAGATTAAGAATAAACTATATAAGATATTTAGTATATTCTTCTATTTGGCTTAGAGTATATTGACTGGCGGTAAGCGGGTAGAGGGCCTGCGATTCTATAAGAATTATTGGTTTGTCTATCTTTTTCTAAAGTCTAGTCTTCCTTTCTGGTCTTAGTGTCTTTTTAAGGCTTATTTGTATAGCTAGAGGTAGGTAATCTGATCCTTAATCTAGGTCTAGGTGTGGGCTGCACTCTATTAGTCGGCAAAAGGCCAGCTTAGAGCTAAATGTCAGGTCTATAGTACTTGATAACCCTCTTGCTTCCTAGGTAATTACTCCTAGTCTTATAAAAAGCTAGAGGCCCGCCTATTAAGTCGTTATAATCAGTTCTTTAGCTATGTTATAAAAGGTAGGGTTATAAATACTACTCTAGAGGGGGTAGTGAAGGTTAAAGTCGCCTAGGAGAATATGCTCTCTAGGTGTTAATAATCTTTCGGAAATAAGAGGGATTGGCATATTATAGGTAGTTACCCGGAGGCCTCCTAGCGGCTAGCTATAAATGTTGTAAATATGCCAGGTCTTGTTGTTTATCTAAAGAGTAATTATATAGTAATTAGGGGAGTGAAAAGTTACTGTCTAGGTGTTTATATCTAGACATTTATTAATGTAGAAGCAGGCTCTCCTACCCCCTAGAGGATATATAAGGTAAAAGTCGGCTTGCCTGCGGTTATATATAGTTGGCGCTATTAGGTTAGTCTATAATTCTTAAATAGTAATAATATCAAAGTCCTTAGTCTTATAATCCTTAAATAGAGGGATTATAACCTTGTTTTTGCTTTTCTGTACATTATATTACAGGATGTTTAGGCTATTTATAGGAGCTAGTAGGTTGGGAGCTTATAAGGGTCTGGATGTTCTAGGTGCCTTTAGCTACTATAATAAGGGCTTGCGGACGGCCGGCTTTATACTGGCATGTAGCTACCTCCCAAATCTTATCGGTCTTAGGGTTCTCATTTAAGGCCTTGTATCTTGTCCTCTTTTGTCCTGTATATACTAGTGGAGTGATTTCCATTTAGTCTAGGAAGAGGGGGTCTGTCTATATTTGCGCCGGCGGTTGGCTAGAGTATGTCTGGCTAGAGGCCAGGGGCCAGAGCTCTTATTTGGCTTCTGTGTTATAGGTAAGAGAGAGGCATCTCGGAATCGTAGTGGTCTCTAGGTATAGGCTTGTCTGGCCTTAAGGCTCCTTTCCTGTCAAACTAGGTATGCCTTATCCCAGGCCTTATAGTTTGCTCCTAGCTTTTTGCAAGCAGCACACTAGTGTTTTGCCCGGTCATTCTTCTATTTATAGTCTATAATATTATAGGCAGAAGAAGTATAGAATCCACATCTCCTTAGATTGCTATAGGCCCTAGACATATAACTATACTTATAACATCTATAGTATTGGGTTACCTAGCAGTTACTAGTAAAGGGCTTATAGTCATAGAGCTAATAGTCCTATAGTAGGCCATTATCTATAAGTTGATCAGCCTGCTCTGGTTTGCTAATACTAATTAGGAGGGGAGCTGTTAATTTGCCAGCTTTAAGGACATGTTTAGTCCAGGCCACTTATAGAATATTAACTTGTTTTTCTAGGCCTAGGTTCTAGTTATATAGCTTTTGAATAGCTTCTTTCTGTTTATATATATTAACCTAAGACATCTTAATTCTATGTGCTAAAACTGTATATCCTTGTAGCTTGACTCTTGCTCCCTCCTTAAAGGCCTAGAGGATCGCCGGCTAATGCTAGGTTTGGCGTCTGATCTTTGGTATAGCAGCTATAGCTAGAATGTCGCCGCTTGGTAGACGGCATACTACTATAAAGGCCCTATTATAGTATTTATTAATGGATTTGACCAGCTCCTTTTTATTATGTTGTTTTTAGTCAGGGGTTTTGTTTCTTTCTGTAATTATCACCTCCCTCTATTATCGGTATAAAGGGGCTACTAATCAAGTGGCCGGCATGTCTCTTATAGTCCGCTAGTGTGTTGCTGCTTAAGTATAGGTCGGTTTGTTTGTATTAGAGAGGGTGGCCTTGATCTGGGCAATGTCTCTCTAGATATCTAGGAGGGCGTCTTTCCCTCCCTTTGCCGGCACTATACCGGCTGTTCGAACGCGTTTCCACGCGTCTTTGACTCTCTTTGGCGTCTCCTCTAAAGCTAGAAAGCTCTCTATAATTTCTAGGGCAGTAATAGTCTCATGTTGCTTGTGTCCTTTAGTCTCCTTGACGCGGTATTGCTGGCTACTCCCCGGCGCCCCCGCCGGCTGGCTGCTGCCTATAGGCATTCTAGGAACGGGTTTATAGGCTGTTCTGAGTAGTTTAAGATAGGTTTTAAAGTATATTAAGAGTTGCGCAAAATTGATGTATTCCCCTTAATCTAGTATATAAAGGGGACAGATAACACTAGAGCAGATGCCCTTAATAGGAAACCTGGTTATAAAGAGAACAATTAGAGCAAACCATTTGCTATATTTAAGGAAAAAGACAGCAAGATTGTCTTTAACCAAGCAGAAATTATAGCAGTCACACAAGTTAAGGGCAACTAGTAGACTAGACAAATTAGAGCTATATATAAGGAAGTAACAATTAAGAAAGAGCTAGGAAACTTTGGCAGGAATGCTAATAGCCTCCTTATACACAAAGGAAGAATCTTTATTTTATAGAAAATATAACTAAGCTTTATTTATAAACAATATATACTACCTATATATAGATACTAAGGAATACACTATATTATAGACCGACTGTCTAGAACATACTGGTTTCCTAATATAAGGAAAATAATAAAAGAGGTAATATTAAGTTATAACACTTATATACGGAATAAGGCTATAAGGTATGCCCTATATAGACAAATGTAAATACCCAATATACTATCTTAACTATAAAATCTATTACTTAGGATTTTGTAATAAAACTACTATTATCTAAAGAACTAATAATAAGAGTAGAGTATAATTCTATCCTAGTCATTACTAATAGACTTATAAAGTATATATATATATTATTATATAAAGAAGCAAGCAACGCCAAGGAACTAGTATATATATTCCTAAGGATTATAGTTATAAACTATAATATACTAGATAAAATCATCTCTAATAAAGACAAGCTCTTTATATCAAAATTCTAGACAGCCCTTATAGGATTACTAAGAGTTAAAAGAAAGATGTTTATAGCATTTTACTTATAGACAGATAGACAATAGAATAACTAAACTAGATTATAAAAGTATATCTTAGGTATTATATAAACTACTAACAAATGATTAAGTATAGCTATTACTACTAGTATAGTTTATATATAATAGTTCTAGTACTAAATAACAAAGATATTGCCAAACTATATAAACTATAAATATAACCTAGTTATATACAAAACACTACTACTTAATAAAGATAATAACAAAGCAGCCAGGATTTAGGTTAAAGGACTAAAGACATTATATCAGGAAATGGTCTTAGACCTTAAGTTTATTACAAAAAGAATAGTGTCCTATTATAACAAAAAACATAATATAAGACCTATACTAAAAGAGGGGGATAAAGTCTATTTACTTAGAAAAAACATTTAAACAAAACAACTAAGTAGTAAACTAGACTATAAGAAGTTAGGACTATTTAAAATTAATAAAGTTAAAGAGAAGACAAATTATAAATTGTCATTACCTAAGACTATAAACATCTATTTAGTGTTTTATATATTACTTCTTAAACTAGCACCTCTTAGAGCACTAAAAGCTCTAAAAACAAAGATCTAACTAGTCAACCTAAACACTAAGTATAATGTTAAAGAACTACTAGACTATTAGTATATTAAAGGTAAAGTTAAGTATTTTATTAAATGGTTAGGACACTTATAATCAGAAAACATATAAGAACTAAAGGCAAATCTTAACTGCCCTAGGAAGGTTATAGTATTCTACTACTAGCACCCTAGGTTGCCTAATATTCCGGACTAGGATTAAAGGCAGGTATAACGTTTATAGTACGGCCGATGCTATACTAAGGTAGGAACGTTAGGTTATATATAGTATATACAAGAGTAATAAGTCAGGGTGTTCCTATATAGTATAAGAATAGAGTATATTGCAAATACTATATTGAGTTGAGTATAAAGCTCTTATCTAAGGAATAACTATTGACTTATATAGAACCTTCCTGCTCTTAGATTATAGTGGCTTACTATAATCCCTATAAGCGGCTTATATAGATCACTATAATCCGTATAATCTAATCCTTGTTATATAAACCCTATATAACCCCCGTGCTAACTGTCTCTAGGTTCTCTATACTATACCTTAGTACTGCCAAGCCTTAGGCCTGGAGCTATATATAATAATAAAACCGTAACACTATCCCCTTTCCGTACTAGTATGGTCTCTATGCTTAAATGATATATAGAAAATATCCTAGAAGGTCACCGGCCTTCTTCCTTTATTATAACTTCTAAAAAGTCTTAACACTATACTGCCCTTTTTAACCTAGTAAAAGAAAAAGGCTTTAAAGCAGTGATATATTGTTCTTATTATCAAGAGAACAATCAAACCTGTATTATAGCAACCTTGACTTCTTGCTATTCCAAGTATGTTAGGACTGGTCGTCCAAAATATAATAGCAAACCAGAGTTCCTTAATAGTTGGGAAGCGCTTGCCCGTCAGGAAGAAAAACTTAAGTAGGAGGAAGAGAAGGCGATGGCAAAGATCCTTTGTTTACAAAAACAAAAGAAATTCCTCTAATACCATCATTAAGACATGATGGCACGTGGCCTGTGCTCTCTTAAGGAGCTAGACGCTGCTAAGCAAAAAGAAAGGGAGGAGAAGGAGAGAATAGAAAACAAGAAGAGGCAGCAGCACAAGCTATTGTCTACCAAATTGTTCTTCCTGGCCGACTATAGCCCCCTTGACCTTAACCCTGCCTTTGACCCTAGTCCGGAATTTTGGGCAACCCTAGATGCTAGCGGTGGAACACTATAACCTTCTTAGGGCAGTTAAGATTTGCCTTGGGTTCCTATATGTTTTCTGATTATAGGTGTCCTAACCATTTGATTAAATATATAACCTTGCCTTTAATATACTAATAGTCTAGTAGTTCTTTGACATTATACTTTGTGTTTAGGTTAACTAGTCAGATCTTTGTTTTTAGAGTCTTTGGTGCTCTAAGAGATGCTAGTTTAAGAAGTAATATATAGAACACTAGGTAGATGTTTATAGTCTTAGGTAATAACAATTTGTAATTTGTTTTCCTTTAACTTTATTAATTCTAAATAGTCCTAATTTCTTATAGTCTAGTTTGCTACTTAGTTGTTTTGTTTAAATATTTTTTCTAAGCAGATAGACTCTATCCTCCTCTTTTAGTATAGGTCCTATACTATGTTTTTTGTTATAATAGGATGCTATTCTTTTTGTGATAAACTTAAGGTCTAAGACTATCTCCTAATATAGTGTCTTTAGTCCTTTGACCTAAATCCTGGCTGCTTTGTTATTGTCTTTATTAAGTAGTAGTGTTTTGTATATAACTAGATTATATTTATAGTTTGTATAGTTTGGCAATATCTTTATTATTTTGGTGCTAGAACTATTATATACAAACTATACTAGTAGTAACAATTATACCTAATCATTTTATTAGTAGTTTATATAATATCTAAGATATGCTTTTATAGTCTAATTTAGTTGTTCTGTCTGTTTATCTGTTTGTAGGTAAAACGCTATAACATCTTTCTTTTAACTCCTAGTAATCCTGTAAGGGCTGTCCAGAATTTTGATATAAAGAGCTTGTCTTGTCAGAGATGATTTTGTCTAGTATACTGTGGTTTATAACCACAACCCTTAGGAATGTATACACTAGTTCCTTGGCGTCGCTTGCTTCCTATATAGTAATATATATATATACTTTATAAGTCTGTTAGTAATGACTAGGATAGAATCATACTCTACTCCTATTATTAGTTCTTTAGATAATAGTAGTTTTATTACAAAATCCTAAGTAATGGATTTCTATAGTTAAGATAGTATATTAGGTGTCTGTATTTGTCTATATAGGGCATGCCTTATGGCTTTGTTTTATATATAAGTGTCGTAACTTAATACTACCTCTTTTACCATTTTTCTTATACTAGGAAACTAGTATGTTCTAGACAGTCAGTCTATAGTACGGTGTATTCCTTAGTGTCTATATGCCGGTAGTATATGTTGTTCTTATATAAAGTCTAGTTATATCTTTCTTGGGATATAGACTTTTCCTTTATATATAAGGAGCCCTTCTCTGATTGTTCCAAAGCGGTATGCTTCTATTTCCACTACCACATCCTTTATATATACAGCCTATATTTGTTTAGTGTAAGGGTCTGTCTTAACCCTCATTACTACTATAATTTCTGCCTGGTTAAAAACAATCTTGCTGTCTTTTTCTATAAATATAGCAAATGGTTTGCTTTGGTTGTTTTCCTTATAACCGGGTTTCTTGCTAAGGGCGTCTGCCCTAGTGTTATCTGTTCCCTTTATATACTAGATTTGCAAATCTAGCAAAGCTAATGTTTCTGCCTATCAGACCTGTTGGCGATTGAGTTCCTTTATTATAAAGAAGTATACTAAGTTTTTGTGATCAGTAAGCACCTAAACCGGATGGTTTACTTCCTATAAGTATACCTTTTATTTGTGTATAGCGTCTATAATGGCTAACAGTTCTTTGTTATAAATCTTATAGTTTAGCTTGGCCGATAAGAGTTTGTAAGAGTAATAAGCTATTAGATATAGCTTCCTATCTTTTCCTTTTTGGCTTATAACCGCTCCGACTGCTCTGTTAGATGCGTCTGTCTCTATAACTATTAGTTGTTTAGGATCAAATATCCTAAGTGTAGGTTCTTAAGTAAAGGCGTTCTTTAATGTTTAAAAGGCTTGCTTTATTATCTTTGTCTATATAAAAGGCTTGTCCTTATATATTAGTTTTATAAGTGGCTCTATAATCTTTAAGTAGTTCTTGACAAACTTTCTATAATAATTTGTAAGTCCTAGAAACAATTAAACTTGTTTTATAGTTTTGGGTTGTCCCTAATCTAAAATAGCCTGAACTTTTTGTAAGTCTATAGATACTCTATTAGTCAAGACAATATGTCTAAGAAACTCTGTTTTCTTAACAAAGAACTTACATTTCTCTAGTTTAAGAAGTAGCGATTTCTTTTATAGTGCTCCTAACACTATTATAATATGTTATATATGTTCTTCCTTATCCTCTAAGTAACAAGGATGTTGTCTAGGTATATATAGAATCGGTCAAGGTATAGTCTTAACATGTATTAACTACTATCTATATTATAGGGGCATTAGTCATAAATGGTATAACCAGATATTTGTAATGCCTATAGTATGTAAAACGCTTTCCATTCTTTACTTCCTTTATCTAATAAGGTTATATACTCCTCTTAAATCAAGTTTGGTAAAGACCTTGCTTTTCCCAGCCTGTCCCGCAAGTTGTTATATACAGGATTAGGTAACGGTTCTTAACTATAATAGCATTTAGCTTTC
>JAHEWH010000073.1:0-25058 GCA_020726485.1 Halenospora varia
GCCTTTTGTAAACATGATGCGGAGCCGGGCAAAGTCTTTCGTAAAAGCGCCCAATTAGCGCTAAGGCATACATGTATTGCGGAGCCTCCACGCACTTATTGGATGATATCCTATCATCATTCTCTTGTGTCGTTCTTGTACCATATAGAATTGACTTCATGATCTCTTACATGCAGTTTTTCGGTAGCGGAAGGAATTACCGTTATTGGTCACCGAGTTGGTGAGGGCTTGCCTAGCTACTGAGTGTGGCTTGATAACGGACACGAAAATGAGAGATGGCAGCAAGACACAAAGTGGGCTGGATTTTGTTGCATCAGATTCGTCAGGTCGTCCTGTTAGTTGTAGTTCTGCGTTGAAATGGCTGACCCAGCCAGGTGCAATGCATCTTATCGGTGGCGCGCGAAATTTCGTCGTAATCCGCTAGCCTCGCTTAGCCCACACGTGACCGCTTATCACCCGCAAAACCGGCCCCGCGTAATCGGCGGACGGCCGCCTGATAAGTGCCTCGGATAAGCTTGGGGCGCCCCGACCGCACTTATCAACACCACGGACACGCGACGACGGGCCTACGATGATGGCAGACGACCCCTATACAGCTGCGAACGATCGAGCACGCGTCGCCCGGAGGGTTGGCCTCTAGGCGAAGAAGGACAAGCAGCCGCCGAATACCCTACGGAGCTATGCGTCCAAGCAGCGCGAGTAGAAGGCGCGTCCCCCTCTCCTCTCCTCTCTAAGCGACCCCCTAATATCTATACACACATATATGGAGCTAGACTAACCTCCCTTCTAGGCCTGGTGCTATAGGCCACGCGCTGCCCCGGACGGCTCCCTCTCCAGCTAGCTAGACGGCGAGCTGGTGACCCTAGACAAGCTGGCCGCCTGGCTCTTAGAGGACGTCCTGCTACGACGCGTCAAGCAGCCAGGGCACCGCCGCCGGCCGCGCCCTTGTATAGCGGCAATAGCTGTATAGCAGCAGCTAGAGCAGGAGTAGGACGACGCCATGGCTCTAGGAGAGGTCAAGTCCCTAGTAGAGACCCTCGAAGTACCACTAGCCGACGTAGCGGCGCTCCTAGCAGACGACAGGGAGGACTACGTCCCACCTCTGGCTCCCTCCTGACCAAGGGTATAGTAGACGCTTATATCGCGGCGGTTATTAAGCTCTAGCGGCTCCAGGTCGCCTATAGGAACAAGAATACAGAGAACCCTCGTAGCGCTGCTGTACGGGGCTTTCTAGAGTAGCGGGGCCGGCAGCGGAGTAAGCTAGACCGGGCCAGCTATAAGGACCGTGAGAGCGACGGTATCCAGGCCGGCTACTTCCTTAAGGAGTGGTCCTGGATACAGGACCTCCTGCTTAGCAGGGCAGCCTTTACCCCTCAGAGCCTCCGTACGCGTATAGACCTGCTCTTTGGCCACTACTACCTCCTCTATAGAGAGAACTGGCGGAAGATAGAGCTTATAGACCTGTCCCTCCTTAACTACCCCCTAGCAAAAGGCCCGACGCTCTATGGCTGTCTTGTGGCCCTCCTATAAGACGGCAAGATGAACAAGACCACAAGGAAGGAGTTTATAGGCTCTCTTTGTTACAAGGACCCTTTATTCTGTACACAAGGGGCCCTAGCCTAGCTCTTCTTCTAGCGCTAGTATATTGCTAGCAAGGCGCCCCCCTCCTTCCGCCAGCGCCAGGACTAGTACAGAATAAAGGTCCTTGTTAGCCAGGACCGTGAGCAGGAGCTCTTGTACCCAACCTAGCTCTAGGAGACCTGGCGCGTCTTTGGTGCCACTGGCCTTGTCGCCTCCAAGAAGACACACCTCCTACGGAGAGTAGGGGCCTAGGACGCTAAGACTTACAGTACCTCCCTAGCCTAGATATCACAGGCTGGCCGCTAGAACCAGAGCATGCTCTGCCAGGCGTACCTGACACACCTGCCATACTAGTTTATACGGGTAGTCGCTGGCTTCTCTGCCTCCTTAGGAGACTACTTCCTGGCCCGGGCAGCCCATAAGCCGCCGTACGAGCTATAGAAGCAGCTCTGGCCCTAGATTGAGGAGTGGGAGTCCTGCTTTGAGGCGCGGGCCTGTCGGCGGCGCTAGGCGCAGGGTGGCCTGGACAAGGACGACCTGGTAGCGGACGGCTTCCTTAAGCTCCTCCGGCGCCTATACGTAGTCCTCCTCCAGGACCTGGCGGTCCTACAGCCCCGCTACCCTAGGCTGCCCTTCTTCGCCCACGCCCCGTTCTACGGGCTAGCGTGGGAAGGGTATGCCCTAGCTATACGCTCTGATATAGTCCCTAGGGGGAGCCACAGAGCCTCCTCCTTTAGCGGGCGCTACCAGAGCTTAGTAGCGCGCTTAAGAGCTCCCGGGAGGCGATCTTACAGAACAGCCAGCGGCTTGCAAACCGGCTAGAGAGCAAGCTATAGGGTATTTAGGGTAGCCTAGACGCCCTTTTACAGGGCCAGGTCCCTATAACCTTTACTGGCTACTTTGGGACTAGGCCACCGCCAGAGCAGAGTACTGTACTAGGGCCTAGGCCGGCTACAGCTCCTATAGTAGTAGCCCCTACTGCCCTGCTCGGAGCCTATAGTCCTGGCGGAGCTGCTACTACTATACAGCCAGGCCTACCTGTCTCCAGGACACTACCCCGGGCCTTTACTATAAGGGACGTCTGGCAGGAGTGGAAGGAGGGGTTTGCTGGCCAGCCTGCGGTCTAGGAGCTAGAGGAGAAGTGGGGGAGCCACTAGCGGCTAGGGAACGTGGTCAGGGTCCAGTTCTGTCGCCGGAAGGTCCTCTAGGACGAGCTCTCGGCTCGTATAGCCCGTGGCAAGAGTGAGGAAGAGGCTATAGGAGAGCTAGAACAGCTCCGGGCTGGCCGGAGCCTAAACCGGCTTATTGACGACCTAAAGCAGCGCCGGTAGTGGCAGGCTGACAATAGGGGGTCACGGAAAGAGTCACGGACAGTAGTAGCGACAGTATAGGGTAGAAGACAGGGCCGGAGAGGGCGCTGGGCTTGGTAGGGGCGTAGGGGAGGGCCGCCGCCACGGCAGCTAGCTGTAAATTAAGTAGGATAGAGAGGTGGCCTAGCTACGGCCCTAATATACATAATATACTTATATACCCTTTAATAGCTAGCCCAAGACAACCTCCAGGCTTGAGACAGCGCTGGCCCTAGTGCGTAGTCACGTGACCCAACCCTGCTTTCTGTAGTGTTGAAATCTCAGGCACTTGTGTTGTAATCTCAAGGTCAAAAGAGTGTATTCCATCAAGGAGAAAGTGACCATTAATTTACAGGTGGGCTCCCAGAGCTCATAATATAGGGTGTGGCACTAGGCCAAAGCGTACCCTTGAAACAGGTCCCGGACCCAATTGCAACATGTAGCTTCATGACCAGCTATCCGTTTGGCCTAGTTCCTAGACTCAGATAGCTACCAAGGCCTCCTAGTCCTGTCTATACTAGCCTGGCCTGATTTGGTATTGTGGCTGTTGAGATATCCGCGCCAGGAGCCGGCTAGCACTTATAGAGGGTCCTCACATAATCACACGCGATTTCGCGAAATTACCCACTTAAACGCACCCACGATAAGTGCTTCTTGTCAAGAGTAATCGAGGCGTCTATAGTGGCAAACGAACGGTGTCCTCGAGCCTTATAATAAAGAGCGATGGTTAATCAAGCCTTGGGGGCCAGAATTGCTTAGCATCTTTCCATTTCATTTCGAGAGTTCCACTTGCAATTTTACACCACTGAGCCTGTGTAGAAAAGTTCAAGATCAAGGATGTCATGAGGGTCACATGGGACTTACGCACCTCTGGCGAGTACAGTAAGACAAGGTGATGATATCGCTCTCGAATCAGTACCAGCAAGGGGAGAACACTCACCGGCTGTCCACGTGACTGTTCTCGCAGCGAATAAGTTGGGTAAAACGCCAGTTGAGCCACATCCATACCATTCATCAAGGCCCCAGATAAGCTCCCCTCTCTTGAATTCGGCTTCACCGCCAGATAATCCACCGAACAACTATTCTGAAAACGGTAAGAACTCAGCAAAAAGCAAAGGTCATCATTGACTCCCAGCAAGGTACCACACAAGCTGAAGTGCCGTCTCGGTTTCACAGGCAGGAGCCATTTGTAACTGACAACACAAATCCTTCTCTGCTATCAGAGGTCAACGATGTTCAACGCCATGTTTTGCACCCTGAATTTAGTTCTAAGACGCAGTTTTGGGAGCTTTTCCGCCGTGGTCTCAAGCGATTTATACTTACCCTGGTGCTGGCCGTCATGTTCATGTATACGATCAAGCACTTCTCGAACGATAAGGTCATGAGTCATAAGAAGAAGTCGTTGTTTAATGCTATTATCACGGGGTCGTCAATGGTTTTGGGGATGAGCATTACCGAAGGCTTCAAGTGTATGGCAGTTGATATTCGATGGTGGGTTCTTAGTCGAAAGAAGAGGAGACTTTCCAAAGTATGTCGCCTAATTTAACACTAGTTTTAACTCAGCTTACCATAGTATTATCAGGTCGATAAGATTCTTCGCGCAGACAGTCTCACGGTGCTGGGAGAACTTTTCATGACCTATATATGGAGGAATGTTCGGTCCTGTCATCTTTTTCGTGATTGGGGTCTAATCCTAGGGATAGCAATCTGGTGGGTGGTCAATGTTGTAAGTCTTCGTTCTCTTATAGCAAGCAACTTCAAACTGATTAGAATCTCCCTCTAGTCTGCTCAAGTAGCAATTGCCTCTGTTGGCCTGACTTATAGTGTAGACCAACTTGGTTCCATCGCCCAGACAAAACAAGGGTTTGTTTTACTTCCCAATATGACACAGATCTTTCCAGTGGGGATCCAAGATTCAGGTTCAACTAAAGCTCAACAAAATACCGCAAATAGGTTGGTTTCATATCTTTAGGAGTTGTATATTATATCATACAACACTAACTGAGTGTTTAGTTTTGGGAACATGGCTTTGAGTTTCGGAACCGATTTTGCCAACAATATCCCCCCCCTGGAACACTATTGTCGTCGATCAACGCCCTCTTTTTCTGGAGCATCGATGAAAATAGCGGGGTATTTGTATTCATTGACTCCTCACCGTCAGATCCTGGATTTGCTAATTACACTGGTGGTCCTTCTGCCATGTTTACCAATCGAAAAATCAACTCTACATATTCTTGTCTAAGCTTCCCTGTCATAGGAGGAGGAAATGGAACGGTTGGTAACTTGACAGTACTAAAAAATTCCAATGAAGACTCGTTCAATGTCTTTCTGCCCATTGTGCCTGGTTTGGACACGACGACGTATTTCACCAACCCGGTCTCCAGATGTGGGGATGGATGCAGCATTGTCGAAGCTTTTGAAGCTTCCTACAACACATCCTGGTATTACCAATGCAACATCACCGTTGGGACTGTTGTCAACGCCATGATACCAGAACACGAAGTTGGACTCAACCTCCGGGAGATGGCGTCAGGCGGCATTGCGCTTCAAGGTTATGGTCCAAACTCCCATCTTCCCGAATCCAAACAATTTCAGGTCTATCCTTCGGCATCACCATACGGTGTTCCACAGAAGGGAGATACCGATAAAATGGGGAGAAACATCGCTCTGTTCGCTATCGGAGTCGTTTCAATGGCGGCACTTTATACATCCCACACCGTTAACGTTACCGGCCTCCAGCCGCACATCGGGCATGAACTGAAAGTTAATCATTGGAATCTGATATGCATAATTATAGGACTTATAGTTGGAGTTCAAGGTGCTGCTTTCGTGTTAACTAGACTGCGTGGTGGGTAGTAAGTGGGTAGTGGGTTTTGCCAAGTGCCCACTGCCCACCTACTAGTAGGTACTACCCACCCACCTATAGGTATACCTATAGGTGGGTAGGTGAGGTCTACTACCTAGTGGGTTACCCGCAGGTACCCATTTGTATAATTATTGTATAATACTTGTATAAGAACTTGTATAAGATCATACTAGTCCTATATAAGCCTTAGAGGAGCTTTTCTAGGCCAAAAAACCCATAGATTACAAAAATTAAGATAGAATCTTTTTAGTATTTTTTTGAATTTTTATTAAGGTTTAAAGGTAGAAAGTAAGTTTTACTCCTTATAAGGATTGTTATGTCTAAGGCTTGTTGCTTTAAGGACTCCGGAGGCTCTAGAGGCTCTTCTAGGCCCAAAGTGACGCCTATCAAAGTGAAGCCTATGCTAGGCAACACATGCCAAGGCAAAGGCGCTCCTTAAAGGCCAATCGCTTGTTTAAGCAGGAACATGCTTATATATGCCTTACTTTGTAATTTAAAGCAAGTGATCTTATTTGCTTGCTAAACAAACAGGCGATCAAAGCTTTAGATTTGAAGTAAAGACTGTCAAAGTGAAGACTGTCAAAGTAAAGACTGTCAAGAGTCAAAAAGGTCTTAAATTATTCTAAGATAATTATGCTTATATGCTTTTTGTGCTTTTATTTAGAAATTAATAAAATATAGCTTTATATACTTTATATAAGAAGAAAATAGATTAAGTATATCTTATATAATATATATATCACTTTCTCTAAGCTTTACTAAATATATATCTTATCTTATACCTTCTTCTAATATAGTGGGGATTATGTGACTTGTATATAATATATATACAAGTATAATATGGCTGGAATTTTCTATACAGACAGACATTATCATCTTTTATAACAACACAACTTTATAATATAAATATATATTCTCTTAACAACTCTTTTATAATATAGGGTTTTGTGCCCTTTCTTATAACTTCTCTTCTTATATATTAGATCCTGTTCCTGTTCCTGTGTTCTTAGTATAGTTGATTCAAACCCTCCTATATCTTTTTAGTGACCTATATAGGGAACAGGCAGCTCTGTGATGCTAGAGTTAAAAGTTTTTTAGGACATTTAAGCCTATATTAACAAGCTTAGTATTATCTTTTCTATAAGAATTTTGTTGACATAATATAATAGACAAGCCTCTTTATACAAAACTAAGAACTAACACTAAATGATATTTATTTAGACTATAGCAGCACAAAAGGCAGAACTGTCAAGTAAGCTATAAGCTTTATTTCCCTTAATAAAAGGAACTATTAATTTAAGATAACAACAAATAACAATATGCCTATAAGAAGCTATTTACTTAGTTTTTCTCTACTAGGAGACATAATAAATAGCAACCTTTAAGAAGCTCTAACATCACTTTACTTAAAAAGTAGAAGGCCCTAGGGTACTAAAAATCAGAAAAGGGGAAATAGACTTTTAGCTAAGAAAGCTATAATATAGATGACCTTGATTCTAATGGCCTATATAAAGAAGAAACAGGTTAAAATAAAAAGTGGCACTTAGGAAATAATAGTGTTGCCTAGTGGCACTTAGTGCTTATAAAGCAGAGATGACTGTTTGAATTTTCTTAATTTCTGGCTTGGGTTTATTTGTATATACTTAGGGGTTAAGCCTAGTTTTCTTTTCTGTCTAAGTATACTTGCCTTTTTTGTTTTTTAGTTACAAGCCTGCATTCCTTTGATTTCTAATAAGGGGGTTGTCTGAGTATATATATTAAGAGGAATTCTTTGTTCTTCTCTTTTCTTAACAGACAAGATTCTGCTTTTTTTAATATTTACAACTACTTTTAACATTTATCTTTTCTACTTTCTATAGAAACTATAACATTATAATAATATCCAATATATTAGTATAAGACTTAGCCGTTCCTATATCTCTAGCCTCTAGTTTGAAGAATACTAAAGCTAGCTTGGATTTATCCTGCTCTAAGGAGAAGAAACCAGCCTTTAAGTAGAAGCACTAGAAGCTATAATAGAAGATTGTTTTTACCACCTAATGCTAGTTCTAGGAGGATATAAAAGCCCTTACTTTAAAGGCAAGGAAGTTACTATATTCCTTAAGGCACTAAATTGTTGCTTTAAGAATTATGGTATTAATGATAATAAAGAGAAGAAGGAGCATATAGCAGAGTATTTGACTACTTGTATTAAACAGGACATTAAACAACTTCTAGAATTTAAGGACTTGACTTAATAGGATATATTTTAGGAGGTTCTCTTAAGAAATACTTGTTATAAACGGCTCCTAGAAGCTATAACAACCTAGGAGCTATAGGCTTATAGGAGAATGCTCCTAGGAACTTATAGTTCCCAGGAACCCTCTCCCAGGACAATAGTGTTCCTAGGAGAACACTCCTAGGAGAACTTCTGGTCCCTGCCAGAGTTAGACTTATATTAGTTATTTACAAGATGACAGAAAGACCTTAGAACAGGGGGTCTAGGTCATATAATATACTAGCTTGCTAGCCAAGCTAGCATAGCTAGTACAAGAACAAAGGTTCTATATAAACATTTATATTTCTTAGATAGGAGCTTTGTGCTCAACTTAGTTTATTATCTGCAATATACTCTATTACCTTTAATATAAGTAACAAGTTTACTTCCAAGTAAACAACCAGACCTGACTGCCACACTTCTGTTATAATACTAACTGATATTACCTTAGTCTTCTATATTAAAGACTAAACCATATTTGTTACAATACTGTTCAAACAATTCAGATTAGTTGCTTTATACTGTTGTTACTAGAGAAGTATATTAAGGATTTCAAGCAACTAGTTAAACAAGGGCAAGTTATACAAAGCCAGATTTACAAATACTATAAGGGATTTTATAAGATTAGGGTAAAGTGCATTAAGAAGGCAACATTACTAACAAGGCTCTTATATTTAAGTTTATATATGCTCTTCTACAGAACTTAAAAATCAAGGCAATAAGGTTAGTAGCAAAGGGACCTAAGTTTGACCTAGACAATATAAAATCTTTCTAAGAGGTTTACTAGACAATCAAAGGCAGCTATATAGTATTAAAAGATATAGATGACTTAGTAGAAGAGCAAGTATAGGTGGCTACTAGCTAGATTTAATAGCTAGATATAATATATATATAACCTAGAACTTAACAGACCAACTAGGCACTAATACAAACATATTGCTGTTTATTTAAGCCAGAACCAGGAGTCAAGCTTATAGAAATAACAAGCAAGAAGATTGATATATACTAAAGGACTAGACAAGCTGCAGATCTTATAAGCAGTTATAGAACAAGCAATAAAAGGTAATAAGGCTAATGTCAATAATATAACATATATAGACTTGTCAGATTAGGACAGAAACATATAAAGGTCAACTATAGAGGGTTCTAAGGGCAGTCCTCTTATAACGACGATCAAGAAGGCCTTCCGTAATGATAATATTACAAGTAGTGCTATAACATCTAAGTTGACGGTATAAGACCCTAACCTCCAACTAATATATAAACCAGTATTATGACTATAAGATGTTTATTAGTAAAGGAGTGATTTACAAAGCAGACAAAACTAGGAGGTATATATTGGCCTGTAAATCTAAGCAAGCAGCATTTCCTGTTTAATTTAGTAATGACCTGCCTTAAAGGAACCAGATTATATAGCAGACAATAAACATGATTTATAGCCATTCTAGAGAGACGGAACAAGCAATACAAGAAAATGCCAAACACAAAAGAGTTGCTTAGGAGAGCAGAAGCCAAATTAAGTTCTATAAAAAGCATAAAGCATTTAAGGATAAAGAATATAACATAACAACCTATTAGAGAACAGGAACTTGATAAGGAGCAAGTGCCTAGGTCTAAGAGTTTATTGTCAATATAGTAGAAACTAGAAGTTATATAGGAAGGGAAAGAGACATGCTATATACTAAGGAGACACTTTAAGAACAACTCTAGAAACAAGGTTCTTATAGAAGGCAAAGGTGCTATAATCCAAGACTGTCACATTTGACAATAAGAACATACTATAGCCTACTAGGCAGAACAAGTAATGCTAAAGAGAATTCTTAAGAGGAGGAGAGGATTGTTATATAACTAACATACTAGCTAAGCTAGAAGATAACTTGGGACTATAGTGCTACGACACCTTAAAGTAATACTTTAAAGAATAAGAAGGCATTAGAGACACTAGTTAAGATAGGCTATAGTTATAAAGGAGCCTTGGCAAGCTATTAAACTAGACATTAATTCTACTAGGGTTTATACTTAGAGACATCTGTTACTAGTAGACCCTATAAAAACCAAACAAAAAGATCAAGGACCCTTAAACCTAGGAAAATTGACCACAAGATAAAGACACTCTAATTAAAGAGTAAGGTCAGAACCCTAGCCTTTAAACAAGACTTTGTGGAAATAAGTCAAGTATATTATAAGCAAACGCCTAATGCTTGATTTAGGAGACCAAGTTTAAGTTATTAAAGTAAACATGCTTTTAGGGAAGATGTTCTCTAGTTACTTAGACTACTATTTGCTAACACTAAAGGTAGTTATTATAATTATAAGGAGAGCCAAGCTATCTAATATTAGAGCTATACTTAATATAGGAGAGAAGTTAGTATAATTATATTAGATGCTATAACGTTTTGAAATCCTGATACCTATAGCTTAGGCATGCTTTAAGACAATTGTAGAAATAGATCTAGATTTGTTGGCTTTGAGACAACATACTAGTTATAATTAAAACATAGTGATATAGACAGTTTTATATTATAGATTGTCTAGGCATTAAAATCATACTTGGGTTCCTATTCTTTAAAAGGCAAGGATGACACTATAGTACCTAAGGACTATAAGACAGACCTGTGTTTGCTCTTTTTTATAATCTAAGAATAGGAGTGATCATTATGTCAAGACAAACATAGCCACCTAAGGGCAAAAGAGACACTTAAAGCCAAGTTATAGAATGTTAGTATAATACAATCAGACAGTAAGTCAGAGATCAAAGACAGCTATGCTTCTAATAATTCAAAAACAAGTAATTAATAGAAGTAGCAGGACTCCTTTAATATTCTAATATTTCTATAACAGAACTTAGGGACAAGTTCTTTCTAAAAGAAGGGGGACAAGAGACTTAGGCCTAGTCTGATTTTTTGCCTACTAATACCTTGTTAATTAAGACTATAGATTTATAACCACCTATAAGGACTTAAGTTCAGAACCATACTAAGAGAAGACAAGATATGTCAATATAAATGCGGTATACAAGACCAAGGACAAGAAAGTATAACGTAGACAAAGCCAACGTATAGAGAGACACCTAGAGGAAGAAGAGACTAATATAAGAGGTCAAAAGCAAGGGAGACTTTATAGGAACAGGTAGGGAAATACAATAATACCTTATACAAGGTTCTTAGATATACCCTAGCAATTATATCTTATACTAGAACAAATAAAAAATCTTGACATTGCATATGCTCTAACCTGCAGAAC
Source organism: Halenospora varia (assembly GCA_020726485.1). Lineage (NCBI taxonomy): Eukaryota > Fungi > Ascomycota > Leotiomycetes > Helotiales > Solenopeziaceae > Halenospora > Halenospora varia. The sequence continues at coordinate 11,297 of JAHEWH010000073.1, forward strand.
AGGACTACTTAAAGAAATGTTAATTAATAGAGAGAAGGCCATTACTTTTGACTAGTCTAAATATGGACGACTTTATAAAGATGTGTTACCTCTAATTGTTATAAGCACCATTAAACACAAGGCTTGGCAAACAGCTAATACCTATATCTAAGAGCAATACTACTAATTATAGTTAAGATGTTTAGGGAAAGACTTGACTAGGGTTTTCTTAAATACTGCCAGGGACCTTATAGGAACAAATAGTTTCTAGTAAAGAAGAAGAAGCCTGGCAAATATAGACTAATTAATTTAGCAATAAAGATAAATGTAGTTTTGAGAAGGGACGCCAATTTACTACCTTTAGTTAACAAATTTATAAAAGAATTTGCTAGATGCTATATTATAAGCTTGGTTGACCTTTACTCTAGCTATAACTAAATGACACTTTACCTAAAGAGCAGGGACTTGACTGCTTTTTTCACACTACTTAGATTGCTTAGAAACACAACGCTACTATAAGGAGCCACAAACTTGGTAGCACAGTTTGTAAGGGTTATAAACCTAATACTTAAAGATATCTGTCTAGAGGTGGCTATGCCTTTTATAGACGATATTAGAGTAAAAGGGCTATATATAGACTATAATGGCAAAGAAGCGCTTCTAGGAATATAATGCTTTATACTTAAACATATCTAGAACCTTAACAAGACACTTAAACAAATTGAGCAAGCAGGAGGATCTATTAGAGCCAAATTACAGTTCTGCAGAAATGGACTTAACATTATTGGTTTTGTTTGTAACTTAAGGGGAAGAGAGCCCTTAGCCAACAAGGTAATTAAGATTTTAAACTAGAAAGTACTAGAGAACACTACTAAAGCTAAGGGATTTCTAGGGCTTTGCACTTACTTCTATATCTGGGTAAAGGACTTTAGGCCGATTGCTAGCCCTATTTATTACCTGATAAGGAAGGGAGTAGAATGGAACTAGGACCTAGAGCTATAGGGGAAAGCTATAAGGCAACTCTAGGAGGTAATGACTATAGCACCGGTCCTTGTAAGAATTGACTATACACCTAAAGTAGGAGAAATTGTTGTTATGGTTAATGCTAGTCTTGTTGGATATAGCAAATACCTTAGTCAACAAGACCTAAAGACAAAAAGAGTAAGACCTTTAAGGTATAAGAGTGGGGTTTGGTCCTTGGCAGAACAAAACTATAATGCTATAAAGAGAGAATGTAGGGGTATGCTAAAGATCCTTAAGAAGCTCTGTGTTTAGATTACTAGAGTCCACTTTGTTTTGGAAACCGACACTAATATACTAGTAGCACAGCTAAATAGGGCAGCCACTAATCACCCTAGGGCATTAATTATAAGGTGGTTAGTATAGATACAACTATTTGACTTTAAAGTAAGGCATATGCCTAGGAAACAATATATAACTGCTAACACACTATTATAACAACTATATTATCCTGACAATTCTGATAATAACAATAAAGATATAGATAACTAGATTCTAGCAGAGCTGGGAGTATATAATATTTGCCCTATAAAGGCGGAAGATACTAACAAAGAGTCTAGAGAGGAGGACCCTAAACTCTAGAGCTAAAGACAGATTCTACAAGACATAAAGGACAGGGTCACTAGGTTATAAGAATAGGAGGGGATCGGAAGTGACAATTTGGAAGGAAGTTCTATTAGTAGGTCAGACTACAAAGCACCGATCTCTAAGAAAGAATATAGGGAGAAATCTGTAAAGATTGCTACTTACTTGACAACATTAAAGAAGCTAAGGGAGATAAGCCTTACTAAGTTCCGGAAGTTCAAGAAGGAGGCATTAAAGTACAGAGTTTATAGACAGAAACTATAGTGATTACCTATAAAAGGAATGCTGACAAAGCTAGTGATTGATAGTAAGAAGATTCAAACCCAGATCCTATATAACATTTATAACAGAAGTGGATATAAGGGACAGGAGAGCACCTATTATAGAGTCTTATAGCAATATTTCTGGCATGATTGTTATAAGGACGTTAGGGACTATATAAAGACTTGCAAAGAATGTCAGTTTAGAACTGCTAGAAGGCAAGAAGAAGCTATGTACCTAATAGCTTCTAATAGTTTAATGGAAAAATGGGCGATTGACATCACCTATATACTATTAAGGAAAGGGAAGAAATACTTAATTGTGGCTAGAGACAATATAAGTGGTTAGGTCAAAGCCAGAGCTGTTATAAACAAAGAAGCCAAGATAGTGGCAATATTTATTTAGGAGGATGTTATTTATAGACATGGAATTTTCTAGAGAATAGTAGTTAATGGAGGTGGCAAATTTAAAGACAAAGTGATTTTACTCCTAAACAAATAGGGAATTAAGAGAGTTCAGATCTTTGTATATTATACCGCTTTAAATAAAATGATTGAACATGGCTACTAACCTATAAAGGATGTACTTTCAAAGCTTAAAGGCGACTAGACAGTCAACTTAATGACAGTACTATTTGCTGACCAAACTATAGTTTATAGACCTACTAGGTATACACCTTTCTATATAGTTTATAGAAGAGAACCGATTTTGCCTATCAAATCAAGAATACCGACTTGGAGGACTCTGTTTACGGAAGAAATTACTAATAGAGCAAAACTTATTAAACTTAGAGTAAGACAATTCTAATTATAGGAGCAAGACGCTAATAAGGCCATTTACTACAAGACAAGACAACAGCAAGAAGGAAAAGAAGCCTTTGATATAAGACATAATATCAGGACAAGACCCCTAAGAGAGGAAGATATTATACTATGACATAATTTAACCAGAGAAATAAACATGTCTTTAAGCAGGAAATTAGACTTTAGATAGCTGGGGCTATACTAGATCGCTTCTACAAATCAGGAGAAGGGGTACTACGGATTAAAAGAACTTGGACCCAATAAAGTGCTTTTAAGAGGAACCTTTTTAGGAAGCAGGCTTAAGCTCTTCTTTAAACAACAATAATACTTTTACTCTCCTGACAATAAAGTTTTAGAAGCCAGAAGCAACACTTTAGGATTAGAAAGCAATTCTATAGCAGACAATAACAAATAGAACAACAAATTTATGATTTAGCCACTAATGCTAATAGCAGAACAAAGGGCATAATATGCTGTTTTTGCTAGTAGCGACAAAGAATAATCAAAGCCTAGAAAAGCCCTATAAGCAGAATAAATTCTTGGCCTTAAGGCAGCCAAAGCTGCACTCCCTTCCCTTTTTAGGGGGAAGGTTAATCAAGACGCTTCTATTATATAGAAGCTAGTGTTGCACTTGGCAACATAAAACTAAGCCAGAACACAATTCCCCTATCTCTGTCTTTTAGGCCAGGACATATATAATTCATTCACCCCACTTCTTGGCTAGGGGCAGTAGTTGTGGCCTAGGCACCTAAGGCTTAGGGAGGAAAAGTAGAACAGCCAGAACATGCCAAGGCAGTGCACAAAAGTCAAAAGCCCACAAAAATGTGATAGTAAGAGGTTACCCTCTTAGAAAGCTTAAAAACCTATAGAATATAACATTAAAGGCAGCCTCTAAGATCTATAGGTCAACTATTTAAATTTTAACTCTATGCCTAAGGCAAGAAGCCTATTTTTGAGAGCTTAAAAGGCCTTTCTACAAAATCTTGGCGACTACTAAAGCCCTTAAGACCTATAATAGCTCGAATGCCCACAGATCCTGTGCCTATAACAAAAAGGAACGGAGATCTACTAGGACCTAGAAACGGTAATGCAAAACTAAATATAAAAGAAAGAAAAAGGGAAGTCTAGAGTCTAGAGTCTAGGGAATTGGTTATATTGTTAAATCTAGAGTCTAGAATCTAGGAGGCTATTAGATCTATTAGCTTAAGCAAATATAACTATAAAAAGAAAGGGAAGAAGGAGGGGGAAACTTCTCTATACCTTTACCTACCTACCTAGAATGTATATATGTTTGTAGAGATGTGCTGTCACAATCATTAAAGGAAGCCAAATGTCAAATGTGGAACTTTATAATGTTAATAGGCGGCTATTATAAGGGAAGGGAGACTTAGCTAGATCTTATTCTGTTATATAACATCTAACTTTTAGCTATATGCCTATCCTCTAATTATATATCAATCTATTTGTGTGTTGATAAATATTAAGGGAGATCGGAACCTAGCTTAAAGGTCAAATTTGAGTTAATTAGAAGAGGAAGGCGGTACTTAGCAGGATTAGATTTATTAGTTTGCCATCCTCTATAGTCTACTATTATCCTTCCTCCTTTAATAATATGCCTATCCTCCAATTATATATCAATCCTGTTATATATGTTAATATATAAGAGGAGGCAAGTTTGAAGTTAAGGTTTAGTATAGATCTACTATAAAGAAGTTAATATATAACGGTATAATTAATAAAAGGAAGGAACTTAGCAGAAATGGTTATTATTGCTATAACTCTATATTAATTAAGAGTTAAGGTTAAAGGCCTTATTAGAATAAAGCGTTAATATATAAAGTTGTTAATAAAAGGAAAGTTGATAGAGGAAAGAAGGAGGTGGAAGGAATATATATATCTGCCTAGGTATGACTTATACTCCCTTAATATAATGTTGTTTAAAGTTAAAGTTAAAGTTAAAGTTATATTTAATATTAATAAAAGGAGGTTAGAGCAGAGTTACCTGACTTAGGTACTTATTTTGCTTGTATGTTTTTTCTCTCCTTTCTTTCTTCTAAAAACACTTGTTTATTCTATACTATACTTGTTGCTTTTACTTAAGCTACTTAGGGCAAGTAGTAAATAGAGGGGGGACGGATGTGGTGGGGATCACATAACTTGTATATAATGCATATATAAGTATAACATAACTGGAATTTTCTATATAGACAGACACCACTATCTTTTTACTATAACACAACTTTATAATATAAATATACATTCTCTTAACAACTCTTTTATATAACATGGGTTTTTGTGCCCTTCTTTATAACTTCTCTCTCTATATATCAGATCCTGTTCTTGTTCCTATAATCTTGGTGTGGTTGATTCTAACCCTCCTATATTAGTATAATTAGAGTATCCTCCTAGTTTAGTTAGGTAAAATAGCTGACCCTTAGGAAAGTAACAGATTCTCTTTAAAGAATATATAGTGCTCTTAAATCATACTAGCTATTTCTAGAGGACTTATCTCTAGGAGGCGCTATTAGTAGAGGCAGCCATTAGTGGGAGGTATCATTTCTAGAGACAGCTATTTCTGGAAGGCGCTATTTCCAGCCCTGCTTGCTCTTAAGGCTATAATGGCCTTAAGAACATGCTCCTAAGGCCACAACGATCCCAAGGCCTTAAGGGGTATAGGAGCGCTGGCCGTATGCCCCCTATAGCCTCAAGAACATACTGCCCAAGGCCACAGCGATCTTAAGGCCCTAGTGGGCATAGGAGCACTGGCCTTACGCCCACTATGGCCTTAAGAATTTTATAGATCCAAAAGAGGCACCTAAGCCAGGGCTGTCAAAGATAGGTGTAGAGCCATATAAGAAGGTGGTATGCCGAAATCTAAGGAGACCTGTTTTTGAGCACTTTGACTATATAGTAGGCACAAGCATATATAGAAGACCTGAGGCTTGATACTAAGCGTCGGCTTACCTATAAAGGCTCCGCTCTTGTTAGGTTTGAGTATCTAAATTAGAACATGTATATAAGACAGAACAAGTCAAAGAAGAGACCAGACCCGGAATGTTTAGAGTATGTCAAACGGATCTTCTGAAAGGAGGGGTGTCTCCCGCGACATATAGAGCATCACATACCTGCTATCATTAATTAACGCCGACTTAATGCTGCTTTAGAGCATGCCTGTCGGAAAGGTAGGTGGAAGGGGAACACCTTGCCAAGTAATTATGCCACTATTAACTCCTAGGACGGATACCCCAAGCTAGAGTTCCCTAGCGGCATCAAATGCCTCCGCGGGCGCTACCGGATCAAGGCCAGGAAAGTATAGCTCCTACCGACCAAGAAATGGTGGATTGTAGATCTGTACCTCTTAGGAATCAGCTACAAGTTAGAAACGGTGCTTGTCAAGGAGTATACTAATAAAGAGAAGCCCTGTAATAATAAGATCTATCGCAAGATCTATAAATACTAGTGTCTGCTATGCTAGGGTAATAGCCAAGTTTTACCTATTACCTATATAAGCCTCGAAATGTGTTAGTAGGCGCGATTTAACAAAAACAGAGAGAAGAGGCTATAGGGACTACTCCGGAACCATATGCTTACTACTAGATTTGACGCCCTAAGCAATATCCCTAGGCTTTTTGATACTAGTATAATAGTCATGACGCTATATATAGTGCTGGCGACAAGGTGCTATAAGGTCAGTATATTGCCAGGGATGGGCCGCTTGCTTTACTTATATGCCCTTATATAGGAAATATAGTGCTACTTGCAGTATATAGGAACCGCCTAGGATGGGTTCCTAAAGGGGGTCAAAAGGGGCCGCTAAAGGGTAGATACGGTTACCGTCAAGTATATAGAGCTTAGGGCACTAGTAGCGTCGACCTTAGATGCTGAGTACCTGTACGGCAAGATTCTGGGCGGGGCGATCTTTAGTGGCTTTAGCGCTCAAGAACGCGCGGTTATATATAAGAATGTCCTTGCGTTTAAAGGCGTTATATTGTCCCTATTTACTTTTTTTTAAGATATCTACCTTCTACAAGCCTGTATTGACAGCTTTAAGTTGCTAGTTATAGTCGATTCTGATCAGACGTTATATACCGCGCTTAGGCAGGGGTATATAAGTTAGTAACAGAGTCAACAAGCCTAGACAAGCAAGACTACCTTCCGGTCTTAGACAGCAAGCCTAAGAGACTGCCTGAGGCTTGGGTATCTGCAATTATTTGCTTTTGCTCTACAAAACTACAAGTATCTGTCTAAGCCACCGGCCAAGGAGAATGTAAAGGAGATGCCAAGAGCCAGGGCTGATCTGGAAGTGATCTAATAGTTTGCTGCTCTCTCTATATAGCTTGGCTTTAACTCCCTAGAGATCGATATATTAATAAGAGCTTCTAGACCTCTCCCCCTCCTAGGTATAGGTACTTAAGAGCCCATTCCCATCCTTGTCACAACTAGTCTAGGGGAGAGGATCAAGTATAGACATAGACTCCCACGCGCCAATACCTTTAAAGAAGACAGGAAGTACTTATTTTTACACAACTTGTATAAAGACAGTGATGATATTAGTAAAGGGATTACCTCCTTTTTTGTCCTTAAGTCCTGGTTTACTGCCTTTTTTGACCTGCCTTATAGTTTGATAAGAGCAGGGTTAAGCACAGAAGGCCCAAGTCTAGAGCTACCACTAGCCGCTTATTAATAGGCGTATAAGGAGGACATGAATATAGGAGAAGCACGACCAAGAACCCCGATCTAACAAGAGCTAGAGTAGGAAGAGGAACAGATTATATAGGAGCAGGAGCCGGAAAGGTTTGATATATATAAGCAGATTAAAGAAATGGCAATATAGCAGATAGTAAATAAACCCTTAATAGAAGCTAACCGAACGCTCTAGGAGGAGGAAGATATACTCTTTAGTAGGTCCTGGCCCGCATACCTTTTATATTGCTAATAGAAAAACCTCTAGTATCAACAGAGCCTATAATATAAATATATATTAATAAAGTTGAAAACACTATAAAAATATGCTTTATAGAACAAGAAGGCAACAAAAGCGACATCCTGGACCCCTTATAAGAATATACAGGATATAAGCAAGTGCAAACTATAAAGTATAGTAACCTAACATTATAAGTTGTATAGGCAGTCCAGGTCTTTTTAGACTGGGGCAAGAGGACTTGCGATAGATATAAGAAATATATACCCATAAAGGAGTGTTATAGTATAGCAACTTAAGCAGAGAACAATTATACTCTCTTCTTGATTCCGAACATAAGGTACTAAAGGGAGGGGCAACGCTATAAGGCACTAACAAGTAGAGGCCAAGAAGGGTTATGAGATGACAAGATCTGTCAGGAAATTACGTAGGGCCAGGAGGTAGATTTAGAGGGGGACCTTAAAGCGATAGAGGCGCTCAAAGAGCTCTACTATAAAGGGGACAAGCCAGATATAGCCTTGCTAGATAACAAAAAGGATAACGCGGCCAATGCTTATATTCTTGATAAAGACAACACTATAATCTACTTAAAGAAAAGAGTAGGAGGCTTGTATAACCGCTTAAAGCCGGCCAAAGACTGGAGTTAGGTGGATGTATAGTTGATAGATATACCTATTAGCGACCTGTATAATATAGTTAAACATAAAATAAAACGGATTTGGTAGTAGGCGCATCTAAAGCCTTATAATAAGAATCTCCGCACACTAGAGTACGGAGACTGTTATAAAGTGGCTATAGAGGCTGATAATCATGCCTTGTATCTAATAGCACCCTCTTTGCAAACTAAAGAAGAAAGAGCTACGGAACATACCTGGATTACCTTACTTCCGCTCCCTATAAGGGTCTTTGATTTGCAAGATAAGCTTGGTAGGAGAACAATCTATACATCTCTATAAGCGCAGGAAGATACAAGCTTTAGAAGATCCGAATTCATTCCCCCGCCTAATGTTTACCCGCTTCTGCCTAGACAGGAAGTAGCCAAACATATAGAGGAGGCCCGTTAGATCCCTTAGGTCTGGCCACTATCTTAGTAGCAACTTCCTCTAGTTATATCTTTAGCAGAGGTCTATAGGGACAAGATCGGGGGAGGTCAAGTGTAACGTTTATAGTATAGCCGATGCTATACTAAGGTGGGAACGTTGGGTTGTGTGTAGTATATATGAGAGTAATAAGTCAGGGTGTTCCTGTATAGTATAAGAATAGAGTGTATTGCAAATACTATATTGAGTTGAGTATAAAGCTCCTATCTAAGGGAATAACTATTGACTTATATAGAACCTTCCTGCTCCCGGGAGTCCCTGACGGGGGAGCCCTAGAAAGAGGAGCCGGACTCCTTCTTCTAGGCTCTAACATTCAGGACTCTATCACGTGACCCCGTCCCGTGATTCCCTTGTGCCGACTCCCTAGGTTCTCTGTGCTGCGCAGCAGCCGAGCCTCAGGCCTAGGTCGCACGTAATAATAAAATCGTAACACTATCCCTTCCTGTACTAGCATGGCCTCCACGCTTAAGTATGCTATAGGAAATGTCGACGACTGCCTGCGGTCGTCTTCTTCTTTCAACTATACCATCTATCGCCTACCTAAAAAGAAAAGAGCGCCTAGCGCTTACGATGCGTATAGAAAATTCTAACCGTCCTGCCTAGACTTGTTCCCATTGTCAGAAACAATCCCGCAAGTGTTTGTTGGACCTCGCGAAGTCCTCTTGCTGTTCTAAGTGCGTTCGTTCTAAACGGTCTTGTAATACCGCGGGTTATCGGAAAGTGCGACCCCCTCCCAAGGTTGTTTGTCGTTTCTTCCTTGGTCCTCGCCAGAAACGACTCCCGACGCCTCCCTCGAGTCCTCTTGCTAATCCCTTTACGTCCTGGCTTCCTGCCTTCGAGTTGTCCGGGGCAGAGTATGATGCTGCCGGGCCGTCTGACTTTGATCCTGGCCCGGAATACTAGGCAACCTGGGATGCTAACGGTGGAACGCCACAACCTTCTTAGGGCAGTTAAGATTTGCCCTTAGTTCCTATATATTTTCTGAGTATAGGTATCCCAACCATTTGATCAAATATTTGGTCTTGCCTCTAATAAACTAACAGTCCAAAATGTCCTTGACATTATATTTGGCGTTTGGGTTGACTGGTTGGATTTCCGTTTTTAGAGCCTTTAGTGCTCTAGGAGGTGCTAGTTTAAGAAGTGATATATAGAACACTAGGTGGATGTTTATAGTCTTAGGCAATAACAATTTGTAATTTGTCTTCCCTTTAACTTTGTTGATTCTAAATGGTCCTAACTTCTTATAGTCTAGTTTGCTACTTGGTTGTTTTATTTAAATGTTTTTTCTAAGCAGATAGACTCTATCCCCCTCCTTTAGTATAGGTCCTATACTATGTTTCTTGTTATAGTAAGACGCTGTTCTTTCTATAATAAACTTAAGGTCTAAGACTATCTCCTAATATAGTGTCTTTAGTCCTTTGACCTAAATCCTGGCTGCTTTGTTATTATCTTTGCTAAGTAGTGGTGTTTTGTATATAACCAGATTATATCTATAGTTTGTATAGTTTGGTAATATCTTTGTTGTTTTGGTGTTAGAGTTATTATATATAAATTGTGCTAGTAGTAATAATTGCACTTAATCATTTTGTTAGTAGTTTATATAATATCTAAGATATGCTTTTATAGTCTGATTTAGTCGTTCTGTCTGTCTATCTGTTTGTAAATAAAACGCTATAGACATCTTTCTTTTAACTCCTAGCAATTCTATAAGGGCTGTCTAGAATTTTGACATAAAGAGCTTGTCTCTATTAGAGATGATTTTATCTAGTATATTATAGTTTGTAACTATAACCTTTAGGAACATATATACTAGTTCTTTAGTATTGCTTGCTTCCTTATATAGTAATATATATATATACTTTATAAGTTTGTTAGTAATGACCAGGATAAAATTATACTCTACTCCTATTATTAGTTCTTTGGATAATAGTAGTTTTATTACAAAATCCTAAGTAATGGATTTTATAGTTAAGATAGTATATTGGGTGTCTGCATTTGTCTATATAGGGCATGCCTTGTGGCTTTGTTCTGTATATAAGTGTTGCAACTTGATACTACTCTTTTACTATTTTCCTTATACTAGGAAACCAGTATGTTCTAGACAGTTGGTCTATAGTATAGTGTATTCTTAGTGTCTATATGCCGGTAGTATATATTGTTTACAAATAAAGCTTAGTCATATTTTCTGTAAAATAAAGATTCTTCCTTTATATATAAGGAGGCTGTTGGCATTTCTGCCAAAGTTTCCTAGCTCTTCCTTAGTCATTACTTCTTTATATATAGCTCTGATTTGTCTAGTCTACTAGTTGCTTTTGACTTGCATGACTACTGCGATTTCCGCTTGGTTAAAGACAATCTTACTGTCTTTTTCCTTAAATATAGCAAATGGTTTGCTTTGATTGTTTCTTTATAACCAGGTTTTTGCTAAGGGCGTCTGCCCTAGTGTTATCCGTTCCCTTTATATATTAGATTTGCAAATCTAGTAAAGCTAGTGTTTCTGCCTATTGACCTATTGGCGATTAAGTTCCTTTATTATAAAGAAGTATACTAAGTTCTTGTAATTAGTAAGCACCTAAACTAGATAGTTTGCTCCCTGTAAGTATACCTTCTATTTGTATATAGTGTCTATAATGGCTAACAGTTCTTTGTTATAAATCTTATAGTTTAGCTTGGCTAATAAGAGTTTGCAAAAGTGATAAGCTATTAGATATAGCTTCCTGTCTTCCCTTTCTGGCTTATAACCGCTCTAACCGCTTGTTAGATATGTCTGTTTCCACAACTATTAGTTGTTTAGGATCAAATATCCTAAGTATAGGTTCTTAAGTAAAGGCGGCTTTTAACATTTAAAAAGCCTGTTCTGTTGTCTCTATTTATACAAAAGGCTTGTCCTTATATATTAGTTTTGTAAGTGCTCTATAATCTTTAAGTAGTTCTTAACAAACTTCCTATAATAATTTATAAGTCCTAGAAACGATTAAACTTGTTTTATAGTTTTGGGTTGTTCCTAATCTAAAATAGCCTAGACCTTTTATAGTCTATAGATACTCTGTTAGTCAAGACAATATGTCCAAGAAACTCTGTTTTCTTGATAAAGAACTTGCATTTCTCTAGTTTGAGAAGTAGCATTTCTTTTATAGTGCTCCTAGTATATTATAAATGTTATATATGTTCCTCCTTATCTCTAAGTAGACAAGGATATTGTCTAGGTAATATATACAGAATATCTAGGTATGGCTTAATGTTTATTAACTACTATCTGATATGTTATAAGGGCATTAGTCAATCCAAATAGTATAACCAGGTATTTATAATGCCTATAGTATGTTCGGAATGCTATTTTTATTCTTTACCTTCCTTTATTCTAATAAGGTTATATGCTCCTCTTAAATCAAATTTGGTAAAGATTCCTACTTTTCCCAGTCTGTCCTATAAGTTGTCTATATATAGAATTAGGTAATGGTTCTTAACTATAATAACATTTAGCTTTTTATAGTCGATACAGAACCGCTTAGTGGTGGTTCCTCCTGCCCTATCCTTTTTTAGTACAAACACTATAGGCGCTCCTACTAGTAATGTAGATGGTTATATAAATCCCTTTATAAGGTTTTTATCTAGATATTCCCTTAATGTCTTAAGGTCGTCCTTACTTATTTGTTTAAGTAGCTTGAAGGGTGGTTTTTCTCCTTTAGTTATAGGTATCTTGTAATCCCATTCCTAATGTTCTAGTAATGCTATAGCATTATCTGGTTTCCTAAACATCTATTTAAACTTCTTATATTCCTTAGGTATCTCTAAACTAGTAATAATATAGTTACTAACCTATAGTAGACCTTAGGCGGCATGTCCTGGTATATTGTATAAGACTATACTAATCTCTACACTACTATATAGTCATTCTGCTTTCTTATAGGCGCACCTAGAAAACTCTACTATTCTTGTCTTCTAGTTGATCTTGGGATTATATTACTTAATCTATAGCATTCTAAGGATGGCCTTGTGCCTTCCTATAAGTATAACATCTATCTAAATCTCCTTAGTATGTTGTCTAATTGTTATCTTTGTTAGAATGGTTCCCTTTGTGACTTTCCTGGCATTATAGTCCGTTCTGTTGACCATTATTAAGTTATAGGGGTTAATGCTTTGTACTGGTATGTTTAGTCGTTTTACTATCTTTAGTAATATAAAGTTACTTGTTACTCTAGAGTCAATCATTACTCTAAGCTTCTTTCCTCAAATCTATATATTAAGTGTTATCTGTTAATTGTAGCCTAATATATATAGTTCCTTATAGCTAGTGCCTTGGAGAACCTTGACCTATTCATTCTGGTAGTCATCTCTAGTTGTTAGTTAGTAGACATGTCCTACCTCAAAACCTTGGCCTAGGTCTTTTAGTTAGATAAAGTTGTGTTTTCCTTTGTCCGTCTTTGTCTAACATCTCTTGGCTCTGTTTCTTGGCATTAGCTCTAGTTCCTAGGTCTCTCTGACCTTTAGTGGGTTACTGTTCTATCTAGTAAAGTCATGTTCCTTTCTGGGAATTATAGTTATATAGGTGCCTGCACCCTTAACTTCCCTCTAACTGATATGCCGTTTGTCTTGGTATATAACTTCCTATTTTTCTGTATATTTCAGACCTTCTGGGGAGAAGTACCCTTCTCTTGATAGGTAACCCCTCCCTAGCCTATCTTAGGTGTTGATATTAGGTATATATAATATTCTTGTTATAAAACCTCCTAAATCTGTCCTACTTGTAGTTGACCATTGTCTTCCGCTAGCTTTGTTTCTTTTGCGAGGTCTTTATATTATAATTCTATACTAATATTGTTACTACTAGCCTCTTCCTATAAGATACCTTTCTTGTCCAAGTCTATAACATTATATATATCATTAATGTTAATTTCTCTAGTGTTGTTTAGACACTTAACCTATATTTGTTAGTTGTTAATAACATTTTTCTATATTAGGTGTCCTCTTTGTTTTCTAATAACCTTTTACTGTTCTCTAATAGTAGGTTGATTGGCTCTATTATAAGCTCTTTGTAGTGATCTCTCTGCCTTTTAGGATTTGTAAAGTCTTCTTTGCTTAATATGTTGTCA